>JAAGEH010000040.1:6995699-7081713 GCA_011751065.1 Lasiurus cinereus
AGAGAGAGAGAGAGAGAGAGAGAGAGAGAGAGAGAGAGAGAGAGAGAATATAAAACTTTTGTGATTCAATTCCAAGTATTTCTTTAAAGGTGCCTCTGTAGATGGGTAAGAGCCAGATCTATTAGTTCACTTTCAAGCTAATGCTTCCAAAGTACAATGAGATCTCACTGTGGTTTAAAAAATATGTTTAAAGGTATAGAAAAGAAGAATATCTATTAAGTAGGATATTTAGAATGAAAAACTGGACACAAACTGTGCTGTCCACTTTGAAATCATATAAAAAGCAGTAATGTGAATGCACTGTATAGCAAAAAAACTGACTGATATGCCTTCTCATTGAAGATAATGAAAATCCAACTGTGAGTGCTTTCTGGGACCTCTTTGAAAATTCTGCATTTCCTCTGTACACCCTCAAGCACACTCATGTCTCCTGACCTTATCTGACACTGTCCCCATCTTATGAGAAAAGCTGGAGCTCACCATTTATATGACATGAGCATCTACCCTTAGGACCAGTGTACAGCTCAGCAAGTTATAACCGGGACTTTTTTCTTATTGTTGCTGTTGAAACTATAGAGGATTAAAGATTTCCCAAAGTTCAGTGTAGGTAATCCCTTCTATAGGATTAACACACTGAGTGGATTTCTGGGTATATTTGTTTCAGGACAGAAAAGCACAGATTTCAAATCCTGAAATCTGGAGGTAACATTTTATTTATTGTGCAGATAACATTGGTAACTTGTGTGAGTGTATATGTATGTGTGAGCATATGGGTGTGTGCTTTTTACATGTTCACAGCTTATCCCGTGAGAAATCTAAATGAAAATTAAGAAAGAACTCTATAGTTTTTCACAAACTATAATTACTTTAATTACAGGATAATTATATAAATAATGCATTTGAATGTAGGTTTCAGTTTTCTTTGTTTTCTAAATATTATCATCTTTCAGTGTTTTCAGACGTGTAAACAGGAAACATTTAAGTTTAGATGAAGAGCAGGTGAACTGCCTATGATCCAAGGAGAGACAATCAAAAGATGATTAGGCTATTGAAAACTGCCTAACTAGGTGCTAATTTTTAAGTGAGCAGGTGTACTTAGTCATTATAACTTTAAAATGAAAATATATTTGAATTAAAGCACCCCTCCCCCAACATTAAAATAACATTAGAGGTCTGGTTGTCAGTGACTAATTCCAGCAAAGGCAAAGAGGTAGAAAGCCAATGTTGAGGCAGCCTGTCACTCCGGAATGAGAGGTCATTAAAGAGAAAACTGTAGGTTTTTAAAGAAATGGTAAAACAGTTTCATAACACTTTATTGACTTTCTTAACATATGACCCAAACATTATAATGTGCTAAAACATTCATATTTTGATGACTTTTAAAGGGTGATTAACTTTGCACAGGAATTGTACAAAGTAAGAAAGCTCTTATATTTACTATAGGAGTAAATCAATTGGTGTTCTTTTTTCCTTTCTTGATTCAGTTGTTTCCCTTGTTGCTGCTGACACGCACCAATACACTCTTAACTGCTCATGTGGAATGCACGAAAATCTGATTCGACCTCAAAAGGGGATGATAAACCTGTGACTGAAACATGAGCATTAAATTTCAAGGTGGTATGACATATGTAATATCCATTTAGTTCACATATGGCTGTAGCTAACATTGAAAACCCTGTTTTCATTAAAAAATAATGCAATAAGTAAATTTATATAGCATTTGGTATGGGCTATTTTAGATCTATTAAACACTATGGAAGAATGTAAACTGTTTTTAAGTATCCAGGTAATGTTCAGAACGTTTAGCAGTTTAATAAATTTATTCTCAGTACACTAAATTATACTTCAGTGACTCGAAAGAGCTGAGGAGCTTGTGAAAAGAAAAAATACACTGCTACTAATTCAAACATATATTAAAAGAACCTGGGCCACACAATGCAATATATGTTTCATAGAAATCTACATTTGAAACCTATTTAATCTTAGTGACCAATGTCATCCCAATAAATTAAAAAATAAATGTATAGTTTTCACAGTTAAAAATTGAATCTGGATGGACTCCATGTACATTATTTAAGTCGGTGGATGGTGTGATAGAGTCAACTTCCAGCTATGTCTAGTGAGCCTTCAAATGTTGCTAATCGTCTCATCCTGACTTCTCCACCCCATCTGTTCTTCATCATCCTTTATGTATTTTCTTCTAGGGTCAAGGTACCAGTAGGCTCTACTCTGCATGCTCTACAGTAGGTTTGCTCTACTGAATGCGTCCTTAATTGCTTCATATTTTGTTCTATAATAATATAGCCAGTTTTATGGAACTTCTTTGTACTCTGTCCTTTTTTTTTTTTTGTCTTGTCACAAGAGGATACAGCAGTGTTGCATTTGATTCTATCTAGTTTGTGTTGGCATGTGGCATTTGCAGAAAAGTGTTACTGGAAAATATTTCAAAAATCTAGTGAATGGTGTCCATTAGAAGTTGTACATAGTTTGCCTGTAGCTACAGAAGAGAGGCAGGTTGCTGAAGCAGTAATGCTGGCACCAAAAACTACCATTTTCGATAAACTCAGAATGAACAAAGAACTTGGAGGCTGAAGAAGATGAAGTTAATCAAAAGTATATAGGTTTCAGGTGCACAATTCTACAACACATCATCTGTACACTGTACTGTGTGTTCTGCATAACCTTATTAACACTTGGTATTGTCAGTCTTTTGGATTTTAGCCATTCTAGTATGTGTGTATAGTGTTATCTTGTGATTTTAATGTATATTTCCCTAATGACTAATAGCATTCTTTCATATGTATATTAGATATGTGTGTATCTTCTTTGGTGAAATATCTATTCAAATATTTTGTCCATTATTAAATTGGGTTGTTTGACTTCCTATTGAGTTGTAAAAGTACTTTATGTATTCTAAATACAAATCTTTTATCATATATATAATTTGCTAATATTTTGCTTTAGCCTGTGCCTTATCTTTTCATTTTTTTAATCTAACAAATTTCTTTTTGAACAGCAAGACATTTTATTGTTGATGAATTCCATTTTATCATTTTCCCCTTATGAATCACGCTTTTTTTGTTCATCTCTTAGAAATTTTTTTTGGAGGTTTCAAAGATTCTTTTTCTATTTTTTTCTAGAAGTTGTACAGTTTAGTTCTTACCTTTTGATCTGCAATCCATTTTGAGTTAATTTTGATATATTATTAACCTGAGATTTTTGATTTGTTTTGTTTTTTTGCATATGGATACCCAATTGTTCTAACATTGTTGAAAAGAATATTATTTCCTCATTGAATTGTCTTGGCATCTTTGTCAAAATCAATTGTCCAGAAATAAAGGGGTTTATTTCTTAACTTTCTAAAAGAAAAATATAAGAAGTAGTAGAAGATGAAGTGTTAATGAGCCATCTTATACTAGGTTTACCATGGACCAAGACTGGTGTCAGCAATACAGCAAAGGAAATCATTACAGAGGAGTTCAGGGGGTCTTGCTATTAGTTGTAATGTTTCTCAAAGTGTCACAAACTGATCCCTTGGTGTTTATTCAGTTATCACATCATGTTATGTGCTGTACGTACATGTAATGATTAGTATGAATTGACGTAATAGCAGTTCCTGACCTCAATCAATGCTTGTATGTTTCTGACACATCTAGGATTAATTCATAACATAGAATCTCAATGAATATCTGCTGTTTGAAAGGGTAAATAAATAAACATCCAACTCAACTGATCCTCTATCTGTAGGAATTTTTATTTCTCCCTACTTTTGACTTCTCTCATCCTTTCACCTTTTCCTTCTTAAAGTCCCCCTGTTGTCTAGTTTAGCCCCTTTCTTTCTTTCATTCTGCACCAAAGCTCTTCATCTAAACTGGATCCTTTAGATATAGCTTAGCCAGGCTAGACTAAGTGTTCAAATTCTATCATTGATAGAATAAGTTTCTGTTATTTTAAGCCACTAAGTTTGTGATAATTTGTTAAGCAGCCTCAGAAAACTGATCCAGCGGGGATTTTAAACTTTGTTTTCTATAAGCAGGATCTTTATGCAGGACAGTTGTAAAGAGATTTCTGAAGAGATGTGGAAGATAGATCTAAGAATGACAGAGCTGGAAGAGCATTTATGTCAAACATCCAGACAAGAAATGATGGAATTTTAAACTTAAGAGTGCATCCATCGGCCTGGACCAGAGGGTGGGGGCTGAAGGTGGCAAATACCAAGACAACAAATGGATAGAACCTGGAGGGTGTATTAGATGACTCAGGGAATAAAGAGGAAAATGTTAAAATTACTTTTTTAGATCTATCTAAGCTGCCTCATTGAAATCGATGCCATTCTGAGGTACTCAGAAGAAACTGGCCTTCTGCTTCTGAAGTGCCTCTGCACATCAAGGTGGAAAGTCAGTAGACACTGGCACTCAAAAGAGACAGAGACTGTAGTTCCTGTTTGGGACTTATCAGAATAGGGTGGTAGCTGAAGCTCAGGAAGGAAATGAAATTGTTCTGAGAAAGTGGATAGAGTGAGGTTGAAAGCAATGTAAAGAAAAAAACAAAACAAAACAAAAACAACTAGAGAGCATTTAGAGTTGAATAGGCTTTGGAATGTGTGAAGAAGACCAAAAATAAGGAATTGAGAGAGAACTGAGTAATTAAGCAATAATTGAGATGAAGGTCAAAAAGAGGGGGATGGTTAATGAGTTGAGTGCCACACAGTAACCAAAGACAGATGAAGAGTGTTTGGATTTAGAGATATTTTCTAGGGAAGTTTCTGAGTTGCAGTAGACAATGGGTCTTGGCTATTTGAAGGAAAAATGTGAAGGAAATATAGAGACCTACAGAAGACTACTTAAGGAGCATAACCATGAAGATAAATGGACATTAATTAGAGAAAACACATGGTCAGCTTTAGCTGGTGTGGCTCAGTTGGTTGAGCATTGCCCCATGCACTGAGAGGTCACCGATTTGATTCCAGATCAGGTCTCATGCCCAGATTGTGGGCTAAATTCCAAGTAGGAAGATGTGTAGAAGGCAGGTGATGGAGGTTTCTCTTTCTCATCAATATTTCTCTCTTTCGCTCTCAAGTTAAAAAAACAAAACAAGATACAACACCATAAATTAAAAGAAAAAAAATGCATGGACAGTGGAGGAATTCACTATAAGGGAGATACTTAGGTGTATTTATAGATAGCAGAGAAGGAACCCGGGAGTAAAAAGGGAGAGGCTAAAAATAGAGGGGAGAGGGGAAATAACAGCAGCTATGGCCAGTGAAGTGGGGATAAGAAGGGGGTAGATTTGAAAGCCTCAGGAGAAGTCGGGAACTAAATAAGAAGCAGACTTTTTATGGGACTGAAGGCAGGATAAGTCAGAGTATAGATTATAGCAGAGTCTGAATAGGGAGAGGAGTAGCCTGCTTTTTTCTTTCTAAAATAGGAGGTAGTGCTTTGCACTGGGATGGAGCAGTGACAACACCCTTGAAAAAACTAGTAAAGATTTAGAATTTTCACAAAGGAAGCTGAGCAGAGACAAACAACTTTAGTTCTCTTTCCCTTTGTTGAATTTCACATCTCTAAAAAACCATCTCTCTGCAAATTCACAGCCACTATTCTCTCAAAATTTGACTCAAGGACTACTTCCTGCCTTCTCCAATAGAACTAAACTCTTCACTGCCAAACTACAAATGTCTACTGATTAGACTGCATATCATATTTCAGTTTACAATTTCAACTCCAAATATTAGAATCTTAATTTATAGCCTTTTCTATTCCTCCCATGGCTCACAAATAGTGATGAAACTAAACTAAACATAATTTAGTTGATTTATTAGGGTGCATGGCCTGTATGTAGACTGTCCACATGTTTCAGTTTGTGAGTATACTACTAAATAACAAACTAGATAACAAAATCAGCAAGGTAAAGTCAACATGCAATGCTACCCAGCTTGTTAGTAGTAGAACAATATTTGGGTCAATATTCGGAGTTCTTAAGCCTGCCTCTTTCAAATATAAAGGCTGTGGGGAATAGGCTTTGGGGAATAGCTATGATCAATCAAAGACCTTTGATGTCAAAATGAATAGCCACATACTTCCACTGAATGTATTCCTATTTGAATCCATATAAGTTTTCTTGAACTTATTCATATTTGAATTTTGCCACTGCCTTTGCAGACACTCTGTACTATAAGATTATGGTGAAGTAGTTATTCAAGGCACTGAAGATAACTGGGCTATGAACAAAAATTGTGTACCAATCCTTGTAGAGTAGTGGTTTCTTGTGGTTTGTTTTGCTTTGTTTAATTACAAACACTATGAGTTATGAGCACTATAAGCAATATGACGTGTTTCTGGCACAGTCTTTCTTGTCCCTTTTCAGACATGGCTCTTCTTAGACTCCAAGTCAAAGTATAATTAACAACCAAAGTAACTCACTATGACTCCAAAACAATTTATTCGTAATAATGAAGTTGCTCAAAATGTCCCAAATATACAGTATATATAAAAGGGAAAAATCTTACACATACCTATATAAGGCATGTTTATGCATTATAGACAAATAAAGTTCATTTGGGAGTGACATGAATACAATGGTGAACATTATGCTTCCACCAACCATTTTTTTACAGGTACTCAGAAAGAGTCCATTTTCTGACAGTGTTAATGTTAAAAGCTATGGCAGTGACACCACCATAATGCCCATCATTGTGATGTATAATATAGATGTTATTGCACATAATAGAAAGCATTCTTTGGGCATAATGCATTTTTGTTGCCTACATGCTGACACCAAGCAGATATAAATGTGCTTTAATGTATTTCCCTTTAAAGGACTAGTGTAGACACACCTTCGAGTACGCATTTTGTATAAGGTTTGGTGAGCAGCTTGCTTTTTGTTCTCTGTAGTCACTTTAGTACCCCTAATAGCTCCAATTATAAACTGCACAATTTTCTATTCCTTCCTTCCTCTTCTTTGTCATTGCACTGTTCAGAGATATTTCAACAGTGGAAGATGTTTGTAATTCACTAGAGGCCCATTGCAGGAAGATTCCTGCAAGAATAAGGCTTCCTGCTGGGATCTCTGCTGCCCTGCCTGCTTCTCTCCTATCTCCACTGCCCCGCCTTGCTTTCCTCCCTTCTCCGAAGCCCCTCCTGCTTCACGCCCTGTCTGCTTCCTTCCCCTCTCCACAGCCCTGCCTGCTTCCTGCCCTTCCTGCTTCCCTCCCTTCTGCAGCACTTGGCTTCCTTCTATACTGTCTTCAGTCTTTGCTCTGCACCAGGATATGCAAATTAACCGTCATCTTGGTGGAGTTAATTTGCATACCCACTCCTGATTGGATGGTGGGTGTGGCTGGTAGGCCATGGCTTGTGGTTGTAGTGGAGGTACGATCAATTTGCATGTTTCTCTTTTATTAGATAGGATTAAACATTTTAAGCTGTTGGTCCAAAGTTTTATACTTTGTGTATTCTCCCAGTCATTTCCCTTTGCTGTCCTAATGAAACCATGCAACACAATTCAATAGAAGACATCAAATAGGCACCTTTTGTGGATTATCAGCTGGGCTATACAGACATAAAAGTATCAGAAGCTCTGGCTATTTTAAATTGTGTGTGGTATGGAGTTTGGCATACAACGCTTAAAATTTTTAAAAATCATCCTCTCTAATTCTTCATAAAGTAGTAATTTTGCTTCTTTAATAAAAACACTAGCCAAAAAAGAAATATTAACTCATATTGCGATAAGTTACAACATAGAAATGTGACTATTGGAAAGCTAAGTATTTTCCTATAATTTTCCATGGCAGGAGGAGATGACATAATTACTCCAATAAATGACCCACTAAGATGGCATTACAACGTAAAGAAAGAGGTTTACCAGCATTAAGACTGCTGTGGAGCTCAGCTGATGTGGGTCAGTGGTTGAGCAATGACTCATGAACCAGGGGATCATGGTTCAATTCCCAATTAGGGCATATGCCTAGGTTGTAGGCTCAATCCCCAGGAGGTTATGTGCAGGGGGCCGGCAATCGATGATTCTCACTCATCATTGATGTTTCTATCTCTTTTTCCCTTCCTTTCTTCTCTCTGAATATTAATAAATAAACATATTAAGAAAAAAGATTGCCATGGAATGTGCAGGAGACTATAGTCTATGAAAGGGAGATTCTCTGATTTCTCTTGGACTAGTCACACTGTGACTGTCACTTCTTGATGTTCTTCTAGAACATGTCCTGCATCAACCACTGAGATAGAAGACTATATAGACTGGGCCAATTTAAAATTCCTTCCCTATTTGTCTGTGAAAAATAAAAGTGAGAGGTTAGGGATTTATTCTTTGCTATTCAAACCAGATGAAACATTGCTCTCCATCATATAAATTTATCAAGCAAATATACATCATCACATTGAGCAGGCTTAAAAAACATAGTTCAGTACTAGAGACAAAAGTAGTTTACCAAAAACCAAGTTTAAAATGCTATAGCAAAATAGAGTAAAGTAGGTTTGGAGTTAACATTGACTTTCCTAATAATGATTGATTTGAGACTCTGGAGAGTGCCTTCTTCTCTAAGAGGAAGATAACTTACTTTGGAGGAGAGAGGGGAGAGGTCAACCTAAGGTGCAATTGTATGACCTGCAGTCAGCAGGCCCCTTTCAATGTCTCCTCCTGCAGTTGTATGAAAATAGAGTCAATTTCCTTCTCATTCACTACTATGGCAACATTCTTTCTTCTTGACCTTTTTTCACCTTTCCCCCATTATTACATTAAATCTCATAATGAGATAAAAATTATCACAAAATCAATCAATAAATAGGCTTATGGTGGACATTTTTATGTACATATAATACAAAATAGCAAATCTCATTTTACAAAGTGGACCTTGTAAACCCTAAGATTTCTGATTCAATATGTAAAGGTGGTGATAAATAAACTCTTTGTAAGTGTTGCTCCCCTTGATTTTAATTCATGCTAATACATATTTAACGACAGTTTGCTGACACTATGTGTATGCTATATCAATGGAATAATGACCCAATACCAAAAAAATAAATTTATATTAAAATTATTATAGAATATAATTTTTAAAAAATTTTCCATAACTGGACTATATTTCTGCATCAGTCACTTATATTTTTGCATTAAATCTTATAAATTTATCTCCTTGTCTCTCTATATAAAATGTGGAAGGTTATCTAATACAACAATGATATGAGGTCAAATGAGTATATTTTAATAAAGTATGAAAACACTTTGTGAACTAAAAAATCTATATAAATCAGTGAATTTTTAAAGCATGCAATATCTGACTAGTTAGGGGCACTGACCTCTTTTCCCTTAGATTGTCCAATAAAAATATGACAACAGCCAACACAATAGCCCTCCAGTACAAATGAATCAAAATTATACCTTTTTTTTTGTCAGATAAGCCAAAACATTTTTTCAGCAGGCCACAGAATTTTAGTAATCAGTTTATGTGTGCCATGAGATTAAAAGGTTGAAAATCACTGACATAAATGTACGTCGTAATGCTTGTTAAAACTAGTAAACATGTTTTACCATTGTGTTAGAAAGTTACTAAGAAATGAATTGTAAAGAAACAATGAGAAGAAACACAGAAAACTTGTTTTAAGGATTCAAGTGCATCTAGCTGCTCATTGTGAATCTGAGCTCCCCTCCATGTCAGTCATGTATGGGGACTGCTACCAGCTCTGAGCCCTGATCCTGGTTGTGCTCCTATCATCCTATATTATAAAAGGCAACTATGCAAATAGACTGAACAATGGAACAACCGGACACCCCAAAAACCAGTCACTATGACATATACTGACCACCAGGGGATGCACATGAAACATGGTGGGCAGCAGCAGACGGCAGCAGAATGCGGGACATGGTGGAATCGGCCACAGTGGGATGGTAGAGCAGGTGAGTGGGGGTGCCAGACCAAGGCAGGGTGCTGGTCACTGTCACTGGGGCGAGGCTTTGGTGGTTACTGAAAATTCTTTGCTCCTGTGTGGCTGGGTCCTGCCCACACTTGCACCTTCTGCCGGCACCTGGCACTCGCCCCATTCACCCCTGAGAGCTTCTCCACCTCCCCCTACTCCAGAGGGGCATTCAGGACAAAAGCTGCTACTCACACCTGCTGACACCACTGGCCCCAATTGATCTATGCTGTCAGTAGGTGCAAGCAGGGCAGGCGCTGTTAGCATGTTGGAGATGCCAGCTGACAGGGACTAGGGATCATGGTGGGAGGGGCCATGCAGAGGCATGGAGGATGGACCGAGACCCACCCTATGCCCACTGCAGCCTCGTGGCCCACAGTTCTTTTCAAGGTGCACGGATTTGTGCACTGGGCCCTGATCTTTCATTAAAAGGCTCACTTTTTATGTTTATTTCTTACTTTTCCTCTTTCTCTGCTAGAATGTAATCTGCCTGAGGACAGGAACCTTTGTTTGTTTTATTGACAGATATATTACAAAAGCCTCAGTAACTAGCTCTTAACTAAACAAATGAATGGTTCAATATTCACCAAGGTTTGAAAGACAGAGAGTTGTCCATGGAAAAGGCTTGCTAGAAGGAGTGTTTAAGAAAAGCTGAAAAGCAAAAAACAATGTGTCAGTCCTATTCAAACCTCCAGGTTTTCACACTTGTTTTTCTCTTTCATTGGCACATGTTCTCTGAGGGGAAGGTTCAAAATTAGAGACATAGTAACAGAGAGGAGAGACCTCTGGCCTGGAAGTCCAGCAAACTATGACCGTGGATGCCCAATGAGAGAATTTATTCAAGGAGCATTTGTGGGACAGTGTCAAGCTCTAGGCAGGATAACACCAGGAACATTAAGACCAATAAGTTGAGACTCTAGTTCTCTGCAGAATTACAACTAATCCTCACTATCCCTTCCAAAGGTTATCCCTCCATTTCCGACACATCATAAAGATCTTACTTAATTAGCGGCACAGCAGCCACTCTTGTCCTATCTAACCCTGCATCTCTCCCTCCATTGTCTATTCTCAAAACAACAGCCAGTAATGTTAGTAAATTTCACTTCCCGGCAAAAATTTTTCTCATCTCTTCTCATTTCCCTCTGAATAAAAGCCACAGGCCTTGAGGGGCCCACAGGCTGAGTCTCCAAATCGAAGCCTCTTCCCAGCAGCCTCTCCTACTTCTTTGACTCATTTAACTCCAGACATACTGGCCTCTTTGCATTTCCTCAAATGTGTCTTTTCTTTGAACCTCAATGTTTTTACACTTGCTTTTCCCTCTGATTAAAATGATTTTCTTCCAAATAGTCACAGCACTCCATTCTTCCTTTTATTCAATTTTCTGCTTAACTTGTGACTATTGACCATGAAATAGCATACTTGACCACACTCTGCCTTTGCCCCTCTTGGTCTGTTTTCATGACTATTATGACTGACATATAGAAGCTGCTCAATAAATATTTGTCGAATGAGGGAAGGTGCCTCTAATAAAAATGCCGAAGTTGAAAGTTACACAGCTAGCTTAAGGAATAACATGAACCAGAAAGAGGCTTAATTATTTCACAGGATGTTTTGAGTGGGAAAAAAACAGAGATAAAAATATTCAACAGATGGTGTTGTGAGAACTAAACAGTAATTTAGAAAAATAATATGGAAATCTTCACTTCACAGTGTATCACTTAAGGTTCTTGGCATTGAATAATGGATAATAACCTCGATTTTATTGGGAGGATATCGGTTATCATAATTACTAGGAGACAGTGATATCAAGTGGAGAATGGAAGGGGATCAGGACCTTCTTAGAATGCCATGAAGTAGGACTCGGGAAACAAATCTGGGCCCAACACCTGGTCAGAACCTGCTCACTCCAATTGTTTGTTCCTGACCTTGAATGTTTGCTATTATGTAAAGTGTGTAATCTTTGCATGAGGAGAAACCAGTTAAAATAAATTTACATTAAAATGAGAAATGTGACTATTTGTGAGTACTGAGAATTATGGGGAATTTTTATTTTCTTTACATTTCTTATACTGGTACCTCATTCTTAAGTTTGTTTGTGTGATTTTTTTTTACAACACATATCATTTCTTAATGTGATTAAACTATTATAAAAGGAAATTTCCCTTGAAGCAAATTGTTATGTTTATTATTAATATGTTGTAGAATATATGCTTTACTATCTTGTTATTTCTCTTTGAGGAATCCTGGAAGAAAATGTAGCCTGATTTTAGTATCCCATAAAAATGTCAGTTTTTATCTCAAATATAGTGTCCATTTATCTTTGAGTATGTCAGCTATTAAAAGCTTCGGGTTTCCAAATAAATATTAAAAAAATGGTGGATTGGTCAAACCATTGATATCCCATATAATACATGCATGTATGCATGTTTGCACATACCTAAAAAGACCTGAAGGCTGTACAACAGTTTCGTGCATCTCTCCAAGCAGAGTGTGGGCAGTGATAACAGAGGGAAATATTTTCGTTAGTTAAATATTTTGCAGTCAGCAAGCACTTTTCGTTAGTTACAAAAATTTTATATGAAAATAAGGTCAGAAAACATATACAAAATGTGGAAAAATACAAAGATATTCAAAATGCTTTAAATTTAAAAGTTTCATAATATGTATTATGAAATATCATTTACAAACATTAAATAAAGCCTAAATGAAAGTAACTCAAGTTGGGAAAAATGGTTACCACTGATTGGCATGATTCTAAAAGAATTTTATTTGATTTCTTTTCCTTCTATGTGTTTAATAAACATGCTTCAATGAGCATGTCTTTCTTTAATAAGAAAGCCAGCTTTTCTAAATAAAGTTTCCAGAAAAAATATATTAATTTTTGTATTTAAAATATAATAAAAATTAAAATTTATAAAACCAGGAGAATTTTATTGCAGAAAGAGCTCATAAAATGGGAGAATACCTAAAGATCTCAATAGATAAGTGTCAAAGACCGCTAAAAGACAATCTATTTTTAATAAAATATATTTTTTATTGAGGAAGGAGAGAGAGAGAAACATCAATGATGAGGGAGAATCATTGATTGGCTGCCTCTTGCACTGCCCCCTACTGGGGATCGAGCCTGCAACCCAGGCATGTGCTCTTGGCTGGAATAGAACCTGGGACTTTTCTGTCTGCAGACTGACTCTCCATCCATTGAGCCAAACCAGCCAAGACAATCTATTTTGAGGACAAATAGCTAGGAATAACATACAGAAATAAATGTTTATTAATTTAAAAAATGAAAATTAAAATAAAGTAACTCTTTATAGATTAAATTAACTAAAACTGCAAATTATATTCAGTACTTTTGAAGGAACAGTAAATTATATTCACACATTTTTGCTGCACTCAT
Organism: Lasiurus cinereus; assembly: GCA_011751065.1. NCBI lineage: Eukaryota > Metazoa > Chordata > Mammalia > Chiroptera > Vespertilionidae > Lasiurus > Lasiurus cinereus. The sequence goes on from JAAGEH010000040.1 coordinate 7,009,023, forward strand.
TCATTGAATGGGCATTTGTGTAGAGCCTAAGTTTTGAAAACAGAATTCTCTAGTGGCAAATCACATCCCACCACTCTCTCATTATTTACCCTGGGCATATGATTTAATCTCTCCTCAGTTATAAAATGGGGATAATAATAGTACCTCCTGATAAGGTCTATTGGGAGGATTTAATGATTCAATACCCATAAATCTTTTAGAATAGTAAACATTTAATAAATATTAACTATTAATTATTTACTATATGTCAACCAGGATTTCAACAGGAAATAGACACACATAAATTATCATAATTCAAGGAGGATCTATTACAGAAGGACTATTCACAAAGGTGTGTGCGGAGTGAAGGGAAACCACAAGGGGCAGTTGAGGCTAACAACAGTGGGCTGTTATCCCCTGATCCTGAGGGATGATGCATGGGAGGAATTACTGAAACACAGAAAGATAGTTATAAGAAAGGAGGTCCAGAGAGAAGTGACCTTCTGTCAGGAGATACCATCAGCCTGAGGTAATTTCTTAAGTAGGGAGATATGTGCCCGGATTTTATATCTCTTTCTTCTTCTCTTGCCAAGATTCCCTACTGGCCGAACCTCATGATTAGCCAGTGAGGAGTCAACTGATGCAGCCCACATGGTTCTACCCACAGAGGGCAGGATGCAAAAGGAGAAAGAGTGGGTCTGGAGGATATCTGTCATGGGTTATGTCTTAGGAGCACTTTGAAAAAGAGGCAAATGCAGATTATGAAGGGCCATAAAACCCTACCAGACCTTTCTGCCTTCTCCATGGACTCTTTGGGGATGCAAATATGCATCTTTCCTTTTCCTTGCAAAGTACCTCAAGCAGTTTTCTTTTAAATCCTAGGGACTAGTAGAACACAGGCCCTAGAGATCTACTCTCTATATAGAGCATCATCAAAGTATTCAAGTAGAGTCTCCCTTGCGGTGGCTAGTCACAGTTAATAATGCTGCTGGTTAGCTCTCACTAGGCTGGAACTGGAATGTTTTGACCAGGTGGATGCAAGTAGCCCACAGAGCAGCAGCAAAATTTAATGAGATTGTAAGCCCTATATAAGATAGAAGTGACTGTGATGGGGGAGAGACATAATCACCAAGGTCAAATCATCCCATGGCTGATTCAGAGTTATTGACTAGTGATCAATCATGGTTATTGACCAATGGCTAACTTCTACCAGCTTGCAGTACACTCTTGTCAGAAGCAAATTTCAGAAATCAAAAGTATAAACAAGGAATACAGAAAGCTAAACAAAAGAAGTGCTATATTAGGCATATTAGTGAAGATTCGATTAAAATATATTTAATAAAAAGATGGATGCAAACGTACATGCATATTTTGGCTATAATAACCAAACAAATTCAAAAAAATAATTCAAATTTACCATAGTAGTTAAAGTTTTTGTTTGTTTGCCTATGTGTTAAGGAAATAGACTCAAAATTCAATGAGGAACAGATGCATTCAACTAAAGGTGAGCTTTCTCTCGGCCTTTATATAAACGTGTAACCGCTTCCTCCATAAAAAAAATCCTCAGGTTTAAAATATAACAGAAAATGATACCAGTGCGAATGACAAATCTCTAGCTGCTTCTCATTTTCACCCCAGGATGCTTTTGGTACCTGTTCTCATCTCCTCACTTCTTTTCCCCTATTGTCTGTGTTTCGCAGCTCCTCTACCTCCTTCTCTCTGTCTTTGTTCAGATTGGCTCCAGGAAATGAAAGGAAAGAAGAGGTCTGATAGTATGTCTTCCTCATCCCTGCCTCATTTCATACTCTTTCTCACTGGAACACTAGAAATTACACAGACTTAGCAGAGAAGACTTTCCATCGTTGTGGAGACTATAATTCTTAACCTTGTGATTGAAGTAAAGGAGAGGAAATACAGATCACTTGATAGTACACATAACAATTTCAGACATAAACAACATGTCATAATCATTCTTAGTCCAAGTTCTTTTCTTGGACTTTCCCAGACATGGTTTTTAAATTCTAAATTTCACACAATGTAGAATAAAAAGACAAAATAAAATCACTTTCATAGTACCAATAGATGGAAAAGTGTTACTGGCCTCAACTTTGTAAATAATGCTTTTATTTAGATTTACTACTGCTACTTATATTCCTAAATAATCATCATCGTGTGGTTATATTTATTGAAGTAGACTATCAAAATGCATAACACAGTCTTTCCATTAACTCTTTCACATTAATGACTTGCTATTTAGTAAATTACTATTTCCCAGCACTAAAAGGAATGAAGCCAGTGGCCCAAATGATTTTCCAAAGTGCCTATTAATAAACACCCAAGGCATATATTAAAATACTAGAATGCCAAGGTCTTTGGGAAGTACATAAGCATGTGGACTGGGGTTTTTAGAAATGTGCATTAACACTTTCATGACTATAGCATAGTGATCAATAAATTCCTCTTCTAGATTTATCTCTCTAATTTTTATTATATCCCAGTTTGTGACATCCCCCCCATCCCCCAGTAGTCTTGGACTGCCTAAAAGCTTTCTGTCTTGGTCAGCTGTCCCTTTCATGGTCCTTTGGCTAGAGGAGGCAGGCTTTGCTTGCAATCCTTTTGTGTCTGTACCTGTTGGCATTTCTAGGTTGCCTGCTTCTCCCGTTCCTAGTGTAAGGCAAGAAGGAAATCTAAGACTTGCTACCATGTCATTTCTCCAGGTCCCTCCCTGGTCTGCTGTCTTCTCTCCACTTTCCAGAGTCCTTTTTGATATGTTTTATATATAATGACAAAGGAATAGAGAAAATTATGTCTACACCATCTTCCCAGAAATGGAAGTCTCCAGATCTTATTTATTTCTTTATTTTTTAAAAAATATGTTTTGCCGAAACCGATTTGGCTCAGTGGATAGAGCATTGGCCTGGGGATTGAAGGGTACCAGGTTCGATTCCTGTCAAGGGCATGTACATTGGTTGCAGGCACATCCCTAGTAGGGGGTGTGTAGGAGGCGGCTGATTGATGTCTCTCTCTCATCAATGTTTCTGGCTTTCTATCCCTTTCCCTTCCTCTCTGTGAAAAATCAATAAAAATATATATATTAAAAAAAATAAAAATAAAAAATATGCTTTTATTGATTTCAGAGAGAGGAAGGGAGAGGGAGAGAGGGATAGAAATATCACTGATGAGTGAGAATCATTGTTCAACTGCCTCCTGCATGTCCGTTATGAAGATCAAGCCTACAACCCGGGCATGTGTCCTGACTGGCAATCAAACTATGATCTCCTGGTTCAGGGGTCAATGTTCAACCACTGAGCAACATAGGCCAGGCCAGATTTTATTATTTAAAGATGTCACTTCTGGTAGTGATTTTCTAACATGTATTATTTTTTTCCTCCAAAAAAAGGTCAAACTTAGAATGAGAGAAAACCTGAAATTATTAGAAAAAAAAGATGTTTTGAGTTCCATAAATTGAGTTCCTTAATACGCTTGCACTGAAGCAAGAGTAAAAGATGCTCAATTTAGGCATAGTACAGTTCTGAGTCTTGGTCTTTGTCTATGGCTAATACAAGGACAAGAATAAGAATGCTGGGAGAACCACGATGGTGGCATAAGGTATACACCTGTACGTGCTGCCTCTCACAACCACACCAAAACTACAACTAAAAGATACAACAACTCTCCCCAAGAACCACAGGAAAGCTGGCAGAGTGGAAATTTACAACTAGAAGGAAAGAAAAAAGTGCATTGAGACCTGGTAGGATGTGCAGAGGCTCAGAAAGGCAGAGATAAGGAGATGTGCATGAAAAGAGCTGGCGTGTGCAGCGTGTGCAGTTTTTATCAATTGGGAGGGAGTTGCAAGTTCCCGACTGCTCTGAACTCCAGTTTCTGGTGAGATTCTGGAAACCAGACTTATACAGGGAGAAACTGGACTGTTGGCCATCGGGTCTGAAAGAGAGTGTGGCCTTCTTGCAGAGGTATGCACAGGAATCATTTTTTACTGCACCAGGGCCGGGGCATGGGACACAGAACAGAACACTGAAATGCAGAGATGCAGAGAGGGCTGACTGGTAGCCATTGCATTTTGCCACTCCCTAGGGATCCCCTGAGACCCTGCCCTACCTAATTTATAAACCCACCAAGCTGTGTGCAACGGCTTTTGCATATGAATGGCCTGCCTTCTCACAGTTTAACCTAACAAATTGCAACTGGGTCAGACAACTCCAAAACTTACAAACTCCAAGCAAAGAGGAGAAATCTGCAGATCTCCCTGTAGCTCCTGTTGGGTGGCTTCCAATACTAGCTGACTTGCACCTCTTTGGAGATCTAGGAACCAGTGTTCCTAGAGGTCAGTATGAGACAACACCAGATTTCAACTTCTCACATAAGTGACACACTCAAGAGGCAGACTCAGTGAGCACCAAAGCCCCATTGAAGTAAATCCTACCACATAGAGGTATCTCCAGCACAGCAGTTTTTCCATTAATAAACACAGCTAATCCTCACAGTCAATTGGCCTGGAGGTTGATTCCTCTCAGTGTACGAATAGCAATCAAGGCTTAACTACAATAAGACTGTGTATCCAGCCCACAAAGGGGTGCACCAAGAATGTCCACCTCAGGTGATTAGGGAAGCAGAGCTACTGGGCCATAAAGGACAACTAGCATACAAAACCACTCCATCAACACAGGGAAGCAGCCAAAATGTGGAGGCAAAGAAACATGTCACAAATGAAAGAAACAAAGGAAAGCAAACTACTGGACAGAGAGTTCAAAACCACATTTATAAGGTTACTCAAGAATCTTCTACAAACCGCTGAGAAACTTAATGAGACCTCTGAGAAACTTAGTGAAACCTTCAAGGATCTTAATGTGAAGACCAAAAAAAAAAAAAAAAAAAGACCAGCCAGAAATTAAGCATACACTATCTGAAATAAAGAAGAATAATATACAGAAATCCAACAGCAGACTAGAGGACCCCAAGAATCAAACCAAAGATTTGAAATATGAGGAAGCAAAAAACACCCAACCAGAAAAACAAAAAGAAAAAAGAGTCCAAAAATGTGAAGATAGTGTAAGGACCCTCTGGGACAACTTCAAGTGTACTAACATCAGAATTATGGGGGTGCCAGAAGAAGAGAGAGAATAAGATACTGAAAACCTATTTGAAGAAATAATTCCTGAAAACTTCCCCCACCTGCTGAAAGAAATAGATTTACAAGTCCAAGAAGCGCCCAGAACCCCAAACAAAAGGAATCCAAAAAGGACGACACCAAGACACATCATAATTAAAATACCAAGAGCAAAAGACAAAGAGAGAATATTAAAAGCAGCAAGAGAAAAACAGTTCATTACCTACAAGGGAGCACCCATATGATTGTCAGCTGATTTCTCGACAGAAACTATGCTGGCCAAATGGGAGTGGCAAGAAATTTTCAAAGTGATGAATAGTAAGAACCTACAACCAAGATTACTCTACCCAGCAAAGCTATCATTCAGAATTAAAGGCAGATAAAGAGCTTTACAAACAACAATCTAAAGGAGTTCATCAACACCAAACCAGTATTTTATGAAATGATGAAGGGTATTCTTTAAGAAGAGGAAGAAGAAAAAAAGGTAAAGACAAAAATTATGAACAACAAAGTGATAACAAATACATTCTTATCAACAAGTGAATCTAAAAATCAAGTGAATAAAGAATCTGATTAATAGGATAAACTGGTGAATATAATAGAATCAGGGGCATAGAATGGAAATGGACTGACAATTCTTGGGGGGAAGGGGGTGTGAGGGGTGTGAGAAGAGATTGGACAAAAATCTTTCTCCTATGGATGAGGACAGTGATGGGGGGTAAGGGCATGGGGTCGGGGATGATGAATCAAGTGGAGGGGAGTTATGGGAGGGGAAAAAAAAGGAACATCTATAATAAACTGAACAATAGAGATTTATTTAAAAAAAATAAGAATGCTATGAAGGTTATCTAATCAGCTAAAAATGTGATACTAGTTGCTATTACTTTCCCCTAACAGGATACATTATCCTTACATTATCCTTAATGAAAAATATAATTTCGCACTACTTGATAAGTGAAATTGTCAAGATTGACAATGGCAGTCTCTTTAATAAAGTTTATGCCCATCATCCATTGAATAAATATACTGAGTTTCTACTGTGTGCCCAGCACAATAGAAACTAGTCAGGGCTGGTTACAGAATTTGTGGGTACAAGTGAAAATTTAAAGTATGGAGCTGCTTATTAAAAAAGCAGGAAAAATGCCATTAAAGGTACTAATATATACAAGTCTTTTTTCGCACTCCCTTTCTTTACCTCTCCTGCTGTCTTGTATTTGCTATTTAAGGTTGCACTCTCTCAGGTAATGGAATACTCCACTTCTTGGGATACTCCACCTCCAGGGCTGCTCCTTTTCCCACAGGCTCAATTGCAAAGTCCACAACTGACAGTTCACTACAAGAGATTTAAAAAAATATTGGATAGTGAAAATTTATTTTTATAGATGTGCAGAGAATGTTGTAAGGGCAATCAGTGGGAATAGAAAGCAGAATCCCCAAGGCAGGACCTAGGGAGAGCTTAGGAATGAGTGTGTGTGTGTGTGTGTGTGTGTGTGTGTGTGTGTGCGCGCGCGCACGCGCGCATGTGCATGTGTGACCCCAAAGGAAGTACTGTGACAGAAGAGACTGCTCAGGCCTCATCCTCCAACCAATTCCATCACTATTATGGGACTGGGCACTATTTCTGTTGTTGTGAGAGGCAGCTTGCCCATACCCAACAAGCTGGGCCATAGGCCCTCAACCTTGACTGCCCTCTGCTCCTGGATCTGGCATCTCCTCCTCACTCAGACTCCATCAGCAAGGCTACCAGTTCCTTCTGTTCTATATGCACAGCCTGCCAGGCCTCCTGCCAGGCCTGGCTCTACAGCTGCAACTCCCCACCTGTCTGTGCCCAGTCAGGATGGCATCTGCCAGCTGCCTGTGCTTGGCCTCCTGTTTATGCACATGGAGCCTCAGGACATCCCGTTGCTACAGGAAATAGGACACCATGGTTCTATACAGGTCTTTCTTCATAGTGCCATTAGGGTGCCAAGCTGGCTCCTAAGATCTTTGCCTCCTTGCACAATTGTGTTCAAGGCATTCAAAACAGCTCCAATTTCTCCTCAGCTTTTCTATCTAGGCACGCTTGACACCTATTCAGGTGCAGATGAAAGGCTTGGTCATAACCCATAAATGTGCCGTATTTCTAGCTTTGGACAGGGATAGATGCCATCATGCCCTGCCCCAGACACAAGAGGCCATATGTCTAATCCCAACTCTCCACTTCAGGGTGGAGGGCAGCAAAGGTTATTGGACATAGGCATCAAGGGAGAGGTTCAATAGCACCCAATGTAACAGGGATGAAGCACTGGATAGTCAAGGGAAGTTGACTATTTTTTAACTAAATTGTAGTGTTGTTTAGACATTTGGAAGACATGAACAGTTTCCAGTGGCTTTGAGGAGAAGAGTCTGTTGACTTTCTTAACTTCATCATATCTTGAGATTATGGTAAAGATACATTTTACTCTCATAAATTTCTTAGTGATACCATTATTATTCTGTAATTACTTTTTCAAGACAGGAAAAAAGTTCCATGACTCAATAGGGACAATTTTATTTCATCTAGAACCGTGAAGCAATAGCATATTTACTGCCAATGGGAACTGAAAATCCTCAAATGGATCTCATAAACATCATTATTCCATTTTTTTCACTTTAAGTATTTTTTTTATGTTCAGTGATATTTGGCATTAATTAATTCTGTGAACTGACTCCGTATACCCATCAACATGAATACCTAACATAATTAGATAAATTGGGTTGGCTTCTAATTTCTGATTTTCTTGTGAAATATATTTTTAATGTTGAGTTAAATTAATAAAGATTAAAATGTAGATTTTATAGTAGACTGGGATTTGAGTTCTAATAGTATTAGTAATGTCAGTGATAATATGATTATTTTTATTGAATGTTGTTTCTGTGTTAGAAAATATGTTACAGGACTTATGTATCCTTCCCATATTTAATGTTTATATAGAGTCTTTCAATGCTGCAAAATAAGGATCATTGTTTCCATTTTACAGATGAGGAAATTGAAAGGCACAGTGGAGTTTTGTAGTACTCCAAAAAAAGTCTTCTCTTTCAAAGAAAGCAAGATCCTTATTGCTACACATTTGTTAAAAAAACAAAAACAAAACACCTTGTTTTTTGTATTTTTGTTTTGTTTTGTTTTTGTTTTTTTACAGAGAGGAAAGGAGAGGGATAGAAAGTCAGAAACATCGATGAGAGAGACATCAATCAGCTACCTTTTGCACGCCCCCTACTGGAGATTAGCCTGCAACCAAGGTACATGCCCTTGATGAAATCGAACCTGGGACCTTTCAGTCCGCAGGCTGACACTCTATTCACTGAGCCAAACTGGCTTCGGCCCCACCTTGTTTTTTAACATGCATGACAAAATCCTGACTCTCACCCATTTTGTGAATGGGTTATACTTCATTCTAATTGCTTTTTTAGAACCCAGTGTTTAATCAAATCTTTCCACTGGATGTATTTGCTGAATTTCTTATTATTAGCTCTTTGGGGCAGAAACTGTTTCTTCTACATTAAAGTACCTTTCATTTACTTATTTTTTATTTTTCAATTACAGTTGACATTCAATATTATTTTATATTCATTTCAGGTGTACAGCATAGGGTTTAGATATTTATAAAATACATGAAATGATCCCCCAATAAGTCTAGTATCTACTTGATACTATATGTAATTGTTATGATATTATTGAATGTACTAAAGGCCTGTTGCATGATATTCATGGAAGAATAGGCCTTCCTTCCCCTGGCTTCACACCCAGCCATGCGGGGGAGCCAGCACATCCTTGCTCCCGGCCTGCCTGGGAACTGTCAAGTCCGTGCTTCTGTGTAGCTCCCTCGACATCCTCCCTCCCTCTCATAGCAGGTGCCCTGCCCTTGGGCCACTCTGTCTGCAAATGCAAATTAAGCCCCACCGTATTTGTGGATTAATTTGCATACTCACTCTAATTGGCTGTGAGTGTAGTGGAGGTACGGTCAATTTACATGTTTCTCTATTATTAAGATTCCCAATGCTGCACTTTACATCCCTGCAACTATTTTGTAACTACCAATTAGTACTTCTAACCCCTTCATGGTTTTTTACTCAGCCTCCCAACCCTTCTTCCATCTGGCAACTATCAGTTTGTTCTTTGTATCTATGGGTAGACTTTTGATTTGTCTGTTCATTTATTTTGTTCTTTAGGTTCTACATATAAATGAAATCATATGGTATTTGTCTTTGCCTAGCTGACTTATTTCACTTAGCTTAATACCCTCTAGATCTACCCATAATGTCATAAATGGTAGCTTTTCATTCTTTTTTTATGTAGATGCTATTCACTGTTTAATGGGCCTGCAGTTGAGAACTAAAATAAGCTATTGGTAGGCTACCCTTTATCACACGCCCTGTACTTCCTACCTTTCTCTCTTTTCCCTCCTCAGTCTTAACCTTCTCTATTCATTAAGAGTAGTAAGGCCACTGAACACATAAGCAAAAATTTTTTCTCAATTTTTCTATATTTGGGCAAGATCCTTAGCTTATAGCAAAGTAAACTTCAGAACCTCTAGCTTGGTATGTAATTTATCTATTGTTTTTTTTGTTGTTGTTGTTGTTTGTTTTTCTTGCTGATGATCAATGTTCCACATTGTAACTTCCAAAAGTATTTTCCCTGGAAGATAATGAGACATTTTGTGAAACAAAAATAGTTCCATGGAATATGTACTAATAACAAGCCTACAAAAAATTCCATGTTTAAATATAGTCAGGAAATGATATTATGTTATGGCATATTAAAGGTCCTATGAAGGTGTTAGTTAACAACAAAAAAAAAAACTCTTTACATTACATGTTTCATCAGATGTGTCTCAAGATTATTTGAACAGGGTGTCTTAGATGTGGTGTCTCATGGTTCTTGTAGTCTTTGGTTCATACCTGGGGAATCATGATCTTTACTGAAGCAATATGTTAGAAACTGCCACTGTCTTCACAGAGGACTATCTGTACTGATGTGCCAATGTGATGGTTTTCTTTTTTCAGGTTCTCCCTTGTCAACTTGTCCTCTAATTTCCAATGAAGGGGGCTGTCATTTTGATTGATTCTTAATGAAATGTTTAAAGAAGAGACACTAAAAATGTGCATGATACTATATAAAGCATAGTACTACAAGAATATTACAGCTTATTTTTCTGAATCTTGGTATACCTTCCTATAAGCTTCTTATTATTTACTTTATAAAATGAACTAATTACATTTTTGAGTGTTAACAGTTTGTAGTCATTTCCATTATTAATATTTCATTGTTTAATACTTCTTCATATGTTTCTCATAGATAACCAGACATGCTCCAGCTCATGTAACTCTTGGATATTTAATTTAATTTTAATAGTCAAGAAATAGTGTACTTGTCACTCAACAAGTTCGGGTACATTAAATTTAATATATTTGTCATTTTTCCTTTGTACTTTTATTCAACTTTCTACGTATTTTTTCATTCTTCTCTGACTGACAGGTGGGCTTATTTCTCCTATACATGTTTCCTTTGCTAATATGTGTAATTCAATGGTGAATGAAAGTAGAAATTAGTTTGCACCACATTTTCAAAAGAAAATGTTTTCTTCAAGAATTTTATTTCTGAGCTAAAAAATAACACAGTATTTGCTAGGTGACTTATTTACATGGGGAGATAATAAAAACACATGTTTCAAAGATAAAAATGATGGTAGTATTTTCTTGATAATCATTGGAGCCTAGATCAACACAAGGTCACTTCCGTATCTCTCTCTTCGAGTGCAGTCATTATTTTTGTCACTCAAACACAGGTCAGTTCTCTCAAATAGAGTTTGTCCAATTGTTTTTTTTCTTCCTCAGCTTCTTGTTGACTTGACAGATGCTTATGTTTTATGCAGAATTTCAAAATTATAATTTAATTATAATGACTGTATAAAGAATTAATTGATTCCCTCAAAGAAAAGTATCTTTCTCTGAAGTTCTTCCATTTATTGTCCCAATCTAGAGAGGCTACCTTGAAACCAAAACTAACCTTGTCTTGATAAGTGTTGATTAAGACTCATTCAGCTGGATCTTCCTCCTTTTAGAATAGATTTGTCTTTTGTATGTGGAAAGTTCTAGAAGCTGTTGCTGGCTTGGAGCTTTCCTGGCTGGATTAACTCTTTCCTTATTGACTAGTTGTAACCCTGATTGCATGCCTCTGGTATTGGAGTTCATCGAGGAGTTGCCATATTTTCTCATCATCCTTCTTAGAGTGGCATAGTCTTCCCCTCAGACACGAGGAAGGAAATCAGATGAATCAAAATTACATACATTTCCATATCATGACAGGGGACATAGGGAAGTTAAAAGCCCTGTTTAATCTACCCAATAGTCACAGATGGTACCATAAAAAGAACATTGTTGTTCCATCCGAACTCTGGGCTGGAGATGTAAATACTCAATCTCATAGATGAGCTTTCTTCCTTTCTTGGTTCTGCTGCTCCTCACTAACAGTCTTAAAAAATAAAATCTACTTGGAGTATAGTTTTCTTGTTTCTGTCTATGCATTTAAATACTCCTTATTTCTCATCATCAGAAACATTTTTCCTTACATTTCACACTTTCCTCTTCTTCAATTGTTATCCCAAATTTCCTTCTTCTTTTTTTTTATTTAAAAATATATTTTTATTGATTTTTTACAGAGGGGAAGAGAGAGGGATAGAGAGTTAGAAACATCGATGAGAGAGATACATCGATTAGCCGCCTCCTGCACGTCCCACACTGGAGATGTGCCAGCAACCAAGGTACATGCCCCCGACCGGAATCGAACCTGGGACCTTTCAGTCCGCAGGCCGATGCTCTATCCACTGAGCCAAACCGGTCTTGGCTCCTTCTTCTTAAAAACCTCCCTGGTGTGTTCCAATATCCGATTGCATTTTACTCTGCACGTGGATTTTTTATATGACTAATGCTCCAATTTCATTGTGAACTTTATATTTTCATTTATTATCCAAGCTCCTATTGCCTAGATTATAAAATCTGAAAAATCTCGTTTTCCTTAAAATTCTTTGTGTGCTTGTTGGGGCAGGGGCTCTGCTTTTCCTCCTTCTTTGATGCACAAAAAAAGATGGAATGCAAATATTTTCCCTCTAGGGAGAATTTGGGAAGAAAGATGAGGTTTGTTATGACTAATGATCTGTACTCTGGGTTTAATGGTAAATTGAAGTCTATTGAGTAATAGCAGGAGGAAAAGAGGATTTGAAAGGAAGGAAAATGTGTTAAGTCAGGATGAGGAAAAGATTTCCCTGAGAATACAGAGATGATCTAGAAAAGTGAACGAGAGAAGGAGAAGGTTTCAGAAAGGGAACCTGGGAGGTTGGAGGCAGGTGGCAGGGAGGGTGATCAACAGGAGAAATCTTGGGCAAAACTGGGAAACTGAACCTAGTAAAGGACCCCAAGAGAGACCTAGTTCCAGAAGGCACCAGAGTTAATCATAGCTCATAGCCCACTCCTCATTCCAGCCTTCCCTGGAACTGGTATCTCTCCTTTCCTCTGCCCAGGGACTAGGAAGAAGGCACTTCTGATGCCTGGTGAGCTTACCTGAAACATTCACCAGTTCTCCTCTTATCTTTACCTACATCTTATTGGGCCACTGAGATCCACCTGGATAGGACAGGGTTTTGGCATATGGTCTCTCTATATCATTTCTGAAGTTTTAATCTTCAGTACAGCTTTCTCTTTTGATTTCACATTTACATAATCTACTCAGGTGTCATGGACATCACAAACTCAATACATCGAAAGCAGGCCTCTGATTTTCCTTATAGCATTTCTCTATCCACTCAGAAGACATTCCAGCAAAGCTCGAATTATGTAATTTAAAGGGGGTTAATAAAGAACTATGTACAAAGGTGAGGATAAAGTTTTAAGTAATCACCAAGTAATATTGAAATGAGAACCCAGAATCCACTCCTGGGCCTGAAGAGGAACAGAAAAGAGTGGTACTGAAATCTGAGGCAGGGAGGATTGTGTGGCAAGGCTCTGATGGCTCTGTAACTTTCAATGTCTGTGGGCAGCCTCAGCACAGCATGCAGGTGCAGGTTGGAAATAATACCTCAGAGTCGCTCTACTCAGTACATCAGAATTCCTGTCCTGTTCCTGAAGCCATAATGCAAAGAAAATAAAAGTAAAAACAAACAAACAAAATACCCACACACTGTTGATGTAATCCTAGAGAGTGAGCCTTCCAGGACACAGGGAAGAGTCAAGAAGGGTAAAGAGTGAAGCAGGATAGACAAAGAAAAGAAATAGAGCACAATCACAAACATTTTCTTGACTCATATCTGTTATTTCACATCAATAACCCACTCTTAGAAATGACCTTAAATGACCTCCAGCATGACCTTAAAGTGAAAACAAACAAATGAAAAGGTAGGCGGGAGGTGGGAAGGAAGGGGAGCAAAGACAAAGTAGAACTCCGGGAAGGTACCAGGTCCAAAGCTCCTGGATTGGGACAATGGCTAATGATCTCCCTATTGCCTTCATCCAATGCTGCACATAGGGACCTCATAAGTGTTTGTTGACTACCTTTAACTGTCAACTACTCAGGAGCTGACATTCTTTCTGACTTGTTCAGTTCAGTGAGAGCATGAAGTGCCTCTTGAAGAATGACTGCTATTCTCACTCACACACTGACACATAATCATGTTTTACTTAGGTTCCATTATCTTTTCATCAAAATGCTTCAAAAAATATGATTGCCACCACTGAGTTGATTCAGTTGAGGACAAACAATTTTCAAAGCAAAATTTTCTCTTCCTGATCTGGTTCAATAGCTTGCAATATTAAATTCATAAATTGAATTACTTCTGCCTTGGACTGACTTTTCTTGAAAACAAATGTTATTCTCTTTCTTTTTGCATAATCAATTATGGATTAAAGTTGGTAACATGGGTCATTTGGTACAGATCGCTTTCTTTATAAATTCACAAAAGGCAAGGTCAGACTGAAGTTGCCATGCTGTAAAGACCATCTAGAGATAGAGACAACCAGGGAAACCTCAGATGTTCTAGCCTCCAGCTATTCAAGTACCATGTTAGGGAGTGAGGAACCTCTGAGATAATTCCAACTTTATCAGTCTGATAACAACTATATGAATGACCCTGACCAAGAAACATCTGTTGAGTTTAGTCAACCCCCAGAACCTTGAGACATAATTCTAATAAATGACCATTGTTATTTTACTCTAGTAAATGAGTATAATTTTGGAGTAGTTTGTTATATAGCAACAGTACCCAGAGCGCACTGGTGTCTCCCTTAAAGTCTAACTAATGGATGGCCCTTGTCCTAGTCCTGGACCTTCTTCACTTGTCTATTATACTCTTTCCCACAGTGATTTCATACTCACATTACTTTCAGTATCATTTATATACTGTGATGGTTCATTTTATGTGTCAACTTGACTGGGCCAAGGGATACTCAGACATTTGGCCAGACATTATTCTGGATGTGTCTCTCAGAATATTTTTGCATGAAATTAACATTTTAATTAGTAGACTCAGTAAAGAAGATTGTCCTCCCTAATGTGAGTGGCCCTCATTCAATCAATTGAAGACCTGACTAGAAAAAACAGGCTGAGTAGGAGGAAATTCCTCCTGTCTTACTGTGTGAACTGGAACATGGGTCTTTTCTGACCTTCACACTTGGACTTCTTAAGTCTCAAAAACTACCAGCTTTCAGAATGGAACTCATACTATCAGCTCTCTTGGATTCCCAGAATGCTAACTGCAGGTCTTTCAACTTCTGGTCCTCCACAATCATGTGATCCTATCCCTTATGATAAATCTTTTGTCTCTCCATAAATATGCACTATATCGGTTCTGTCTCTTTGGAGAAACCTTACCAACAGTACATGTGTAATCTCTGAATTTTTTTTTATCTTCAGCAAAGATTTATTTTCTAAGTTTCAATTTCACATTTGCATATCTGCTTGAGTGTCATGAGCATCACAAAAGTAAAACATCCCCAAAATGATCTTTGATGGTCCTTATCTTAGTTAATGATAGCGCTTTCTCTCTCTCTCTCTTTCTCTCTCTTTCTTTCCCCTCTCCAGTTGCTTAAGCCGTAAACCCAAAAGTTGTTAAAGAAAAACCCTTGAACTCTTGTCCCTTATGTCTTCAAACTAGTGCATCACCAAGTCCAAGCAATTAGTTTTCTATATAATGGCAAATATAAATTATTTTAGTTTCCATTGCTAACATTCCAGTCTAAGCAAGTTATCTATCACATAGGCTAATGCAATAATTTTTCAATATTCTCTTTGCTTTTTAAATCTTGTCATATCCATTGCTGCCACTCTACAATCTATTCTTCATGTAATAGCCATACTAATTTCCTTAAACATAAATCATACAACTTTGCTTCCTTGTTTAAGAATATTAAATTAGGACTAAAATTCCATATTCTCTAACTGGATCTTTGAGATCCTACATGATTTGACCTGGATTTTCTCTCCAACTTCATCTTGATTCACTCTCTTCCTTGCTCACTCTTTCTAGTCTCTTAGTTCCTCAGGAGTTTCACAAACATACTGGAAAGCTTTTTGCATATGTTGTTATTTCAGTATGGAAAACCATTCCCCTCTCGAGCCCCCCTCCCCTACCCACCCACACTCCTGCTCCTGCCCCTTATCCTTAAAATTATCTCTTGTCTTAGTTAGCTCTGATTTATCTCTCTGGTTTCAGCTTAAATGCCATGTTCTCAAGAAGAATCTTTGACATTGACCTCCAATAAGATTTTGGTGCTTTATACTAGTCTCCTTTAAAAAAATGCTCTTATTTTCACTAATAGATATTCCCACAATTAGAGGTTATATACACACTTCTTTTATTTATTTGATGTACAACTCATTTCTATCTTTAAAATATTCTATAAATTCCATGACAACAGAGACCAAGTTTCACTTATTCACCACTGAGCACTCACAATTTGGCAGTTTTCAGGGTACAATAGGTGTTCAATACATATTTGTTAAGCAAATAAAATTTGTTTCTTGATTTAATGTTTCTGAGATTCCTGGCATTTTTGAGAAAAACTACTTTACTTTGTGACCATGTGGCCACATAGATAGATATCTCAGAGAGAGAAACCTCCATTGGAGGATAAACATTTCATTTCAAGAATTTCATTTAGAGGGAAAACAGTTTTAGACCAGTCTTTAGGAGAGTCACAGGATCTTAGATTCCTTTTACCTAGTAATCTCTAAATTGGTCTCTCCACTTTTCTATAATTTCTTTTTAGCAGATTTCTAATAACATTTAAGCTTCCATTCTACAGGTTCATTGGAGCCAACATCAATCAGACCAGAAAAAAAAATTTGCAAGGTTATTAGTAAGGATGTTTTTTCTAAATTTTACTGAGGAGAATATTAATATTTTTAAGAATAAAAATTGAAGTCTTCCTCCTATTCTAAATAGTTTTATCACTGGCTTTATATATAATTCAAATAAATTGAAGGAAGTTAATAGACTCTTGCTTTCTGTCAGAGATTGGGCTAGAGGTATACAAACTTGAACTAGCAACTTTGTTTTCCATTTTCATGGACAGTTCAGCTTAGTGGGAGAGAGACAACTAAGCACATTTATATAACCATGTACTTTTAGTGAGAAAATATACATGCAAAGGAAATCCAAGAAATGAATAAATAAGGACAATAGGTGAGAGGAAAACTTGAGATCTAAGTCACACCAGTATAACTAACTAGCTCTGTTACTAATCTCTGAACTTCAAATTACTCATATGCTTGATAAAGTGGGTGGGATGCTATGACAGCCTGCACGTTTACCAGGACTTGATTTAAAGCATCCAGGAATCCTGGAGAACAACTAGCCGCTGAGAAGTATCTTCAACATTGGTTTTGGTTCCTATATATTTTATTATCAAATTACATTAAAGCAAATGTAGTAATTGCTTGAAACAAAAGATCATTACTCAGAAAGTAACATTTCAGCTGTGCTGTGATTAAGAGTTTGAAAAGTTCAGGAAGTATAGTTATGTCCAACATTGTTTTTCTTCTCCTTCTCCTTCTCCTTCTCCTTCTCCTTCTCCTTCTTCTTCTTTTTTACAAAAATCTTTTGTGCAGGTTCAAGTGCAAGGTTAAGATACTATTTGATTCACTACATTATGAAACAGTCTTGAAAACATCATTGAGAGATGGGCTTACCAAGAGGGACTGGTTTTAAAAGAAATGCCACTTTGTTTTCCTAAATTACCCAGAATAGAAATAACTGGCTGATGTGCTGATATGCAGGTAAATATAAGGTATGATTTAGCAAGCACCAATCTGCCTGAATATCTTTCACTCTGGGAATACTGAACCTAAAAAAGAAGGAGGGAAAAAATAAACTTTGTTTCCTAATAAATACATATCAAGTATTAGATAGTTTTTATAAAAATTAGAAAATTAGATCAGTTCCACCTTTTTGCACAAAAAGAAATTCACACTCTTCAGATACAAAGTCCTCCTTGGATTTCAAAATGGTGGCACTGAAAATGAAACAAAATTACTACCCAGTTATGACCTAAACCAAGACCAATGTCTAACCATTTTCCATAGGATTAATGAAATCACAACTCACTTATGTATAGATGGAAAATACAACTTCTTTTAAAGTCCTGCTGGCTGCCTCTACAGTTTTTTTTATCTCCACCTGCTGTTCTAAATTCTCTGGCTTTTCATTTGCACTTTCAAATACTTTGCACTGGATTAACTATTCAAATTTAAAAGAAAATGCCAGTCAGATATATTTGGTTTTGTTTTGGAATATTCTTTTCTCTGACATAATTTTGGTTTTCCAGTTTCAAGGCTAGTCTGTTCTGTCTTCAGTTTCCCAAGTTGTCAGCCCTGCCACTACATTCTTGTTTGGTAACTTATGCTACCACCAATGGTTCCACTGCCCCTCCCTGGACTACTACTCTTAATCTTTAATTCAGTGGACACCTTTGTTTGTTCTACATTACTGTCATATAATTATTCTTATATTTTCCTCATGGTGACCCATCTAGACCACCACTATCTAACCCTGGCTAAAAAAGCATTCTCTTTGAAATGGGTTATGTTAAAGAGCATAAAAACCTGTCCATAGCAGCCCTTGTAGGAAGCACAAAGCATCTTTAGAGGTTGCTGCTCCAAGAAAACATTTTAGCTTTCACTGCCTCACCACCCTGCTTCCCTATGTTCCTCCATATGAAGAGCAAGCCCTTCTTACCTGTGACAAGGACAATTGTTTCTTTTGCCCATCAGTGAATCCCTGCTGTGTGTTTCTGTTGGCACTGCCAAGTTCTAGGCACAAAGTAGACATGGCCTCTGGCATCTGCCATATAGCTACTAAAGGCCAGATGTGGCAATATGTCTGCCTGCAGATCCTCCACCCACAAGTCCATATGGCATGGAAAGATACACTCCAGAAGAACAAGATGTATTTTGTACCAACCCAACCCCCATCAATGCCCTTCTCAAATTCTCCTTTTATATTGAAAAACAGAACAGAAGTACAGAATGAGAACATTTTTAATTACTCAGCTTTGCTAGAGGGAGAATTCCAGGTGGTAAGGGGAGATCTGTACCCCAAATAGACACAGGCTTAACTTTGCAGGTTGTCAGAGCAGGTGTACACCCAGGTGGTAAAATCTGAGGGGTCCTGGAGACAGCCTTCAATCTAACAACAATGCACATGAAATATCTGAAATGCTACTATAGGTGTGCAACTTTTTGCAGGTTTTATGTTACCTGATAAAATGCAAATACCCCCAGGAAGGAATAGCTATATATATAAAAGGTTAAGTGCTTGTCTGTTCGTCCAACCATCAAACTGACTGACTGGCTGGTACATAAGATGCACACTGGCAATTTAAAAATAAATGTTGAGTCGCGTATTCATGATACATATAAAGCTCTTACCTGTGCCAACTGTATATTTATTTCTCAGAGTTCTATGTTGCTAATAATGCAGAATATGATTTTTATCTTAAAAAACTCTAAGGACAAATTTTTAATAACTTGCATTTATATATGTTATGTATTTTAAGTAATAATTATAAATTAATTTGCCAAATGTATAAAGCATTTAATACAAAGAAAGGAAAAATAGAAAAAACATTACTAAAGTCAAAGGAAGTTTTTATTCTTTTATATAATTTTTTTCTGGCCTTAGTCTAATTCTCTTAATTATAAGAATAATGTTTCATCCTCAACCTTTTTTGTTATATGACATGGTTTTCTTTAGATATTCAGTTATACTGTAGCATGTACCAGTACTTTATTCCTTTTTATAGATAACTAACAGTTCACTCTATTATATGTTGCATTTTGTTTATTTATTCATCAGTTGATAGAAATGTGGGGTTGTTTCTACCTTTGGCTCTTTTGCATAGCACTCTATGAACATCAATATGCAAGATGTTTTTGTAGGCCATTGTTTTCATTTCCCTTGGTTATATATAGGAAGTAGAGTGGAATTGCTTGTAATTCTATATATAACTCTTTAAGGAACCACTAAGCTGTTTGCCATAATTGCTGCACCATTTTTCACTACTAAAGACAATGTATAAGAGTTCCAGTTTCTGCACATTCTTGCTAACTCTTGCTATTCTCCATTTTATTGAGATTAGCCCTCATAGTAGGTATGAAGTGCTATTTCATGGTTTTGCTTTGTACTTTCCTAACAATGCATGATTTTGAATATCATTCCAGAGGAATATTGGCCATTTTGACATTTTCATTGTGAATGTTTATTTAAATCCCTTGCTCATTTTTTTAAAAAAAGTACTTTCTATATTCCAGATAATAGACCTTATCAGATTTAAGATTTGCATATATTTTCTCCTAGTCTGCAAATTGTTTTCAGGTTCTTGCCCTAGCTGGTCTGGCTCACTGAATAGAGCACCGGCCTTCAGACTCAAGGGTCCTGGATTCAGTCCCAAGTTCCATCATAAATCAAAGACATATGCTTGGGTTGCGAGCTCAATCACTAGTAGGGGGTGTGCAAGAAGCAGCCAATCAATGATTCTCATCATTGTTGTTTCTAACTCTCCTTCTCCTTTCCTCTCTGAAATCAATAAAAATACTTTAAAATATTTTAAAAATTTGTCTTCAGGTTCTTGGTAGTATTATTTGATGTACAAGTTTTTAATACACATGAAGTCCAAATGTCTACTTTTTCTTTTGTTGCTTTTAGAGTCATATTTAAGAAAGCATTTTCTAATCCAAAGTCATGGGGATTTTAACCTATGTTTCCTTTCAAGAATTTTATAATTTTAGCTCTTACATTTAAGTAAGATACATTTTGAGTTAACTTTTGTAATTTCTATGAAGCAGGCATTGAAATTCTTTCTTTCGGATGTGAATATACAACTATCATGGTAGCATTTGTTCAGAAAAAAACTATTCTTTTTCCTCATTGAATGACCTTGGAGCTCTTGTCAAAAGTTAACTGACCAAAAATATTTGGCTTTATTTGTGCACTCTCAATTTAATTCCATTCCATTGATCTATCTTTATATCAATAGCAACATGTTTTGATTATGTTAGCTTTGTTGTAAGTTTTGAAATAAGAACGTCCTTCAAGTCTTTTTTCTATTTTTTACAATTATTTGACATACCTTCGAATTCAATATGAATTTTATTATCAGCTTGTCCATCTCTGAAAATGGTAGTTGGAATTTTGATAGAGATTTCATTGGGTCTATAGATCAATTTGGAGAATACTGCCATCTTAACACTATTAAGTCTCTCAATCATGATGTCTTTCCCCTTATTTACTAGTAGGTGTTCTTTATTTTATTTTCAAAAAATAATTTGCAGTTTTCAATGTACATGTCTTAAATTTGATTAAATTTATTTATAAGTTTTTTTTTTATTTTACTGTAAGTGGAATTGTTTTCTTTATTTTAAGCTATACCTATGCTAGTACATAGACATATAACTGGTTTTGGTGTGTTGATATTATGTCTAACAACTTTGCTGAGTACTGTTTCATATCTAATCTGTGAATAGATTTAGCTTTATTATTTTCTTTCCCATATATATGTCTTTTACTTCTTTTTCTTGTTTAGTTGCCTTTATTAGAACTTTCTGTACAGTGTTGAATAAAAGTGATGAGAGAGTATGTGTTGGGGCATACTTTCAACAAGGCCAGGAAGTTCATAATTGTTTATAGCCTTACTCTCTTCTTCCACTGAGTCTGAGGGTTAGCCAGACATGAGAGTTAGGGCCTTTTTAGATCTTTTCTGGGTATACTGATGGCTTTCTAGATTTCCAGAACTATGTCAGAGCTTTTCATATTCCTTTTCCTCTAAGCTGCCTATTCCCCTAGGCATCTACTTACTTTGTTGTTATACAGACCTTTTCTTATCCATTGACTTTGGCAACATAAACTAACACATTTTTCTTTAAATATTTTCAACCACTGGATAGAAAATATTTTCAATCAGTGGATAGAGAGTCAGCCTGTGGACTGAAAGGTCCCAGGTTCGATTCTGGTCAAGGGCATATATCCTGATTGTGGGCACATCCCCAGTAAGGGGCGTGCAGGAGGCGGTTGATCGAAGTCTCTCTCATCGATGTTTCTAACCCTCTCCCTTCCTCTCTGTTAAAAAATCAATAAAATATATTTAAAAAAGTATTAAATATTTTCAACCAATGCCCCACCTCAGCACTGGAAGACTTCGAAGTTAGGTGAGATAAAGCAAACTCTTGATCCAGTCTTTCAGCCAAGCCCCCAGCTTGTTAAAACAGACTATGTACATCTATTCTTTGAGAATAAAGTTTATCTGCTCTTTCCTGGTATGAACATCTAAGCTGGCTGTGGGCTGTGGCTCAAGGCCATTGCCAAGCAATGTGGGAGAGATATGACCAGAGTAAATTAAAATGCAGAAGGCTATCTTATCAAGATTCATTTTCTTCCTTTCCCCCTCCTACGTATTTCGCTTTATGCTGAAAGTTTTTGGTTAATTTCCAGAGTTTAAAAAAAGTTGATTCTAATATTTTTGTTAGTTTGTTCATTTTTTGTGTGTGGATGAATGGGATATCTGAATTTCCTACTTTGTCATTTTTGATGTCACTCAAAATTTTTGATGATTTTTTAAAAATAATGTTTTTATTAATTTTAGAAATTAAGAGAGAGAGAGAGAGAGAAACATCAACAAGAGAGAAATAGTCATTGGCTGTCTCCTGCCTGCCTGCTACTGAGCATCAAGCCAGAAACCCGGTATGTGCCCTGACCATAAATCAAACCAGTAACCTCTTGGTTCATGAGTTGATACTAAATCACTGAGCCACACTTGCCGGGATCAGTTTGATGATTTTTGACAAGTATATAAAATTGTGTATCTCCCACTATAAGATAAATGTGGTGAAAGTGAGTCAGAGCCAGTGTCTCATTCTAACTCATTCCATCATAATCTTAACCTTTTCATAAAATATGTAGTAGTAAGAAGTGCATAAATGATAAGTATTAAAGAGCAAAAAAAATGAGCAAACATAATAGTTTGGAAAATAGTGCCCAGGAGAATTATGTAAAGGTCATAGAATATGAATAAATATTAATGCAGTTATCATGCAAAATTGGAAGAAATGTGCTGTTACAACTGAAATATTATTCAAAGACAAGCATTATAATTAAGGGTTTCCTTTTCCCATGGCAGTGGTAGAGAAATACAGGTTTATTCTCAGCCTTTAGCCACTTCATAATCATTTTAAAAATTCAAATGTAATTCTTGTTGCAACAATGCTTAAAGTCAGTGATAGTTAGTTAATTCCTCAAAAGCATAACAATCTATCTGTTAAACATTCATATTTCTGCCTTCCATGTTCAAAACTGCTGTAGCATTAATTAACTGTTTAAACCCTCAGAAATTTACAGCTAACCAAAAACAAAGTCAATTTGTCTCCCCTCAGAGAAACAAGACATTTTTGAATTATCTATAGATACCCACTATCTACATTTGGGTCAAATTTTCTTCCGCCTCTTCAAGTTTATATCGCATTATACTAACTCATTGGATTAATTTGGGGTACTATTTTGAATCTGAGAACTAGGATCAATGTGGACCTAATATAGCTACTCAATTCAGCATTTATAACACTGATATTTATTCCAAGCCCCTATAATAAGTAAAATTGACAATTATTTAGAGAAGCAACGTGGTTCTGATCCATGTGTGGCAGAGAAGCCATTGTCTCTGGTTTACTCTTCCAAAGTGCTTCCTAAAATAAGATTGGATTGAGAAATCAGATACATCTTAAGTATATGTTTTCTCTAATTTGCTTTGCATTTTAAATCTTGCTTGGAGCAAAAGTACATTAAATTAACTTATTTGGAATACAAGGGAAAAAATGAAAATGGTAAAAACTTTTAAGAAGGATATAGTTAACTTTAATTTTTTTAATGAGTGAGAAAGTCAAGAATAAATGGGAAATTCAGAAAAAGTATTAACTGGTTGGGTTAAAGTTAAAAAATTGCTTAGTTTTCCATAGACAAATAAATGGAATAAATATTAAAATAATGCACATGAAGTGTTTTTCAAAATTTGCAAATTCATTAAGTGAAATGCCAATATAAACTGGGTCATGGATAAAAGAGCATTAAGAAAGGCACATTAATATTCATATCAAAATATATCTTGCCATGTAAAAACTGAAACTGAAGAGCTATAAATATATAAGGTGCACTTATACAAATTATTTCTATAACATAAAAATATGATAAACAGTAGAGCAGATGAATTAATGTTTGGTAGTGACAGCAAGAGGCTCTTTTCCCTATACTCCAAGTATAAAAATTTTAAACTTTTGATGGTATAAACAGAGTTTTGTTATTTTCATATCCTCCAAAAAGTATGCATATTATCAGGCAAATAATGACCTCTCAGTAAAGAAAGGCTTATTGAATATTCACATGGACTCATTTATATGTGGAAACTAATGAACAAAATAAACTGACAAACAAAATAGATCCAGAGGCATGGAAATATGTACAGACTGGCAGATTTCAGAGGGGAGGGGCAGGAAGAGTTTAACCAACGGGGGGGGGAAATACATAGATAGATAGATAGATAGATAGATAGATAGATAGATATAGATAGATAGATAGATATAGATAGATAGATATATGGATATATATATAGATATAGATAAATAGCCCATGAACACAGACAATAATGTGGTGAAGGCCTGGAGTAGAGGTGGGTAGGGGGAAGTGGGAGAAAATGGGGGAGGATATCTGTAATACTGTTAACAATAAAAAAATAAAATAGAAGCTAAATTCAGATTAAAGTTCTTAATTATTTCTTAGATCATTAATATCATGATTTTCTGCTATTAATATTATTATCATTATTAGTATTTTGGTTAGTATGAAAGAGGACAAGTAGCATTAATAAATCTCTATGAGAAAAATATTTTAAGTTTAAACCAGAAGAAAATGTTTGAGAAATACTCATATAGCACATTATTTTAAAACAAACATCCAGTATTTTCAAGTGGGTACAGCCACAGACATCAAACCACTTTTTTACCACACTGTGATGTTTCCTGCTTCCGTGACTTTGCTCATAGACTTCTTTTGACAGAAAGTGTTTCCCTCAATTCTTTGCCCAGTCAATTGTTATTCCTCTTTCAAGACAAAGTTCAACTTTCATCTGCTCGAGGAAACCTTGCCTTATTGTTCAGATTGAGTTAAGTGCTCCTCTTCTATATTCTTATATCAGGTTTTGTCTGTCTTGCCAATAACTTTTAAGTGCTTTAAGAAAAGTCATGATGTATTAATATTTTTTTGTGTGTGTGCCTCTCCTAGTCCTTGGAACAAGGTAGACACTCTATCACTATTTGTTAAAGAACCTGAAAAAGTTATGTTTAAAAAAGAAATCACAACACTGTTTTATAACTAGTTATTTTCATAGTAAACCTCATAATATATTTGATAATAAAAGTAATGTCACCTCTGACAAAATATTATTTATTTATGTTATTGTTTTGACTTTTTGTCACTTCAAAATGTCTAAACCTTCCATAAAAAGTGTTAAGTGGAATGAATTTAGCATTTGCCTTTTCTCCGAGAAAATACCCTCAAGTTGCAAAGAAAATATGAAACAAAATGCACTTTTGATCTCCAGTCAAACTAAGAGATAGCTAAATTTTTGAACCATAAAATCAGAATAAGGACTTGCAAACAGAGAAAATTAAAGTTTTAAGAACATAAAGAGAGGAGACTTGTTACAATATGTCCCAGAGAAAGCTCGCACAACATACTTCTCCAGGGTGATACTCAAAACCAGAAATCTCATTATGATTAGAGAAATTACCTTCAAGAGCTGGTAAGTATACCTGGACTTGGTTTGGCCCTGAGGAGAAATTAAGAGTCACACAGACAGGCCATATGTGCAGGAAACCATCTGTCAAAGAAGCTGGGCTGAGTCATCTCCACATTATGAGTAGCCTAAAAAAAAAAATCATTTCACCATCATTTTGTGTCATGAGAAGAATCTCGGCTAGCCTAAAATATGGCCATCAGCCTCTCTGACATAAATCTTCTAAAAATAGCTGGGCAAGAAGAAATGATAGCTCTCAATAATTAGCAAGAATAAAAAAGAATGGAATTTAAAGAGAGATGATAAACATATGCACATACAAATAACCAGAGACAAGGAAGAAAAACAAATGGCAAATAAGAAACATTTAACAGAAAAAAAAGTTTGCCATACACATATGAAAACTCTGATCAAACATTTTCCCAGGAATTAAAAAAATTTAGTAGAGTATGTTCATAATAGGAAGGCACAAAACAAATTACAAATGTTCAGAAAAAAAAATGACAATTAGTAGAATATAAAATACTAATTAGTAGAAATCAAAAGCAAAAGAAAAATAACTTAATATAGAAATAAATATCCTTCATACATAAAACTAGCCACTTTGAAAATATAATGGAAGAAAAAACAACAATTTCAGTGGTTGCAACATGTATGAAACATTTAGGACAGATGTAAGAAGAAATATTTGTGATCTTAAAAAACAATAGGTAAAATGTTACTATGGGGCCCAAAAGGAGATTTAAGCAAATGCACTGTCATATTTTTTTAAAATACTAATCATTATATATCATCTTCACTTTAACATATATATGTCAATTCTGCCTACATTAATATATAAATTTATGTGACTACTAAAAGAAACAGCATATTTTTAATTAGACAAACTACGTCTTAAATTTATGCAGAAAATTTTAACTAGCAATAATAACAAAACATTTTGAAGAGTTATGAGAAATGATTTACCCTAATAGATATCAAAATATATCATAAAGTGATAACATTTAAAATAGTTTTACACTTCACATGAATATACAAATCAATGGAACAGAATAGGAAATATAAAAATGTACCCAAATGCATTAAACAATTTATGACATAATATATATTTAAAAACAAGAGAATGGAACAGAACTGGAATGAAGGGAACTGCAATATCATCCTGACTGGGAAACAGGTATGCCAAACAGAACAATAGAGGGAGTGAATGACCTCCACTATTGCCCATTCTATTCTTTTATTTTTAATTTATTTATTTTTTCATCTTTTAATTAAAAAATATTTTTTCTTTTTTTCCTCAATCAATTTTACCTTTTTAATTATTACATTTTTATTTTCAACAAGTATTTTTACTACTACTATTTTACCTTTTTGAAAAAAAGAAGTATCATTTTATATTCTCTTTATTTTACTTTGGATTAGAGTTCTCCATTCTATTTTCAGCTTTCCTTTAGCATCATTTTACTCTATCTCAACTCTACTTTTATGCCAACACTCTCTTCCTAACTTTTCCCATTTTGTTGTCTTGTTTCTCTTACCCTTTTCCAACTTTAGATTTTCCTATTCTTTCTTTTTACCTGGTTAAAACTTCAACCCACTTATACATATAATTTCTAATCTCCTATTCCAAGTGCATACACACCTATCTCTTCTCTGTCTTCACTATCCATAAAATTGTTTTTCTCTATGTCCTTTTGTTGTTGTTTGCTTGAATTTTGATTATATCGATTTTTTATACTTTTTTGTGAGATTGTCTTTGCTTATTCTACTTGTTTTATTTTGCTTTTTGTTTGCTTTGTTTTTGTTTGTTTTTTACCTTTGTTTTTCCTCACCTCCCTAGAAATTAATTATTTATAGTTTGTATTAATCTCCAGGTACTTGTTGCTGGCATTTGTTGGGATTAGTGACTGTTCTATTGGAGTTTTCTCCTCATATATATAATTTGTTCCCATTTTCTTTATTATTCTCTTTTTTTCTCTCTTACTTTTTTTTCTTTCTCCCGCCTTCTTCTCCTTCTCTTTCTCCTCCTCCTCTTCCTCCTCCTCCTTCTTCTTCCTCTTTTTTCTCCCTTCATCCAAATTCATTTTGGCACTTCTTTCTTTTTTTTCCCCTTCCTCTCTTATTCTTTCTCTACTTACCCCTAATTGTCTTTCACTGATGGTCACCTTATTTGTGGTTATTAACATCATGAATACATTTTTGTTCAGTGCCTTGTGTGTTGTACCTGGCTGTGTTGTATTTTGTGCCTTTAAATCAATGTAGGGGAGAGAACTACATAACCAGACACCCGGAGCAGAAAGACCATGGGCAGATGAAGAAACAGCCTGCATATGAAAGAAAAGCAGGCATCACCAGAAAAAGAAGTGAACAAAATAGAAGCAAACAACCTGCCAGAGAAAGAGTTCAGAGAAATGGTCATAAGGTGGCTGAAAAGTATGAAAGACAAATTCAACACTATAAGTAAGAACCAAGAGGAACTTATAAAGAATCAAGAAGAAATGAAAAATGACATCACTTCTGTAAAGAACTCAATAGAAAGCATCAAAAATAAACTAGAAGAAGCAGAAGACTGCAGCAATGAGCTAGAAGACAAGGTAGGAAAAAATACCCAAGTACAGCAGTTTCTAGGAAAAAAAAAAAAAGCAAGAGGAGAGCCTAAGAGAACTTTGGGATAACACAAAGCAAAACAACATCCAGATAATTGGGGTTCCAGAAAGAGTGGAAACAAGCAAAGAATAGAAAACCTGTTTGAAGAAATAATGACAGATAACTTCCCTGACATAGAAAGGAAAAAACCCCACACAAATACAAGAAGCTCACAGAGTCCCAAGCAAAATGAACCCCAAAAATCTGATACCAAGGCACATTATAATTAAATTGGCAAGCACCAACAACAAAGGATCTTAAAAGCAACCAGAAAAAGACAGAAAGTTACCTACAAAAGAACCTCCATCAGACTAACAACTGATTTCTTTACAGAAACTCATCAGGCAAGAAAAGAATGGAATGAAATATACAAAGTCATGCAAAGGTAGGGTCTGAATCCAAAAATACTATACCCAGCAAGGCTTTCAATCAAAATTGAAGGTGAAATCAGGAGCTTCACAGACAAAAAATGACTAGGGAATATATGAGCACCAAACCAGCAATGTAAGAAATGTTAAAGGGTCTGCTGTAAAAAAAAGAAATAGGAAGCAAAGAGGGAACACAGGGGTAAAAAATAAAAATGGCAACAGATAAGTACCTATCAATAATAACTTTAAATGTAAATGGAGTAAATGCTCCAATCAAAAGACATAGGTAAAGGATTGGATAAGAAAACATGACCCATATATCTGCTGTCTACAAGAATCCCACCTCACAAAAAGAGATGCATACAGACTGAGGGTGAAGGGATGGAAGACAGTTTTTCAAGCAAATGGAAATGAAAAAAAAGCTGGGTTGCAATACTTATATTTGACAAATTAGATCTCAAAGTGAAGGACATAACAAGAGATAAAGAAGGCCACTTCATAATACTAAAGGGAACAATCTAACAAGAAGAAATAACTCTGGTAAACATATAAGCACCCAATACAGGAGCACCTAAATACATAAAAAAAAAAAAAACTGCTGGAGGATATCAAGGGAGAGATTGACAGCAATACAGTCATAGTAGGAAACTTTAATACCCCAATGTCACCACTGGACAAATCCTCTAAACAAAAAATCAGCAAAGAAGCATCAATCCTAAATGACTCACTAGACCAGATGGAATTCATTGATATCTTCAGAACATTTCATCGCAAAGCCACAGAATATACATTCTTCTCAAGTGCACATGGGTCATTTTCAAAAATAGACCATATGTTGGCTCATAGGCAAAGTCTCTTCAAATTCAAGAAGATAGAAATCATATCAAGCATTTTCTCAAATCACAGAGGCATAAAACTGAAAATCAACTATAATAAAAACAATACAAAAAAGTCAAACAATGGAGATTAAACAGCACGCTATTAAACAATGACTGGTTAACTAGAGAGATCAAGAAAGAAATAAAAAACATCATGGCAACAAATGACAATGACAACACAACAATACAAAATTTATGGAACACAGTGAAAGCAGTCTTGAGAAGGAAGTTCATAGCTCTACAAGCCTACTGCAAAAAATAAGAAACAATGGTAATAAATTACCTAACCCTACAACTTAAAGAGCTAGAAAGAGAGCAACAAGAAAAGCCCAGTGTAAGCAGAAGAAAGGAAATAGTAAAGATCAGAGCTAAACAACATAGAGACCGAAGAAACAATTCAAAAGATCAACAAAACCAAGAGCTGGTTCTTTGAAAGTATAAACAAGATTGATGGACCTCTAGTCAGGCTTATCAAGAAGCAAAGAGAGAAGACCCAAATAAACAAAATCAGAAATAAAAGAGGTGAAATAACAATAGACCCTTCCAAAATACAAAGGATTGTTTAAAAATACTATGAACAACTCTATCCCAACAAAATGGACAATTTGCAGGAAATGGACATATTCATAGAATAATATAACCTTCCAAAACCCAATCAGGAAGAATCTCAAACTCAATAGTCGAATAACTATGTAAGAAATTGAAGCAGTTATCAAAAAGCTTCCAGCAAACAAAAGCCCAGGACCAGAGGGCTACACAGGAGAGTATTACCAAACATTCAAGGAAGAATTAAAACCTATCCTCCTCAGAATATTCAAAAATATTCAAGAAGAAGGAACACTTCCAAACACCTATGAAGCCAGCATCACCCTAATACCTAAACCAGATAAAGACAACACAATGAAAGAGAATTACAGGCCAATATCTTTCATGAACATAAATGCCAAAATCCTCAACAAAATTCTAGCAAATCAGATCTAACAGTACATCAGAAAGATCATACACCATGACCAAGTAGGATTTATCCCAGGAATGCAAGGATGGTACAATATACGCAAATCAATAAACGTGATACATCACATAAACAAATTGAGAGATAAGAATCACATAGTCATATCAATTGATGCAGAAAATGTATTTGATAAAATCCAACAAACTTTCTTGATAAAAAATCTCAGCAAGATGGGAATAGAAGGATCATACCTCAATATCATAAAAGCCATATATGATAAATCCATAGCTAACATCATACTCAATGGGCAAAACTAAAACCATTTCCCTTAAAAACAGGAACAAGACAGGGATGCCCACTCTCACCTCTCCTGTTCGACATAGTACTGGAAGTATTAGCCATTGCAATTAGACAAGAAAAAGAAATAAAAGGCATCCAAATTGGAAAAGAAGAAGTAAAGCTGTCCTTATTTGCAGATGACATGATACTGTACGTAAAAAAACCGAAGAACTCCATCCAAAAACTAATAGACTTAATAAATGAATTTGGCAATGTAGCAGGATACAAAATTAATGCCAAGAAATCTATGGCATTTCTATACACTAATAGTAAAATTACAGAAAGAAAGACTAAAAAAAGAATCCCATTTACCATCGCACCAAAAAAAAATTAAGATACCTAGGAATAAACCTAAAAGAGGTAAAAGACCTATACACAGAAAACTACAGGACACTGAAAAAAGAGATAGAGGAAGACATAAACAGATGGAAGAGCATACCATGCTCATGGATTGGGAGAATCAACATCATTAAAATGTCCATACTACCCAAAGCAATCTACAGATTCAATGCACTACTCATTAAAATACCAATCACATATTTCACAGACCTAGAAAGAACTCTCCAAAGATTCACCTGGAACAAAAAAGGACCCCGAATAGCCACAGCAATCCAGAGAAAGAAGAATAAAGTAGGTAGGATCTCAATACCAGATTTCAAGTGGTATTACAAAGCCACTGTTCTCAAAACAGCCTGGTACTAGCACAAGAGCAGACACATCGACCAATGGAATAGAATAGAGAATTTAGATATCCACCCAAACCACTATGATAAATTAATATTTGGCAAAGGAGGCATGAACATACAATGGAGTCAAGACAGCATCTTCAATAAATGGTGTTGGGAAAATTGGACAGATACATGCAAAAAAAATGAAACTGGACCACTACCTTACACAAACACAAAAATAAACTCAAAATGGATACAGGACTTAAACATAAGATGGGAAACCATAAAAATACTAGACGAATCCACAGGCAGCACAATCTCAGACATATGTCAAAGGAACTTCTTCACTGATACTGCTCCAAGGGCAATAGAAGCTAAAGAGAAAATAAACAAATGGGACTATCTCACAATAAAAAGCTTTTTCACAGCAAAAGAAACCATCAACAAAACAACAAGAAAGCCCACTGTATGAGAGGACATATTTGCAAATGTTATCACTGATAAAGGCTTAATCTCCAACATCTACAGCCAACTTATACAACTTAATAAAAGGAAGATAAATGATCCAATAAAAAAAATGGGCAACAGACTTAAATGGAACCTTTTCGAAAGACGACAGAAGGAAGGCCAAGAGACACATGAAACCATGCTCAAAGTCACTAATTATCCAAGAGATGCAAATAAAAACGACAATACGATACCATATCACACCTGTCAGAATGGCAATCATCAACAAATCAACAAACAACAAGTGTTGGCAAGGATGCCGAGAAAAAGAAACCCTCATGCACTGTTGGTGAGAATGCAGATTGGCGCAGCCACTGTGGAGAACAGTATGGAGTTTCCTCAAAAAACTAAAAATGGATCTCTCATTTGACCCAGCAATCCCACTCTTAGGAATATATCCTAAGAAATTAGAAACACCAATCAGAAAGGATTTATGCACCCCTATGTTCATAGCAGCACAATGTACAATAGCTACAATTTGGAAACAGCCTAGGTGCCCATCAGCAGATGAGTGGATCAGAAAACTGTGGTACATCTACACAATGGAATTCTATGCTGCCTTTAAAAAGAAGGGATTCTTACCATTTGCAGCAACCTGGATCGAACTGGAGAGGCTTATGCTTAGTGAAATAAGCCAGTCAATGAAGAAGAAACACCACATGTTCTCACTCATTTTTGGATAATAAAGAACATTGTAAACTGATGAACAAAAGGATAGATGCAGAGGCAGTAAATCATCAAACAGACTGTCAAATTTCAGCAGGAAGATTAGGGAGAGGTGAGGTAAATAAGAGATTAACCAAAGGACTTGTATGCATGCATATAAGCATAACCAATGGACACAAGACACCGGGAGGTTAGGGTATGCCTGGTAGGGGGTTGCTATGAGAAGATATGTATATATGTAATACATCAATAAAAAAATTAAAACAAGAAAGCAATATTATTTATAAAATGGCAATAAAATAACAGAACAGTATAGCTTCCTGGGAAAACAAACAAACAAACAAGAATCTGGATCTTAACTACTTTTCATTCAGATATGAATTCCAGTTTGATCAGAGACATGTTTAAAAATAAGAATGAAGCTGTAAACAATTTTTAAATTGACTTTTTTAACTCCAGGAAAATGAAAGCTTTTCTTTCTTTACTTCCTAAGTGTGTTTTTATTGATTTCAGAGAGAGGGTGGGGAAATGGAGAGAGAGATAGGAACATCAATGATGAAAGAGAATCATTGATCCGAGGCTCAGACTTTCCTAAGTATGCAATAAATCGTGAAGTCATTAAAAGAAATGACTGAGTAGATAAAATACATAAAAATAATTCCTTCATGATTCAAAATAATAAAGGCGGGAGACAACTACTAATCTGAGAATGATTACAACTTCTAGAATATCAACGTGCCAGCCCTTATCATAGAAATGATTCCTACAAATCCACAAATAAGATCTGTCTATACAATAGAGAGATGAACAAAAGATAAGAAAAATGGTTTGTGGAAAAGGAAAATGCTGAACTAACAATTCAGACTAAAATTACAGCCCGATACTGTTTTCACTTTAGAATGGCAAAGATGCCATTGCATATTGGCACACTCCATGATGTTGGCAAGGGTATGGGGAAAACAGACCCTCTCACACAGTACTGGTGGGAATGCAAATTAATGCAGTCCTCTAAAAAGATAAATTTGGCAATAAAGGTTAAAAATACAGATATTTTTAACACTCAGGAATTCTATTTCTAAAAGTATCAAATTGAAAACTCGTAGATGTGCAACTGGACATGTAAGATATTATGCATGGTAAATGACTTGCTATGCCTTAACTGTATAATTTCATAGAAGATGTGTCAAATCCATGTGTTATACACATTTATTAGAGAAATATTCATCCTTTAAAAAAAATAATGAATTAGTATTCATAAACTAATACAAAAACTGTAAAATTAAGTGGAAAAAACTATGATGTTAAATAATATATTTGGTAAGCTGTAATTTGCATTTTAAAAGGGAATAATGTATATATAGTGTGTTTACTCATATTTAATAGAAAATATCTGAAAAAAATATTCCTGGGTACAACAACAATGCTTATTTCTTCAGAAAGAAACCTGAAGTCTGGAAGACAGAGCAGTAAAAGAACTCCCTCTCACAGAATAATTCTTACATTTTGAATTTTATATAATGGGTTTATTTATTTAGTTTTATTAAAGAAGGAAAAGGATAGTGTAGGTAGCAGCATAGTAAGTGGAAACAACATTAAGTGGAAGTTAGGAGCCACCACTTAGACCAATCTAGACCAATCCAAACTCTGCCACTTCCTGGGTGAGTGACTTTTGGCAAAGTATTCTTAGGTCTGCATGGCCTATTTTCCTCATCTTCACAATGGGCCTAATGATCCCAATTGCCCAATAAGGCTAACGTGCTTAATACAGGTAAGGCAATTAGAAGAGTGCCTGACAGAGCAAAGTACTTATTGGAGTTTTGTTTTGTTTTCATTAAAATAATGAAGTAAAACACAAACACAGCCGAAACCGGTTTGGCTCAGTGGATGGAAATTCAGCCTGTGGACTGAAAGGTCCCAGGTTCGATTCCCGTCAAGGGCTTGTACCTTGGTTGCAGGCACATCCCCAGAGAGGGGTGTGCAGGAGACAGCTGATCAATGGCTCTCTCTCATCTATGTTTCTAACTGTATCCCTCTCCTTTCCTCTCTGTAAAAAATCAATAAAATATATTAAAAGAAAAAACACAAACACAGACACTGCAGGTATCTGTAATAAAGCAGAGCCCACTGGACTCAGAGTACTGGAAGAGCTTAGAAAAAGAGACCACAGG
The DNA here is from genome assembly GCA_011751065.1 of Lasiurus cinereus. NCBI lineage: Eukaryota > Metazoa > Chordata > Mammalia > Chiroptera > Vespertilionidae > Lasiurus > Lasiurus cinereus. The sequence goes on from JAAGEH010000040.1 coordinate 7,043,662, forward strand.
CAAATGGATTCAAGACCAGGATTGAATGTCTAGGACAGCACCCACAGAACTGAGAGAGAGACGTCAGATATTGATCAGCTTAATGTTTGTCAACTTGGTCCTGCAGTTGCTGGACATGAACCACTACCACCATTAGAGGATATAAACATAATCTAGAGTTTAGGAAGAAAACAATTATTAGTTGAGGAGCAGAAAGAGCTTTCAGAGGGATATAGAACACACTGGGAGTGTCCTGGGCCAAGAACTAGTCTTAAAAATGGACGTTTCCTGAGCTCAGCCTTTGGAATCAGCCGTTCATGGATTGAGCTAAGAACTGAGCCAACTTTTGGCTAAGTTACTAAGCTGAGAAGAGATGAATCTTTCAGGCCGCTTAGACTTGTCTCCTTCTGATATAATTTTATATATTTTGTATGTTCTTCTTCAAAAAAACAAAATAAATAAATAAACTACAGAATCTGGTGCAAATCAGAGTAGGAAGTTTTCTGAGTATAATCACCTCTCACCTTAATGTATTTGTCTAATTGGCGAGTGGTGATGGTAAGGTCACATTAAAAAATTTGGTAGAGTTTAGGTTTTATTCTGATATTTCTAGAGGTAACTGGAAAGGTGTAGAGTGCACCTCTTTTCATCACTGGAGATGAGAAATTTAATAGGATCCATTACTTTGTATAATTGCACAATTCAAATTGAAAGCAGGCCTTCCTCTTTAGGCAAGAATTAAAAAATGAAACCTTCTGAATTCCTCATGCATATACAGATTCAAGTAAGATTTGTTGAATAACTACTATGAGCAAATACAAATGTATTTTCTTACAAGCTCCCTTATAGAAAAGAACATGCAGAGGATAGGGCATATATTCAACTCAGTGGTCTTGCTTTGAATTGATCTTAGGTTGCTCCAAAATTTGTTCTTTAAAAAAAAAAATATATATATATATATATATATATATATATATATATATATATATATATTGATGTTTTTACAGGGATGAAGGGAGAGGGATAGAGAATCAGAAACATTGATGAGAGAGAAACATTGATCAGCTGCTTCCTGCATACCCCCTACTAGGAATGCGCCCACAACCAAGGTATATGCCTTGACTGGAATCAAACCCAGGACTCTTCAATCCACAGGCCCAAGCTCTATCCACTGAGCCAAACGGGTTTTGGCCCAAAATTTGTTCTTAATGGCTTTCCCCACTATGCATGGAAAGGATGGACTCCTAACACCGTCTTATTTATATTCTACCACTCCCAATCCCTGATATATTTTCACACTAAAGTACAGTGTGTGTTTATTTTTTTTTTCCTGTTTGTTTTTAGCTCCTGGACCTATCTCTTAACAGATTTTACTCTGTTCCTTTGAAATTACAAAAACATTTGTTTGTTGAAGTTTCAATTTTGCATTAGCCTCTCTAATTTCCTTACCCTAAATCAAAATTGTCACTCACCTATTGCATCAAATATTCTATTTTTATAAACAAAGTCAGAGGCAGGTACACATCTCTATATGGGGATAGAATTATGCATAAGAACGAAAAGAATCATTTGGATGTTCTTAGTTAGCATAGAGTAATATGAAAATAAGTTTCCATTTTTAACCTTCTAGCCAATTATATGCTCTGCCTTTAGAATACAGTCTACTTCAACTATTCAGCAAATATCTGAGACAGCAAATTAAAGCTCTTAGCTTCTAATCCGTGGTTTTGTTTATATTTTTGGCATTTTTTGTGTATGTATATGGTTTTATTGGTGTGTGACTTTGGAGATCTATAAAGAGTTCTATATGATTATTATAGAAATTGCTGTTCAAAGCTTTCTTAATCTGGGATGAAGTGGTTATGAATAAGGATGTACAAGTCACTATCAATATTCTTCAAGCTGGTCCATGCCTGTTTATCCTTTTGCTGTATGTGATGACATGCATTGCAGTCTATGTGAAAATGCTCCATCCCCCAGTAGGAAAAAGCTTAATAATTTATTTGCACTCCATCTTCCTCTAGACAAGTGCATGCCATGTAGTTGCTGAGTTGTGTAACCAGCTCTCAGAACAGGCACATAGCCAGCTGCAAATGGTTATTTCTGACATCTTTTAATTTTTCATGGTATTGCTATCTAGCCTCTGAATGCCTATTCTGCATTTTCAAAACAAAACAGAAGTGAGGAATCGATTGTGTGTTGTTAGGAGGAAATGTCATGACCTTGATTATAACTGTCGTTCTTGAAGGGAAAATTATAGATATGAAATTTTTCAGGGTCAGATCCAACACATAGTACATCTAATTTAGAAGGGCATTCTCTGTGCTGTGGGCAAGTTCTCAGAGCCTTCAAGCCAAATTGAGAGGGAACCCTTCAGTCATTTCTTGTGCTGTAGTCAAAATTCTTTTCTTTTATGCTGGTATCATATACTAGAGGATCCCTCAGTAGATGAAGGAAATATGTATTCATTAAAGAACCTAAATTAATTTGAAGAAAAGCTAAGAAAATTATTGAACTTGTAAAAAAATTCCCTTTGTTCCAATTTATTCATGCATTCATTTTTTACTAATTCTGCTTCCATCTACAAATCAATGGGAACTTATTAATGTGATGATCTTTTATTCTAGAATGGAATACAAAGTAAACTAACAAAAACTTACCTATTGGATATTAGTTTGGAAAATATTCAAAGAATCTCACCTGAATTCTCTTTACTATAGTCTCAAGGCAAAGCCTCTAAGGGCCACATTGTAGATAGACCTTGACATGCCTCCATGTTTTTCTATAGTAATCTTTACCTCCATTTTGCCTTCCTGAATCAATAAACTTCCAAAGACTAAGAGCATACAACACCTGCCTGTGGGAAATCCAACAGAGCCTCTGGAAAGAAAAATCAGAAGGAAGCCAAAAGAATCGCTTACGCATACTGAGTTACTCCATGGACTGTTCTGATTAGTATCACCTGGTTTTATGCAGACTCATGGCTGGGGCTTTTTTCCATGGCTCAAAGGAATTGTTTGGCAGGATGAAATTGTGTTCTCTCCCCAACCTATTTTGTGCAGAGATTTTGCGCTTTGACTAATGGTAATATCATGCCACACTGAGAAGAATGATGTTTAAAACTCCTCTACAGTGTCTGTGCAGAATACTAAAGGACCAGAGAGTCAGTGTGTTTTTGAGCTGAAACATAGTTCTTAAGCTTTTGTAGTCAGTTTTAGGAAATATCAGAATTCTATTTTTGTATGTAGAATCACTTTATGTCAATCACGTTGGGATGGCATCTTAATGTCCTTTTGAGAATCAAATACTTCAAATGTGGCTTGACATGTGGCTCTTGTGGTCAGTTGTGAAACCTTCATAGGAATTTTCCATCATAAAGTGATGTTCCTTCTAAAATATGATGCCGTGTGTTTATATTTTACACATTTGCCTCTTCTTGGTCATTATATATAGAGAGAAGAAAAAATAGCTCTAGCACTCTGAAAGACACTGGCTAATCTATGGCAATGCACTCCATGCTTGATCCGTTATAGTCAATCTTCTAGACACATGGTCAGCAAACTGCAGCTCGCGAGGCACATGTGGCTGTTTGACCCCTTGAGTGTGGCTCTTCCACAAAATACCATGGCATGGGCGAGTCTATTTTGAAGAAGTATCATTAGAAGAAGTTTATGTATAAAAAATGTGGCTCTCAAAATAAATTTCAATCATTGTACTGTTAATATTTGGCTCTATTGACTAATGAGTTTGCCGACCACTGTTCTAGACCACTTGGGTTCTTGTTGGGGGCCTAGTAGATCATGGAATCATCTTGTATATATTCATGAGGGAAAGCAATTCTAAACAATTGAATTTTTTACAATTGGTGTTGAGAGAACACAGGCAAAATGCACATTGTAAGCCCACCTATTGGTTGGGTCCTGCTGTCAGCAAAGACCTTAATGAGCTTACAAAGTAATATAAATGGTTCAGAAAATGCCATCAACCCAATGTTGAAACAGGAATGTGCAGAAGAGAAGAAGGATGCAAAGGTGGAAGAGAAAGAATGGGGGCAAATTCAAACTACTGAAATAGCATAAATGAACTGTCTCAGTTTGAAGGGTGAAAATTATGCTTATCCATGATTCCAGATCAACCAAAGAACTTGAATGAATATATGCATAACCCATGGACACAGATAATAGGGTAGTGAAGACCTGGGGTGGGAGATGGGGGCAGGCAAGAAGAGATCAATGTGGGGAAAGGAGGACATATGTAATACAGTGATACCTCGAGATACGAGTTTAATTCGTTCCGTAACCTTGAGGCATGGGAAACTATGAGACGCTCGAGTAGCGGTAAACTGGTGTGCAGCCGGCTGATCCACACGATTACTCCTATCTCAAATGTTGCTCATATTTCAAAGCAAAAATCTCTCGCTCGACGGCTCGTATCTCAAAAATCTCGTATGTTAGGGCACTCGTATCTCGAGGTACCACTGTACTTTCAACAATACAGAAATTTGTTAAAAAGAAAATTGATGCTTATATAAACAAACAAAAACACAACAACTGTACATATCCATATCAAGATTGTGAAGAAGCAGAGATTTTATGCCCTCTGCACCTAATGATTTAGCTGCTATTTTCATGGATTCTAGGACTTAATTATTTACTAGGGGTCCAGTGCATGGATGCATGCACCTTGAAAGGAACTGTGGGCTGCGATAGGCACAGGGGCAGGTCTTGGCCCATCCTCCCCACCCTTTGCCCAGCCCTTCCTGTCGCTGCCCCTGGTCACCTGTCTGCTGGCAGCCCCACTCTCACCACCACTGCTCCCACACACTGATGGCACTGGTCCCACTCATACCCGCTGAAGGCATGAAGCAATTGGGGCCAGCACTAGCAGCCTGTGTGAGCAGGACTGGCACTGTCAGTGGGTGTGAGTGGCAGCTGCTGTCCCAACTGCCCCTCAGGAGCAAGGGGAGGTGGAGAAGCCCTCAGGAATGATCAGGTCCAGCAGCTGCTGCTCACACCGGCTGATGATGCTGAGTGATCAGGACTGGTGCTGGGCACTGGCACTGGATGTGAGCAGTGGGTCTGACACCAGCAGCGGGTGTGCGAGAAGGCTGCTGGCCTCAATATCCCCTTAGGAGCAGGGAGAGGTAGAGAAGCCCTAAGGGGCAATTGGGGCCAGCAGCCGCTGCTCACACCCACTAATGGCACTGAGCAATTGGGTGCAAGTGCTGGGCAGGACCCTGGCACAGGAACAAAGAATTTTCAGTAACAACCAGAGGCTCACCACAATGACAGCAACGGAAGCCCCACCTTGGTTTGGAGCCCTCACTTACCGTGCTCCACCATCCCACCAGAGCTGATGCCCACCATGTTCCATGCATGCCCTCTAGTGATCTGTGCACCTCCTAGTGACCGATTATTCAATTGTTCCCATTGTTCCACAGTTTGGTCTATTTGCATATTAGCCTTTTATTATATAGGATGACACAGCAGCAATGAGCTTCAGGTTTGGGTCTACTTGACCCCCAAAGCTCTCTAGGGTGACAGATAGATGTTACACAGGCAATGGCTTTACATCACAGCTGAAGAATCCTGGGTTGGGATTCCAAATCTTAAAAAGAAAACCTTCTGAATGTTGCCCCAGAAGAGATGTATTCTTATTATTTTGGACAACAAACAAACCTGCCCTCTGCTCCAGAGTGAGGTACTCTCTCTGTACGGAGATGAATAAGGTGTACTTTGCTTCTAAGCAAGGTGAAGTCCTCCTACAGTCACTTTTTTTTTTTTTTAGACTCATTGTATAATCTCTTGTTGCCCAAACAATATGGCACTAGATGGTAGCCTTCTCATTTCAAATAACTTGTCTCACTCTACATATACATGCACACTGCACATATACTGTACATCTACATATGAGCACATGCACTAATATATCACTTGAATTAAAAAAATACATTTTGTTCTAGACAATATGTCAATTTCTTGATTGTGGTAGAAAAATGTTTTTAACGACCTACTAACACATTTATGTTTGTTTGCCTTATAAGAAAGATAAATATCAATGTTTTCTTGAATTGTACATTTGAACGTAGAATTGAATCAATTCTACAGTTAATGAAATTGAATTACTGAATGGTGGTGACATCTTGAGGTATTCCATTCTAAGCATAGGCAGTGAGATCAATGAAGTGCCAAGTTTCTTATACCCTTACCCACACAGTACTAGCAAAAGAAGGATTTTGAACTGGTTTGACAATTGGATCCAATAGCTGCATCAATAGAAAGTGTTTAACAACTACTCCATGGTGAGCAATGCTCTCTGAAACCAGATACTGGCAAAGGGGGTTAGAGGCTAGTCATGTACTTCACACCAATTAATGTATTATGTTAATTGAACAGAAAAAAATCACAAAAAAATAATTTCTTACAATGAACTTTAAAAGTAACACTATAATGACAATCACTCAAGAAAATTTCTTTCAAAACAAACCCCATTGAAAAACTAAATATAGCCCTGACAGGTTTGGCTCAGTGGAGCATCGGCCTACGGGACTGGAGGCCGGGTTCAATTCTGGTCAAGGGCATGTACCTTGGTTGCCAGCACATCCCCAGCAGGGGTTGTGCAGGAGACGGTTGGTCGATGTCTCTCTCTCATTGATGTTTCTGACTCTCTATTCCTCTCCCTTCCTCTCTGTAAAAACTCAATAAAATATATTTTAAATATATTTTAAAAGAAAATAAAAAGAAAAACTAAATATAATTGACACATTTCTTGACTGAGAAGAAAAAACAAGTTGATATCTAGAGACTACTAAGTCTGGAATTTCCTTCATCATTAACACTGATTAGTTTTGGTTTAACATTTAGTGCTGAAAAAATTGGGGGTCAATTATTAGATTATTCTCATTTACCTCAAAGATGTTTCCTTGCTTTAGAATTCAAGATATTTGAAAGAAATAAGTAATATAAGTTAAAATGAATAAAATAATGTTTTCAACCATCTCCTCTATGAGGTTCATTAGTTTAAAAAAGGTCTTCTTTCAGTAGAACCAATATGTTAAAATTTAGAAAGAGGAGATGGCTATAAAATACAACTACCAAATATTGTAGAAAATGCTATGGGTCAAAAAGAAAGCCTTTCTTTAAAGTTTGGCCAGTGCTTTTTAATATAAAAAATATAACTAGGGCAATTAAGTGTGTAATTTCACAGATCAAAAATGTTTTTAGGTTTAGGGTTCTTATTCATCATTATTCCCACATAAAATTCTAAATATTGGTAACCCTCTCTCTTTTACAACCAATTCAGCAAATTGTGTTAGAAAATTGTAGCTCATGGCCCAGCCAGTGTTGCTCAGTGGTCGAGCATTGACCTATGAACCAGGAGGCAATAGTTTGATTCCTGGTCAGGGTACATGCTTGGGTTGCTGGCTTATCAATTCCCAGTAGGAGGCATGCAGGAGATAACTGATCAATGATTCTCTCTCATCACTAATGTTTCTATTTCTCTCTCCCTTTCCTTTCCTCTCTGAAATCAATTAAAAGTATTAAAAAAAAGAAAATTGTAGCTCATGCACTTTTTAAAAAATATATTTTTTTATTGATTTTTCACAGAGAGGAAGGGAGAGGGATCGAAAGTTGGAAACATCAATGAGAGAGAGATATCGATCAGCTGCCTCCTGCACGCCCCCTAGTGGGGATGTGCCCGCAACCAATGTACGTGCCCTTGACCCGAATAGAACCTGGAACCTTTCAGTCCGCAGGCCAACACTCTCTCCAAACCGGTTTCGGCTCATGCACTTTTTTAGTGTATGATAAAATGTTTATTTTCTTCACTTCTTTTTCCTTGGAGGTTGGCATATAACAGGCACTGATTTTTTTTTAATTTTTAATTAAATCTTTATTATTCAGATTATTACATTTGTTTCTCTTTTTTCCCCCTCCATAGCTCCCCTCCACCTGACTCCCACCCTTCCCTCTACCCTTACCTCCCTCCCATTGACCTCATCCATAGGTGTATGATTTTTGTCCAGTCTCTCCCTGTACACCCCTCATCCCTTTCCCCCTGAGAATTATCAGTCCACTCCCTTTCTGTGCTCCTGATTCTATTATATTCACCAGTTTATTCTGTTCATCAAATTTTTAATTTTTAGATTCACTTGTTGATAGATACGTATTTGCTGTTCATAATTATTTATCTTTTACCTTTTTCTTCTTCCTCTTCTAAAAAAGTACCTTTCGATTTTGTTAAATGAAATACTGAAGTAGCCTTTTAAAGGCAATGGAATTCAACTGAGAAGCAGGCACATTTTAAAGGCATCTTAAAAAAAATGAGTTTCTTTATCTCGACCTTTGAATGGAGAGATCCAAATAGTCAAAATAGTTTCTTTTTTTTCTACTACTTGTGTCTCCCAATATACCACTATAATATGAATAGTTTCATTATCTGTAGTGCATTTCAATGCAAACACTTAAATGCATTATTATGGCACTAATAAGTTGCCTCCTTTGGGGATTTTAGATCATCTCATCCACACTTTTTAAAAATGCTAGTGATATAATTCTCTTCCTTTGATAAATTACTTAATATGCTAGATAAAGAGGAATCTGATATATTGCAATGAAACATAAATTATAATAATTTAAATGAGACACACAGTAAGATAATATTTAGTTAATTTTGGCAATGGTTTACCACAATCATAATAAATGACTTGTTTTGGAACTAGACAAGATTACTTTGATCAAGTATATCTGCCATAGATTTCCAATTCTCTAATCCACTAGAGTGTCAGTATATTTGAATCTGATAGCCACTGAGATATGCCAAAGGACTATTCTGATCCCAGATGTTTTATTAGACAGAATAGTGGATTAGTGCTTTCAACACTATCTGTCTTGTGTGTTTTTACATTTCTATATTAATAAAGAGATGTCCATGTATTCCTTTTGGCCCACCTGTTTCACCCTGATGCCAAGCATAAATCATGTATATAGATAACATGGGCCCTGGATTTCAATCTGCCTCTGAATCATCTTCATAAAATTGAAGGAGAAAAATAGATTACTATGCATGGATGTGGAAGTTGGACAGTGAACAAGGCTGACAGGGAAAAATTGATTCATTTCTAATGTGGTGTTGGAGGAGAGCTCTATGGGTACCTTGGACTGTCAGAAAGACAAACAAGTGAGTACTAGAGCAAATTAAGACTCCAATGTCACTGGAGGCAAAGATGACAAAACTGAAGCTGTCAGACTTCTGGCACATCATGAGAAGCCAGGGTTCTTTGGAACAAAACAAACAATAATTCTGAGAAAAAATAGAATGAAGGAGAAAAAGAGAAAGACCAAATAAAGGTGGACTGACTCCATAAAAGAAGCTGTAGGCTTGAATCTATAGGAGCTGAGCAGGGCTGTTGAGGACAGGACATGTGGACATCATTCATTCATAGAAACCCCAGGAGTCAGAGCTGATTCAATGGTATGTATCACAAAAACATATATTTTCCCCTCCTATTTGAATTACTAAACTAAACAGAAAATACCTATGCATAAAATGAATGTTTATTTTTATTTATTAAAACTTTCAGAAGTTATTATGTTTAAATATTTTTAAACTTTGAAAGTGGAGTTATTTCTGCAGCCATGAAAATCTTAAATTAAAATATAACAACCAGATAATCTCAGATATCTGAAAGTTATTCATTAATTAAAATATTTTTCTCAAGGACATAACAATATGATATTTTTCAATGTTATTAAATTGTGCTTGAAAGGAAATATTTATAAAGATTGATTATACAGCATTGTATTTATTCTAAAATACTAGAAGAAAAAAGAAACTACGGTTTCTTATATTATGAATAGAATTATATAAAAGCATCTGGAGAAAAATGACTGGAAGGAAGTGCATCAAAATACAAGTTGTGATTGTTTAGATAAGTGAAATAGAAGTATTTATCCTCTGTTCTACTACTTTTATTCTCTAATTTTTCTACAATTGATGATATTGTTTCATGAGGATATTTAAAATACATTTTATTAAACATAATCCCAGTTTATTTCTATGTATAGTTGGCCTTTTGTTATACTTTAAATTTCTTTTCAATGTAACTTTTGGTTCCTCTATCTTAATCCTTTTATTTTTGTAAGCTATGTGTTTTTCTTTATTATTCTTTTTCACTTTTTTTTTCAAAATATATTTTGTGATTAACTCCTATCATGATATTTTGTCTTCACAGCTTTCTTCTTCCAAACTACTAGTTTTGTCATATCCTGATTCATTGTTTTCATCTTCATACTTGCTAATGACTCAGCCAGTTTGCACTCATAATCAACTTTTATTTCTCCTGACCCTTCAATCTTCCCTATTTCTAAAGATAAAATGTTAAATTAATAGCAAACAAATACCTTGTTAATGATGTGATTTATCATATTCTAATCTGTTCTCTCAAAGATCTTCTGCAACAATAGAAATTCTGTGTACTCTGTAAGCCCTATGGAATTACCTTCTTACCATATATTCCTGAGGATATTGGCCAGCTAGCTTATTTTGTCTTAGTGTTTTAAAATTAATAAACATTTTTTCCTCTTCCTCCTTTTAGTTTACTTTCCATTTTCCTTACTCTTTATTGTTTACCTTCTTGCATACTGCTGTCAGCCCCATCACTGAAGAGTATGTGGCTACCTGAAAATGCCATGCTCTTTTGGTATTGAGCTGGCCTAGAATATTATTGAACCTCTCTCAAGGTGGCAAAGTTTTTTATCGTTCTTCAAATCGCAATGATAGTGTTGGCATCTCCAAAATCCTTCCCCTACTGCTCTCCCAATGTCACCCCACCTACAGCTGGGTCTGGGCTTCCTCTGTGCCTAACTGTTGCCCTTTCTGTTTTCACTATAGTTCCCACTTATCTATATCAACCGTTCATGAAGCTGTGAGTTTTTTAAAAGGCAGAGCATTTGTCTCTTATCTCAGTACCCTAGTGCAGTGGTTGGCAAACTGCGGCTCGAGAGCCACATGCAGCTCACGAGCCGCAGTTTGCTGCTCTGCTGACTAATGAGTTGCCAACCACTGGATAGGGGCTTAAATCACAAGGAACAACAACAGCCTGTAATTATTGGAATTGAGAGTCTAGTGTTAGATTGAGTATCTGGTATGCTACAGACATTTTATGTACATTAGATAAATGAAAAATGAATGAATGCCAATAAAATTATTTGCATCAAAAGATTATTCAATCTTATCTTTGAATCACATTGAATTGAAAAAATAAAATTGATCCAACCATCCATCCACTTCCACATGGACATTGCCCATTTGCGCTCAAGTAAAAAACATAATCGATGTACATACTATGCATGTCCTGGGAGGAAGGACCATGGATTTCAGGCATATCATTGTGTTTGGTCATACATGATGAGAAAAAATATCAATTAAATGTTAAATAATTAATATGAAATGCATGTCATTCCAGAAGGGAGTAGTTGACTGGGAAAAGTAACCTGCACAAGGAAGCCTAAATAATTATTGTTCACTTCTAGACAGTTCCTTGAATTGGATTCATTTTGAGCGAAGGATATCTGAATTAGAGACAGCTGTATAATCCAAGTGTTGTGCAGCATACAGAATCAGACTGAGTGCTTCAGTATCTGCACCCTTGGAAATTGATTTGACGACTATGTCAATTACTTCTGGCACCAAGCTTTCTGTGGGTTGCATTACAACTGTTCTTCTGGTCAGCTGTGACTGCTTCCCCATCCACGCCTATTGTTTTAGATTTATTTACTGCACGGGCAATCATAAATCATGGACTTTTTTTCTATACCATCTGGAAACTGTGATGTCATTGTTTGGGTCACTTTTGATTACTTGCTCTTATTCTCAGCTACTGCCAAGGCTGATGTATCTTGAATTATGAAAGACCTCCGCTTCAAGCTGACCTATTTGTGAGCAACCTTTCAGCATCTACATATGTTTATTTTACCCAAAACATAGCTGGATAAAATGAAAAGTGAATTCAGTAACTCTTTAGAGATTTATTCCTTTGCTTGTGCTACTGAATTTTTAAAGCTCACAATTTGCTTAACAATTTCCTTGTTAATTCCACTGTGTGAATCTATCATTCTCACAGGGTCAGATTTAACAGATTGACCATTACTCTTTCCTTAGAGCTGGAAATGTAATTTTCCCCAGATGCTTTCCCAATCTTCATTCTTACCAGAATATTCTATTTTGAACCTACAATTATGGTGAAAAATATTTGTTTGATTTTGGTGGTGTATTTTTCAGATAGTTCTTAAACAATTAACAAACACACTTTTTATCTTTATTTTGGTGTCCACTATTCTAAAAACTGGAGTTAATTACTGTAGTACTTTCCTGTTAATCTTCAGAAAACACCCTGGCAATGTGCTTTTTCTGACCAAATGATGCTGATGCCTACCTGCATCAACAGTGTCAGCAGATTACTTTCATTTTAGGCAGATGGTTCACTGGCAGTCCAGATCAAATCTGAAATTGTGCTACCAAGCAGTTTTACCTAGAGAAGCAATTTGAATATTGGAATTTTGTTGAATTTCCCAGGCCACAGCTGCTTGCCTCTGACATCTGCTTCTCTTTTTTTTTTTTTTTTTTGAGCAGCCAGTTTTTTGTGTTTTCTTTTTTTTTTCCCCTGGCAATCTCAAGGTTGAGTTTTGTAGGGCTGTGCTCATGTCTACTGAGTCTTGATCAGGTATCCTCTCTAAATGGTATAGCAATGCACATCACACTGTGGGCTGTGAAATCCTCTTTACAGTGAACTTTTTAAACATCGAATGCCAACCTTAACAATGATTAGAAGAATCTCCATTTTTCTACAACTTTCCCATAAAAGAGACTTAAAAAACTATCATTTGTTGGAGTCACTGTCAAATTGAAGGGAGACACATGAGGTAGCATTGTTAGAATTTTCTTAAATAAATAACCTAGGAGTATTCAGTGGCTGAGGAAATACTATATGTTTTTCTCATTACTCAAGTATTTGAGAGGCTGTAGATATAAAATAAAGGTGGTTTGTTTTCTTCCAAGACAAAGCCCCTATGAATGTGGTCTAATTAACTTTACATCTTGATACACCCAAACGACCATTTCCCATCTTTGACAGTGGTGCCTGCCTACATAATGTCATGTCAAAACGTATCTGATCACTTTCTGTTGTATGAGATGTCCAATGCTCCAATAAGAATGATATGATCAAGGCAATGTGGTAGACATTTGAAAAATTTATATCCTGTTTGTTGCTTCACCATCACCCTTTCAAAATGCAAAATGACACAACTGATATGTCAAGCAATAAAGTTGAGGTTTGAAGTGGTAAGATGTTTTAGCAATTGCTTGTTTCTAAATAAATTCTAATCTACCTTATAAGGCCCAAAGATATACGGAGTGTTAGCTGTTAACATATTGTCATATTTTCAGGTTATTTAGGTAACAAACCTTGCAAGAAGTCAAAGAATAATATTATGAGGTCACCTGTGATTTGCTATCAAAAAGAAGTTATAAAAAGCACACCATTTTCACTTTGTTGTTAAAACGGTGAATTAGTGAGCTGTATTTTTGTTGTTAAAGAAAAATGTAATAAAAGGTGTTCTTGGGAAGGTGTGATATTGCTTTAGACTTTATACCGATGCCTGCTATGTTCTCATCTTTCTTTTACTTCCTGCCTCTTTACACAGCTAAAGAGAAGGATAATAAAAACTTAAAAGACTGGTGATTTGGGGTTTTTTTTGGTCAAGAAGCTCCAAAAAGAAGGGATTCCTTCATATTTTTCTATGCATAGTTATAATTTTATGGGGGCTTTTTTTTTTCCTCTTCTGAGAATATATTTATTGATTTTAGAGAGAAAGGAAGAAAGAGGGGGAAAAACCATCAATGTGAAAGAGAAACATCAATCTTTGATTAGCTGCCTTCAATACATTCCCTAGCCGAGGATCAAACCCAAAACCTAGGTGTGGGCCCTGACCAAGAATCACACTCACAAACTCTTGATGGGAGGACACCCCAATCAACTGTGCTGTCCAGCTAGGGCTTCACTGGCTTCTCAGTGCAAGATAATCAGAGATTGGTTTCTAAGATTCCATATACAACAGATACTTGAGCTCTATCAAAGTGAAAAGGAGAAAATGCAACATGTGTCTGGTATTGAAGGGTTTATGGTGAAAAGATTATACTTTATAGGTTTTCATAATTGGAAGAAATGTGGAAAGCCAGGAAGACGAAGTGGTAGTACAGATTTCTGAAAATTAAATTCCGATGTTCAAGTCAGAATACACAATAATTTCTCTAGTCTATTAACAACAATAGTTGCTGTTGAACAGAAACCAATGCCAACCAAAAGGAAAGTATTTTCTAAAACTGTGAAGACTGAAAGCAAAACTTTTCTTGCTTGTTTTGTTTTAAGCTCACCAAAACAAATAAAAATATTTTTTTTGATTATTGGTCATCCTCAAAGGAGCAACAATAAATGAAAAAGTGAAGTCAGTGAGTCAGAGATACATTAAAAAAGCATGCATTATAATGCTGTTTAACCTTTTATTAAGATTGCTATTGTATGGCAATGCATAAAACAGTGGATATTGGGCTCATTACATCAATACTATCTTGGCACTTTCTGAGGTCACACCAGTCATCTTTTATTCATATTGTCACTGGGAATGGAAGTTATGCTAATAGAGCTGGGTCAGGCACACCAAGGCATAAGGAGGGGTTGAACATAAATCCCAGACAGCAGGCTCATCAACAGTCGGGACTGCGGCAATGAAGCTGCACCAAACAAGGGCAGAAGGCCTCACTTTGAAATCTTTGTCCTCTGTCCCTCAGATGACCAAATGGCTGGCTAATCCCATGTGCCCTATTCATTCACCCTCCTATTCAGTCATTCATTCATGTCCACAAACAAAATAAAAATGGTAAAGTGGAAATAAGAGTTCTCATGCCCACCCTTCCCAAAATAAGGTATGTCCATGCCAATTATAGAGTTTTACAAGCCAGATTTATCTTCAGAAGGATGCGAAATCTATAAAACATTACCATATAGTTTTAAAAACACATTTAGTCATCTTAAAATTTACCATGATGGTCTCTTCCCAGTTCTTCCTTTCAGTTCAACAATTTCTAACATCTCAGCTAAATAAAGCTTGAATTATTTGTCTATGGTCCGTTTTTGTTATCTTGTGCTGTGATAAATGACTGAGATATCATTCAAAAGGAGACATTTCAATGGGTTTTGCAAGGGTATTATTTTCTTTTGGGATACTATGTTATGCTTAAAAGAACATTATTGCCTGCAATCAGTAAATATTTTAAAATAATTTATGTTTATAAATTTTAAAATAATTTAAAGAACTAAAACAATTCTTCAAAAAAGATGACCATAAATGGTTAATTTATTAAATTTATTCAAACAGTAATTTTATGTCTCACTAAAAACAAATGACATTATTTCACCATGTGCTTGTTACATGTGATTATATGTAAATGATTGTATAAAATGTGTATTTTTCATTGAAAGATTATTACATACTTGAAAATAATCTAATCTTTATTTGTTATTGGTACTGAAGATTTAATAATTCAGTTTTCAAATATACTTAAAACAGAATAAGTGGTCCTTTAAAATATTCTGCAGACCATTATATATCAATAATGTGTGACAGAAAGTAATGTTAGAGTAGATAATAAACTCCAGTGTACATATTACTCTATTATTTATAATGAATCTAAATAAAATGTCAATAGGTATGGGAGTAAATGCTGATAATGACAAAACCAGGTTTGTCAACAACAGTGTTAAAACCAATGTGCTTAATTAAAAAAGTGAAGTCAATTAAAAACAAAACAACAGTGCAGCTTGTACAAATGCTGGAATAATCATTAGGCCTTGCTGAATAATGGAAGAGTAAAGAATTTTTTTTAATGGAACAGCAGGGGTGATACATTACACAAAGCAACAATCTACAACAATATGACAATTGAATTACTTCAGCCCCATTAGCAGGTGCAGAGGAATAATTAACATGAATTTTTCCAAGAAAAGAAAAAGACAATAAAACTTTTTTCTCTAAAAAAACTAAAGTTTAAACCTCTATCTACCCTGCACTAAAAATGATAAGCTATAACGCAAAACAACAACAAAGATTGTTAAAAATTAGGATGTAAAAGACAAAGATTTCTGTTTATTTCCCATATAAATTGAATAATATAGAAAAAGATACATACACAGCTCTTGTGGCACAATGATAACTTTTAAATATACTTTGCCTGTATGCATTGCTTTTGATTTTTAGGACTTAAAAACAAAATAACAAAGGATTTGCAATAGTTTCTGACTGTCAAATTTAATTCAGAGATAAAAAGCATCCCAAAAAGCCCGAGGCAATATTTGTTATCTTATTTCCAGCTCAAATTCAAAACAAATTTCGACCTCTAGTTTAGAAAGAAGCGAGTCGGCTCAGTAAAATGCCAATAGAAATGAAAGGAACCTCACATTTCTTCACGAAGGGTAAGGAGTTTAAGATCTCTTTGCTAGTTCCGCTGGCAAAAATATCATCCTACTTTAAAACAGTTGTGATAAAAATCTTACTCTTTCATTTACTTCCAATGGGAACCATTTAATTTATACTGAGATAAATGGCTACATACATAAAGGAATAAGACTTTTCATTTTTTCCTTTACCATCAAGAATTTTAAAAATGAAAACTCTTTATCCTCAGATGACCTCTTCAATTTAGATAGATCCGAATCAACTGATAGATGTGGAGGCTTTTATAACTGGGTGGCTTAGTTTGGAAAAGATAATTGTTTGCCCTCATAGGAGGTCTTTTATCTTCAGGTTTGAAGTACTTTACTAGTGATTCCCAGTCCTTAAGTAGCTTCTAAGGAAGTTCTACTAACTTGGAAAAAAAGAGTCACCAAATTATTCAAAACTCAATAGGTACAAAAGTTTTCCTGAAGGTCATGTGTAGAATTAGTGGAAGGAACAGAATAAACGCACTGGTTCTTCTGTTGGGAAATCCTGTCAGTTGAAGGGTAGATGTCAATGGGAGGATGGATGATGGCTAACAATGTGAAATGAAAATCATCGCTCTGTGGTATCCATGACTTTGCAATTCCAAAACAGCCTTTCTGCATTTCCTCCCATAGGTCACTCTGAGAAACAAAATTGTAGAAAAGAAAAAATTTTTAAAATTCGTTTGCTCCAACCTCCCTTTTTTTTTTTTTTTTTTTTTTTTTTAGGATAGATAATGGATCTCATGGGAAATCTTAAAATCCCAATTATTATCAATTCTCAATTATCCAACATCTGAGGTTGGAATTCATATAATATCAATAGATTTTATACTTAGTAAAATTTTAACCTTCATGTGAGAAATGCGTCAGATGTAACTATTTTCTCTTTTTTCTCATCCAGCATGGCTAGAGAGTGGGTCCAGTTCCTGAGTTGAGGAGTTGAGGATTGAGAAATAAAAGAAAGAAAGAGACCAGACAGAAAATGGAAGGAAAAAGCTGGGATCC
Source organism: Lasiurus cinereus (assembly GCA_011751065.1). Lineage (NCBI taxonomy): Eukaryota > Metazoa > Chordata > Mammalia > Chiroptera > Vespertilionidae > Lasiurus > Lasiurus cinereus. The sequence goes on from JAAGEH010000040.1 coordinate 7,061,186, forward strand.
GGGTGGGACTGCTACCCTCCTCTGCTGGAGAGACAGTGATCCAGAGCCCACACAGCTTGTTTATTTTATGCCCCCAAAGACCAGGAAGTTTCACCAAAAGTCAAGACAGAGGAGATTATTTTCATTCTTGAGTAGGTTGAGCATTCCTGGTGCTTGACTGGATTTACATATCAAAACCCACTACCCCACACCTGGGCTGAAATGAAGGTCAAGCTGATAACATCCTTGCCTTTTTTGGCAAAGCCTGTTCCCAGGATGTGGCTTTGCCTATCACCTTGGGTTCAGCTGACAATTTAAAGACATGACCATGTGCCTTCCCAAGTGTTCTCTACAATTTTTTCATTAGGTCTGGAACTGAAAGTATAGAGAATGAAATTTCTAATTGGGCTTTTGGTCAAAATAATTCCTTCCTTATCTCCTATCATACAACCCAGTAAAATGTCAGAATAAAAGTTTTTAGCAGCTTAAAATGATAGTTAACCTTCTCAATTTCTGAGAAAACCACTGTATAAATGAAATATAATATTGTTCAAATTATATTTTTTGATATTACCATAGGGACAAATAACATTTTAAGATCTAAAGTATTAACATCCCAAATGAATCTATTTTTAGAACACACATGTAAAAGAAAAGAAAAGCATAGATGGATATTTATAAAAACTCAAACTGAGGGATTCAGAGTAACTCAGATGTTTTCTGGTAGCGTGTGGGTTGACCTGGTAAGGTAAAAAGTGACACATACAATCCAATTGCATAAGGTCATAAAATGAAAATGTGTGAGAATTCTTTGAGAGGATAGGTTAATAAAAAATGGCCAACACATAAAACAATATACAGATGATGTATTGTAAAATGATATACCTGAAACCTATATAATTTTATTAAACAATGTCACCCCAATAAATTCAATTAAAGAGAACACAAAAACCCACAAATAAATGAAAACTAAAAAAAAAATTGAAGATCAACCTTCATCATGAATGACACAGTAAGAATACAGACCAGGAAGTTCATGACTATCAGACTACTTCAATGGAAACAAATGGTCATTGATGTCCTTTACTCTGGGAAGACAACAGTACCCAAGACAGAAATTCAGGAAAATTAGCCAAAATGTATAATACCACATCAGATGCTATCTTTGTGTTTGGACTCAGAACCCATTTTGGTGGTGGCAAGACAACTGGCTTTGGCATGATTTATGATTTCTTGGATTATGCAAAGAAAAATGAACCCAATCATAGACTTGCAAGACATGACTTAATAGACTTGCAAGACATGACTTATATAATAAGACCTCAAGAAAACAGAGAAAGGAATGCAAGAACAGAATGAAGAAGATCAGGAGGGATCGGCAATGTTGGTGTTGGCAAAAAGAAGTAAAGATGCTTCTTTAGAGGATTTTATGGTGGTTTTGCAAATTGTTCATGGGAGAATTAATAAACTAAGAAGAAAAGAAAGAAAGAAAGAAAGAAAGAAAGAAAGAAAGAAAGAAAGAAAGAAAGAAAGAAAGGAAGGAAGGAAGGAAGGAAGGAAGGAAGGAAGGAAGGAAGAAAGAAAGGACGGACCACACTGAGACCTTTGCTAAGGAAACATGGAAGGATTAAAAAGGACTGGAATTTTATTTTTATTTATTTATTTTTGTGTGTGTGAGCAATTTCCAGGAAATATCTTTATTTATTTCTTTTTTTCTTTATTAAAGTATAGTTAGCATACAATATTATATGTTTCAAGTCTACATCACAGTGATTTATGTACCTTATATGTGATAGCCACAATAAGTCTAGCACCATTCCTTATCCCCCTTTTCTGTTGGATGGAGTGCAGTTGGCTGGGAAGAGCTATCTTGGTCCCAGAAGTGGATGCAGAATGTTAAGAAGGTGGAGCAGCAACTAGAAGAAGCCTGGGCCCTGGTTGAGTGTGAAGCCAGCATATACAGATAGCCTACTGAAACTTCCACATGAGAAAAAAATACACTTTTATCTTTTAAAACCCACTATTATTATGGGTTTTCTGACACAACTGAACGTAATCCTAACTAATTCAAAATTTTGTTCTGAAATGGAGTTCTAAGCCTTAGCTTAGGCAGGTGGTAGGCCTTGAGAACACAGATGTTGCAGGCTAGAAAGATGGTGACCCCTATCACATGGTGGCAAAACATTTGGTCAAATTTGCATGTGTTTTATCTTGAAAGGCAGTCCACATATTAATTGAAGTGTGAGAATAAAGATCAGAATGTTGATGTTGGCTGCTTCTTACTGCTTTTATTTTATTTTTATTAAATATATTTTATTGATTTTTATAGAGAGGAAAGGAGAGGGATAGAGAATTAGAAACATCAATGAGAGAGAAACATTGATCAGCTGCCTCCTGCATGCCCCCTATTGGGGATCAAGCCCACAACCAAGGAACATGCCCTTGACCAGAATCACCTCCAGAACTCTTGTACAGTCCACGTTCTGAAGCTCTATCCACTAAGCCTAACTGGTTAAGGTGCTTCTTACTGCTTTTAGCCAAGAAAGGAATGGAATTTTAATCCCTGTGTGTCTCCTAAAGAAACGTGGCAGTTCCTCTCTTATCAATTTTTGATTGCCTTAAAAAAGGCAATGCTGGTTTTTTAAAAGCATCAAGTGAATATAAACAGGAATGACACACATGACCAACTAATGAACTTACAGCATTACAGAGTCAAACTTGAACCAAAGATTAATAGACACCTTCCCAGAAATTTAAGCATTTCTCATTCCACTGGGCAACCTCAAGTTTCTATTGAACCATCCATGCTCAGGGTAACCTTTGAAATAAACTAGTTATTATAAAAAATTAATTCATATTTACCTTTGGTCAAATCAATGTACCATTTAAACATAGTAATCTACCAACACTGTTGTTTTTTTTCACACCTAAAATTTCAACATGTTCACTATATGTGAAAATGTCAAAAGAGGTATTCATTTGATAAAGAGAAAAGTTGGATGAAAAAAGGAGTCAGAAAATATTAGGGATATTTATAAAAAGATAATAAACTCAAAAAAGACATTTATATGATCTATTACAATTGGCACACTTTTATTTCTTCGCTCAAAGGGGGAAAAACTTAAATATGATAGCAGATCCCACTTCTAATTTCAGAGGCATCTCCACTGGACAATTCCCTGCAAACCTGAGGCCATAATGGTAGAGACCTCAAAGCAAGGATAAGGCAATCAAAATGTGTTTTCAATTTTTGCTCCAGCATCTTTTTCAGATTAAGGCATTTAATCGTCATAACAGATCTCTGAAGAAAACTAATAATATCCTCGTTCTACAGGTAAGAAATGAAGAATGAAGTAACTTGCTAAAGGTTTATAGAACATGATAATAGAGCTGGAATGTTTACCCAGTAAATAATAGAGCTGGGATTTCAACCTATCTCTAGAGAGTGTCTGACAACAGAACCTCTTCTCTTCATTCAGTATATATAATGTCTCACAGAAATAGAGAAACTATCTTATTTTTCCAAAAGACCTTTGTTTAAACAAAACACTGATATTTTGGCATTTGTTATAATGAGATACAGTAATAACGTTTCTCCCACAGTGCCTACCACATTACATCTTGGTGGACTTTATAATCCATACAATTTTCCTTTAGGCTGGATTAGTATTAAAAAATACCCATATAAATATATAATGTTTTCATAGGAAATCCTAAGATTTGCAATAGTAATTTCTGTTGTGAAGCAGTAAAGTGACTAATAATGATAAATAGGAGTTGATTCACAAACTATCTTTTGTAGGAGCTGCCTTAATAGATAAATATGATTAATCAGGGCTTTCAACATTATATATATATATATATATATATCACACATATGTATATCTATGTATATTTATATATATGTATATATGTATATCTCTCTCTCTAAATATATACATATATACATATACATATACACATACACACACACACACACACACACACACACATATATATATATATATATAAAGAGCCAGGGTCCATGGCATCCAAAATGACTGAAGAGACAAGTGAACACAAGGCTGCATGCTGAGCAGGCTCAGGTGGGTGAGGACTGGCGACCTCTCAGAGAGAAAGACAGGGCTGATCAGCAGCCACCCAAGTGAGGTCCATAGAGAGAAGCAGACTCTGATCTGCAGCCTCCATGGCAGCTGCTGATCAGCCCTGCCTCTCTGATCAAGCCTGGAGATAGTCCTAGAGACTCTGACTGGCATAGAAACCAAACAATCAGAACTAAATCTGGATGAACTTCAAGAATGGCTGCGAAGGAGGCAAAGCTTTTGACACTGACTGGCATAGAAACTGACCAATCAAACAAAACCGGTTTGGCTGAGCGGACAGAGCGTCAGCCTTCGGACTGAAGGGTCCCGAGTTTGTTTCTGGTCAAGGGCATGTACCTTGGTTGCAGGCACATCCCAGTAGGGGGTGTGCAGGAGGCTGCTGGTCAATGTTTCTCTCTCATCAATGTTTCTAGTTCTCGATCCCTCTTTCTTCCTCTCTGTGAAAAATCAATAAAATATATTTAAAAAAAGAAGAAGAAAAGAAACTGACCAATCAGAACCTAATCTGGGGGAACTATGAAGACAGAACCAAGGTGGGGGCTGAGGAGGGGTTTTAATGGCAACAGACGTTTGATGTAAGGTATAAGAAAGCAATTCAATTTTTTAATGACCAATTTGGCAGTATAACGGCTAGCTATCAGTCCAGGTATAGGGACTGTGTATTCTTGTCTGCCAGGAGCATCTCCACCTACTGAAAAAGACGTTTCCCCCATTTAAGCAATCCTATTCTATATAATCTACCTACACTAATAAAAGGGTAATATGCTAATTAGACCTAGTCGACTGGCCATCTTCCAGATGTCTGACTTCCTTCCAGACAAACCATGATGGTGGGGGCCAAGGCAGAGGCAGTGAGAGGCAATCAGGCTGGCAGGGGAGAGCAGTTGGGAGTGAGATCAGGCCAGTAGGGAAGGGAAGTTGGGGGCAAGATCAGGATGGCAGGGGAGGGCAGTTGGAGGAGAGATCAGGCTGGCAGTGGAAGGCAGTTAGGGGTGATCAGGCAGGCAGGCAGGTAAGCAGTTAGGAGCCAGCAGTCCCAGATTGCGAGAGGGATGTCTGACTGCCAGCAGTTGGATATTCCCCAAAGGATCTCCGATTGAAGAGGGTGCAGACTGGGCTGAGGGACCCCCCCCTCCCCTCTGTAAATGAATTTCATGCATCAGGCCACTAGTGTGTGTGTGTGTGTGTGTGTGTGTGTGTGTGTGCGCGCGCTGTGTGTATGCGCGCGTGCATTTCTGGAGAAATGATGAGGTAATCATGCCAAAGGATTATTTGAGGGAGAACGTGGAAAAGAACTGGTCTTAATAAGATACATAATAGAAAAAGTGCAACTATTGCTCAATACAATTAGCAATGCCCCAGTTGTCAGAATAGACATTATTTTTGCTACTCAGATAATATAAGAATTTTTATCTAAGTACTAGGAAAAGAAATTCTGCAAAATAAAATATACAAAAATGAATGTTTTCTGTTTTTTTTTTTTTTTCTCTCTCTCTCTATCTTTAGGAATTTGGATTCAGAGAAGAACTACTTCGTGACCAGTTCTGGGGCACAACACAAGGCTGGAGAACGAATTTCTCTTCTGCACAGAACACTCAGGGCCCTTGACCTTGACATATGGCTGACACATCTGGCCTCTCAGCAGGGACAGCCCAACTCCACAGGCTATTGCAGCAGCCCTCTCTGCATACTCTCTAGAAGCACAAGAGCTCAGTGCCTTTAGTGAGCTCCTAGGGGATTCTCAGCTATGGGAAATAACACTAACACTTTCCACTCAACTGGAGTCCAAGCCCTTGATGGGGGACACCAGTAGTAAAGGCAGTAGTGAAGCGCTTCCCTGGAGGTTCTCAAGCATACATACCTCAATAGGGTCCATTAGCAGAGAGCTATAGTAGAAGAGAAGAAAAAACTCTGATGCTAAATGTCAGGCCTTGGCCTGGAATCAGTTTTTGACTAAGTTCTTACTGGTCTCCTTAAAATGTAAAAAATGCCAGAAGTGAATTTTGTAGAAGTCAAAGTCTGTATATTTCAAGGTTTCCTTCAGTTTGAGATTTTTTTCCTATTTTTTGTGTTAACTAAAATGTTTTTATCTCATACAATATTAATAATTAAGGCTAGTAGACTATTTTACTTTTTAATTAACTTAAATGAAAAAAAATTAAAGTTCTTATCCATATCATAATTACTTTTTTCAAAAATGTTAACCAAACATGATTCTAATATTTTAATCAAAACCAGGTTTCAATATTTTAATAAACACTATGTTTTAATTAATATATACTACAGATGCTTTTCATAACACTAAATTTCTACTTAAAATATCTTCAAATATTTTTACATACATATTCTTTATATTTCAGAGAGAAAGGGAGAGGGAGATAGAGATAGGAACATCAATGATGGGAGAGAATAATTGATCTGCTGCCCCCTGCACACCCCCAACTAGGGATCGAGCCTGTAATCGGGACATATGCCCTTGATGAAATGGAACCTGGGACACTTCAGTCTGCTGGCAGATGCTCTGTCCACTGAGCTAAACTGGCTAGGGGCTGCATACATATTCTGTCATTTATTTTTAAAAGATTTATTTCAACACAGTCTACTTGGAATTCTTACTGGAATATTTCAGAGCTCAATATCCAACAGTAAGTTAGTTATAAATGTAATCTGGTATATTTTTCTTGAAATACAAAAACAAGTATTTACAATTCTCCTAATATGAATTATATAAGTTAATACAGTTTTACCTCAGCAAAATATCAGTTTATACCTTACTTAGTAAATGCCTATTTTTCAAAGATAAAAATGTGAAAATAGACACCAAGAACAGATATAGCTTTGAAATACAGTCTTACAGGATTATTCTTTTTTCTGAAGACTAACACATTCTCAGGTAGAAACAAATTCAAACCTTCAGAAAACACCATTCGGTACTGAAACGTACTAGATATAAATTTTAATATGATTTAAAAGGCATATTCCCCAAAAGAGATTGTTTGGAAATGTATTAAGAGAATGTTACTATTTTGTTTCTCTATCAATAAGTCAATTTTTCACAATCTACAATTCACTGATATTTTAAAATCTTCTTATTTAAAAATTTTGTTTTCTTGAATATATTCCCACCCTCTTTCATGACTTGTATTTCTCTAAAACTTACATTGTCAGAAAATTAAATGTTTATTATTTTTTTCACTGTTACCTACTTGTTTATCATAAATAAATAGAATTGCATAAATTGAAAAGGAGAGATTTAGATGTGTTATTGATTTTAACTTCCTGTATATCCTCTCTATGACCCCATATATTCATCCATAGTTGTCATCAAAATTTCTGTATTATAACAAAGCAGCATAAAATAATAATAAGAGACATAGGTTTACAGAAACTTAAAAGTTAATTTTTAATCTTCTATTTTGACTTTCCTTCAATTATGACAGAATCTGAAAAGAAAACTAGTCTTTTTAGTAACAAAACTGACCAATGTACTCTTGGGGGAAAAATTCATTTTCAAGACTGAAAAAGGCAGATTTTGACACCTTAACTATAGGTATAAAATTTATAATTAACCTCTAGAAATGAGTTTAATCTTTGATTAGTAATAGTAAGATACACTGCACAATATCACTATGGCATAGCTATATATCCCAATATATTCATGCTTTTAAAAATTTGATAATTAAATAAAAGATGATTTAAATCATATGCAATAGCTAATTTTAAGAGCAGCAAATGTGGAAGTCAATAATGACAGAGAATAGTTTGCTTTTAGCTTAAATCTATAAACAACTACTTTTTGTTAATCCAGACATTTAAAAATATCCCTTTGGGCAAATTTTCAAAAATCTATTGAAAGCTACAAAGTTCTGCATAAATATATATCATTTTTATATTTTGGAATATCAAGAAAATATTATTTTCATTTTGCCAGATTTATTACAGTTCAAATTGATGTTTGAAATTAATATCTGTGCAAAAAAATAAAAACCCAATCAATTTGAAAAATCCAAAAATTATAAAATGATTTTGTGTGTGTGTGTGTGTGTGTGTGTGTGTGTGTGTGTATATATATATATATATATATATATATATAATATGTGATAATATATAATTATTATATAACTAGAGGCCCAGTGCACAAATTTGTGCATGAGTGGGGTACAGGTAGCTTGCTTTGATGGAGGCTGATGGGGGCCAGATCAGTGGGAGGAGTCAATAGGGGGTCGGCCAGGGGGGAGGGGCTGCAGGCAGTTGGAAGAAACCAATGGGGGCCCCGATCAAGCTGGTGGTTGCTGCAGTGTGTGTCATAGTGACTGTTCATTCAAGTCATTCCAGTCGTTCCATTGTTCTATTCTCTTGGCTTTTATATATAGAGATAATACAATAACATTACATCTTATAATATAATAATATATAATATACGTAAAAATAAAATGTAGTAATATATAATATATGTAATATGTACAAATATATACATCTAAAAAGTATCAAGCAAAAAATTCAGCAATGTATCAAAAAGACAATGTATCATGATCAAATAGAAATTAAGAAGAGTTCACATTTCATTTTCTGAATTTAGCCTATTTATATCTCTAGCTCATTTTTTTTACAGTGTTTGGTTCCTCTTAATAATTTAATGTGTATTCTTTGAATATTAGTGTTTAGATACATTAAATTAGGTAAATGTTTATTTGTTATATATGTGCAGATCATTCACAACAGAAAAGTAGTTCATCTAATAAACCCTCTCTAGTAATAAAAACATGAAAATAATTTAACAACAAGAAACCACTTTTTTACTCACTAGGTTAGGAAAAATTAAAAAGAGGGGTGGTATCATTTGCTCATAAGGATGCTGTTAAAACTGTGAATTGCTACATTTTTCCCAAGAATTTAGATAATTCTTATTAAAATGTAAAATATATGTCCAACCCAATAGAAAATTGAAAAAAATTAAATAATACTTTATAAAGGTTAAGCTTGAACATCCAATACATTTCTGAATTAGTGCTGGGAATATAAATAGAAGAAATTATGTTCGAGAGAAATTTGACAATATCTAAAAGAGTTGAATGTGCACATTGCAATTTTACTTTTATGTATATACTGGATAAATTTGAACAAAATCACAAAGTGCTGTGTGAAGGTTAATTTTATGTCAACTTGACTGGCCATGGAGTGGCCAGATATTTGATCAAAGATTATTCTGGGTATGTCTACAAAGATATTTTTTGGATGGAATTAACAATTAGAAGGTTAAATAAAACAGATTGCCCTCCCTTATGAAGGTGGATCTCACCCAATCAGTTGAAGGCCTGCATAAAATGAAAAGGCTGACAGACTGCATGAGCTGGGACATTGTTCTTTTCTTGCCTTCAGATTCAAATCGAAACATTGGTTCTTCTTGAGGTCTAAGCCTGCTGGCTTTCAGACTGCAAATGCATCATCAACTCTCCCGGTTTTCAGGACTTGGGATCAGACTGGAACCACACCCTTGGTCTCCTGAGTCTCTAGCTTGCTGACCTCAGATCTTGGCACTTCTCAGCCCCTAAAACTACATTAACCAATTCCTTATAATTAATCTTACTCTCCCTCTCATATATATATTTCCCTAGCTAATGTAGTAAGCACACAGGAAACACTGTGGAAGTACTATTTCTAAGCCAGAAATTAGAAATAGCTTAAACATCTTTAAACAGGAAACTGAATAAATAAATTGTGGAATAAACAACAGAATATTACATAACTTTGAAGATGAAACAACTAGAGATTAATGTTAAAAACATAACATCGAGTGAAATGAGAAAGTTGAAGAAGGCTACTTAATATAGCATTTATGTTTTTAAATATATATATAAAATTTTCATATTTTTATGTGTACATGCATATTGTGTAAAAGTAGAAAAACAATCATGGACATTAAAATACTACATTGAGGATAAAGTTAGCTTTGAAGAGGAAATGGGGAATTTGAAAAATATACTTATCTTCAACTGTGTAGTCAATCCATGAGTGTTTATCTCTGATTATACCATTTTTAAAAAGATATAAAATATTTATTATAATAAAAGAGATGAAGTTTATATTTCTGGCAACATGCTAACCTAATTGTTAAGAGCAACACCTTTAGATATAGCACACAAAATCACTGAAGAAATAATGTCCTTTATTACATATTAAATTTACAGCAGAGCTGGTACAGAGAAGAAATCCCTCTTAGAGATTAGAAATAGAAGGAAGGCAAAAACCCAGAGGGCCAAAGGCACTGGACAGCCAGTTTGCCGAGGTGCTGTCTTTGTAGACGACCCAGAAGAGGCAGGCCTGGGGCCTGAGCAGTGAGGGAGGACAGATTGCCATCTCTGCATGAAATAAAAACTCTGGAAAGGCTACACTCAGGGGAAAGGTACCTAAGAAAGAGTGAGGGTACACATCACAGTCTCTCTCAGGGTTGGCCTAGCAAAGCAAAAACAAAGGGTGGAAATCCTGGAGGTTCCTAACCACAAATCTTGACTTGGGAGGTTTGTGGTCTGACTTCATAATAAGTCTGTATCCCAATGACTATAATTCAATCCTATCTAATAAAAGAGTAACATGAAAATTGACCATCACTCCAACACAAAACATGGCTGTCCCCATGTGGACACAAGATAGCTGCCACAATATGGCCAGCAGGGAAAGGCAGTTGGGAGGGGCCAGACCTGCAAGGGAGGGCAGTTGGGGGTGATCAAGCCTGCAGGGGAGAGCAGTTAGGAGTGACCAGGCCTGTAGGGGAGGGCATTTAGGGGCAAATAGGCTGGCAGGGAAGCAGTTAGGCATCAATCAGGCTGGCAGGGGAATAGTTAGGGAGTGATCAGGCTGGCGGGCAGAATTGGTTAGGAGCAATCAGGAAGGCAGGCAGGCGAGCAGTTGGGAGTCAGCAGTCCTGGATTGTGAGAGGGATGTCCGACTGCCCGTTTAGGCCCAATCCCAAGTGGTCCCAGATTGGAGAGGGTGCAGGCTGGGCTGAGGGACACCCCCATACACCCCCGTGCATGAATTTCATGCACCAGCCTCTAGTTTTTAATAATGTTGATTCCAGGTTATTTGTACCACCATGTTATTGCTAGAAGTAAAAGAAAATCCTCACAAATGAAGACTCAACTACTGTGAGCTCAGACTTAAAAAAACAATAAACAGATGAAGAAGTAAAATGACCAAGAACAATGTTATTCTGCTCTTCCCCAACAAAGGTCAGGTAAGGGCAATCCAGGCCTTTCAGCTGCTATTCAGAGGGACCACGAACCTTGCTCACACTCTCAAGTAATCCCTAGCTTCCCAGCCCACAGAAACCGAGTCAGAAAGTCCTGGGCCACATTAACAGTAGCACCTGCATGGACAGCTTCTGCCTTAGGAGAACTAATGGTGCTACTATCTAAAGCCAACCCTTTCCTATTGTAGTAAAATACAAAATACTTTCCTTCTTGCCTGTACAAACACATTGCTCCAGAGACTCTCTTCTTCTCTCTGCTACTCTTACATCTTCCTTTCCTCTCTTTCCCTATTTAGCATAACAAGCATGCTCTCTATTTATTCATCATAAATATAAAACAAAAATTAACGTATCTTGAGCCCATTTTCTTGGTCTCACACTGCCCCATTTCTCTTGGCCCTTTCTAGCAAAAACTCTTCTAACTAGCTGTCTATTCTAGTCTCTCTCTCTCTCTCTCTCTCTCTCTCTCTCTCACACACACACACACACACACACACACACTTCCAATTATCTCTTATACCTATTTTGATAAGGTTGTCCACAAGTAATCCATGCAAATGCACTCGTTAAGGTCCTCAATGACCTTTGCATTGCAAAATACAATGGAAAGTGTATTTCTTTCTTAATACTGTCATTTATCACTTTGTCACCCCCTCCTTTTAGATAAGCTTCCTCACTTGGCCTACTAGAAATAACAGAACAAGCAAAACAAAATTCACTTCCCTTTCTACTATGCATGTTCCACCCAGTCTTCTCTCCACCTTAGTTTGTGGAAACCCAGTAGCTCAAACCAAAACCTTGAAATTATTTTTTACTAGTGACCTAGTGCATGGATTCATGCACATTGAAAAGAAAATTAATTAGAAGGTGGCCAACAAGGTGGGACTGTGTGAGATGGATTGGACAAACCTTGGAGCCAACCTCCCATAGTCCCTCCCAGGTATTTGCGGAGTGAGCGGGGGTCCCTCCAGCAGGTGGGTTCCCTTGGCCTGGCCTATGGGGATTGGGTTGAAACCAGCTCTCTGACATCCTCCGAGGGGTCCTGGTGTGTGAGAGGGCACTCTGCAAAGTTGCTGACATATAGGATGTGGAATGCACATGCAAGTATGCAGTAAACCAGATTCAGGGCTGACAGTGCCACAGCAACAATATAATCCATGGACCAAAGATGGAATCACATGGCCCTACAAGGAATTGAGCTCCCTTCTCTCTGGTTTCGTGGTGCATCACCTAAGAACATCCACAGTCAAGTCACTGCAGCTCGGCAGCTCCTGTGTTGAACGTCTGGGTCTGGTGGTCAGTGCACATCATAGTGACTGGTTGGATGGTCGGACACTTAGCATATTATCCTTTTTTATATATAGAAGATTCTCCTTCCTCTGTCAAGCCCAGATCCATCAGCCTCCAAAGTATCAGAATTTGCCTAGTTGGTGTAGCCCAGTGGTTGAGCATCAACCTATGAACCAGGAGGTCACAGTTTGAATCCCAGACAGGCACATGCCCAGGTTGTGGTCTCAATCCCCAGTGTGGAAGCAGCCAATCAATGATTCTCTTTCATCAATGATGTTTCTATCTCTCTTTCCCTTGCTCTCTGAAATCAATTACAAACTATACCAAACACACACACACACACACACACCAAAATAGCAGAATTTAACATGTCTTTAAAAAATTGTGCATACAAAAACATGACAATATAGAACAGAATTCCTAGATAATAATGTCAGATGAGTTGGGATTGGATTAATTGAAGTTCAAGTATTTGGAAGTTCTGGTATTATTTGGGAAAGAATAAAAATTATTAACCTTAGATTTTTGTTGAGGTAAATATGCCTGTACAAATTTTGAGAATGGACACATAAAATATAATTCCAATGGTTCCAATCTGGCAGAGAGAAAAGAACTAAAATAGAGATAAAAATAAATAAGCTAAATCCAAAAGAGGCAACAGAAGAGAAAACAAAAAAGTATAGATAATGGGGGGAACTATTAACCATTTGTACGCCATAAGCCTTTATAGACACAAGGGGCGGACCTTTATTAATTACATTCAAAGTATCGTGGCAATTAACTGGCTAAAAATAAAATTACCAAATTATAACATAGAAGTGTATCCCAATGTGTGAATAGCCATTATAGACATGTGTCTAAAAGCTCTAGTTGAAAGAAAAAAATATATGGTTTAATTGGAAAAATATAAATAAAAGCCAGCCATATTTTGTATCAAAGAGACACACCTAGAATAAATGTATTAACTTTGCATTGTAAAATCCTGAGAGGCCAATTTAAAATGAACAGAAGAGAAAACACCATTGAAACTTCCCAGCACTTGTGGTCATTGTAGCAACCTCTGAAAGAGTCACTAGAAGCCCTCCCTGGTCTTGGTTGCAGAACCACCATGAGCAGTGGTGTGCCCAGCACAAAGTACATGATACCAGGCAACTGCAGAGGCAAGATCTATCTTGTTTCAAGCATCTTTGAGGAACATTGCATTTTGAATAATAACAGTATTTCTGCCTTTTTCTCCAAATATGAAATATGAAATTAGATAGAGTGTCTATGACAGTAAAGAACCAGGAGCAATGATTAGACAATAAAATATCTAAGTCCCTCTTCTCTACTGATTATTCTAAATCTTCCCCCATAAATAACCATAGTGCTCATAGACCCAGAAATTTTGTAATATATATTTTCCCATTCAAATTGTTTATAGAAGCAGGGTCCCAGATGCTCCATATTCTAGAATTTTTCAAAACTCTGTTGAATCACTAGTAGTATTTATTTAGCCACATTATTATGCTGGAGTGAGAAAATTATTATTTTCATATTTAATGTAGGAACTAAAGCAGAATATCTAGTGACTTTTCCAAATTGATATACCTCGAAGGGCCTCTGGGCAGTGAGCACAGAGCGGCCGGGGAGGGAGCAGGGGAAGCCTCTTGTGTCATTGCCCCATTGACAAGGCAAGCATTCCACAGCTGGTCGTGGATGGCCTCTGGCCGAGGAGGGCAGTTGGGGGCCATGAGGCTGGCAGGAGAGGGCATTTAGGGGCAATCAGGACAGCCGGGAATGGGGGAGGGCACAATTGGAGGCAAGAAGGTCATTGGCGGGGGGGAGGGAGTTGGGGGCTAGCAGGCTGGCATGCAGAGTGGTTAGGGGCAATTAGGCAGGCAAGCAGGTGAGCAGTTAGGAGCCAGGCATCCTGGATTGTGAGAGGGATGTCTGACTGACAGTTTAGGTCTAATCCCAGAGGGACATCCCCCAGCAGTCGGACATCCCCTGAGGGGTCCCAGATTGAAGAGGGTGCAGGCCACATTGAGGGACACTTCCCCCCCTGTGCATGAATTTCATGCACCAGGCCACTAGTATTTTAATAAAGTAGTATAAACTTTTAATACTGATTTTGTAAGATTGATTGCCTGGTGATTTCAGTACATAACTGGGATAGATATCCTGAGTGGAAAGACCATTGACAGACAGGAGCTTGTGCTATGGAGAGAACCAGGGGAAAAGTATTTGGAATGGAGCTCTTTCTCCTGTATAAAATAAAAAGGCATCTTGACAATCCTAAGACCACCACTTCAGGTTTTCAAAAAAATTTCTGGGAACTATTAATGTTTGATATCTTTCTTTTTTTAACAAAATATATTTTTATTGATTTTTAGAGAGGAAGGGAGAGAGAGAGAAACATCAATGATGATAGAGAATTGTTGATTGATTGCCTCCTGGACACCCCCTACTGGGGATAGAGCCCACAATCCCGGCATGTGCCCTGACTGGGAATCAAACCATGGCCTCCTAGTTCATAAGCTGATGCTCAACCAGTGAACCATACTGGCCAGGTTGATGTCTTTATATGAAGCTCATACACCCTTTAAGATAATTCCTTAGAATCATCTTACATTCACAAAAACTCAATAAAATGGATATCAATGTGGTACAATAAAAAACCATGTGTTTTGAAGCCACAAAGATCTAAATTTGAATCCTGGCTTCTGTCATTTAGGAGCTGTGGGACCTTGAATAAGTTGTTTTAACTTTTCTGAGCTCCAGGTACTAAGCTGTAAGTGTGATATAATGAAGTCACACAAAACAGATAAAATAGGCAAATCATACAGCATAAACAGGTGCTTGATTCAAGATAGTTGTTACTACTATTTCACTATAGTGGTCCTTTGCTGATGCAGATCATTATAATTAACTAGTGACCCAATGCACAAAATTGGTGCACAACAAAAGGGGATTAATTAGAGGAAATAATTTAATATTGCTATTTGCCCTTTCTCTATAATAGAAGTATCAGGATGAAAGAAAATTAATAAAATATATATGAAAACCTTCCTTCTATCAAAGTCTGAGGCACACCATGGGACCCAGAGTTAAGTTCCTGACCACACACATGTACCTCAAAATCGCATGAGACCCAGACTTGGCCTGCCCCTCCCCTCTATTGGGCTAGATCCAGATCCAGCCAGTCCCACCCTTGTCAAGCCCGGCAGTGCAGGGGACGTAGTCTCAGGTCCTCTGGCCTGAAGCCAGGATGGGGTGCATGGCATGAGGTCCCCCAGCCCAGACCGGGGTGGGGGCCATGCCTTGAAGTCCTCCATCAAGCCCCACCACGTGGGGGACATGGCCTGAGATCCCTAGTCAAGCCCTGTTGGTTGGGGGGCATGGCCTGAGGTCCCCTGTCAAATCCTCCTATCAGGTCCCTAGGCCCAGCACTGGGAGCAGGGCACAGCCTCCAGTCCCCCCATCAGGTCCCACTGGGCAAGAGCATGGCCTGAATTCTCTCAACCCAGCACTAGGGGTGCACCTTGAGGTCTCCTGTCAAGCTCTGCTGGGTGGGGGACATGGACTGAGGTTCCCTTTCAAGCCCCACCAGGTAGGGAGTGCAGCCTGAGGTCCGCCGGCCTGGTTTAGGAGTGGGGGCACAGCCTAAGGTCCCCCGGCTTGGTGCTGGGGCAAGGGGAGCAGCCTGAGGTCCTCTAGCCCAGCACCTGGATGGGAAGCACACCTTGAGGTCCCCCATCAAGACCTGCTGGGTGGGGGGGCATGCCCTGAAGTCTCCTGTCAAGCCCTGCCAGATGGGGGGCATGGCCTGAGGTCACCAGGGCTGGAGCAGGGGCAGGTGGAGCAGCCTGAAATCTCCTCACCCAGCACCAGGACAGGAAGTGCACTTTGAGGTCCCTCGTTAAGCTCCACTGGGTGGGGGAGCATGGCTGAAGTGCTCTGTCAAGCCCTACCTGGTGGAAGGTGTGGCCTGGTGCTGGGGCAGGGGGAGCAGCCTGAGGTCCCCTAGCCTAGCACCAGGACAGGAAACACAACTTGAGGTCCCTTGTCAAGTCCCATGGGGGTGGGGGAGGGCATAGCCTCAGGTCCCTGCTGATTGCTCATTAAGGCTTCTCATGATTGGCCTCAGCTGTGGGTGCAGTCATCTTTGTGATGGAGTGATGGTCAATTAGCATATTCCCCTCTTTATTAGCTAGGATAGTAACTACTTTTTTTGTCATTAAATTGAGAATAGAACAACGGATGTTTGGAAGAGAATTTGGTATCTATTTCATCACTGTTAGGTGTTTCATCCTATGTAATAAAGATGTAATATGCAAATAGTTGCTATGCTGTGAAGCATAATGACCAACCACATAAAGATCTGATCACTGATCAGCAAGATACAAGCAGGTGGTGGAGAGCTACAGTAGAAGGCAGAGCAACAAGCAATGAGTGAGGGACAGGGGGAAGGGAAGTGGAGGAGCTACAGGAGGGCGAGGCAGCAGGCGGAGAGTTACTAGAGGGCAGCAATGAGCTACTGGTCAGCTACTGGCACATGGATTCATGCGCAGGGCTACTAGTTGTATAATAATGGCCTGAAAAACTTCACATGCTTGCAAAGAGGCTAAATTAACTGAGTGGATTGGGGAATACAAATGAGAAAGAGAAATAGATTATATGTTATCTAAGGTTGAAAAGACACTCAACCATTTCTACATAATGTTAAAAAATTATACTTGGATGCTCACAGTCAAATTTTAGTGATAAAAAGGTAGTCAAAACAGATGTTAGATTAAATTGGCTGGAACATTTGAAGAAACTGATTGATTCATCCAAATCACTTGAATAAGCAGGCAACCACAAGTACATATGTAGGAAATCTTCCAATATCCTTTCCCCCCCATTAACATTAATTCTTCTCTGCATTTGAAACTTCTTTTATTTCTTTTAATCAGAAGCAACCATCCGGCTTTAAATTGTATGGTAACCACAGGATGCCTTCTTACATCATGGGGAGAAAAACTCATAATTAACTCTACCCTAAATATATCTATTATCACAATTTTGACTAATAAGAGAAAGTTTGTAAAAATATTATTAACACTATCTAGAGAATAAGTAAATTGCTCCCTGATATTATTGCACATATTATAACTCCTATGGCTTTATTATTTTTAACATAATGGCCCAATATGTTTTTTGAAATATAAATGCCTTATTTGTTAATATTTCTAATGATTTATCTGGAATACATCCTCAAATCTGCATTGTACTTATAAAGTTTTCTTCAGCTGCATGTTGTCATTTAGGAATGTAAAAATTAAAGAAACACTAGTGATTTTGAATATTGTTGTTTATCTTAGTATGTTTTAAATATTTTTATCTATGAACCCACCTGCCTGGTTATGACAACTTGTGGCTATGACTGAGTTACTGAAATCTGACCTGACTTCCCACTGTGGACAATTAAAAAAATTGGACAGAATGCACTAAACAACAACTTTCAGACTGTAACCTCAAAGAGAAGAGAATCACAAAAGCTGGGCCCAAAGCTTTGTGACTTTAGTACCTTCAAAGGCTGTGGCACTTTAAAGGATATGGCACCAGGAGGGAAAACTCAAGCAGAGCCAGGATGAAGAGACAGATTAAAGTTCAAGGAGCTGGAGGTGGCTGGACATTGTGGAGATGAGTACTGAGAAAAATGGAGAAACCCAGAAAACAGGCTCTATACATCTGCCAGCGGGTCTTGTTGAATCTTTAGCTGACTACTGAGCTGCCCGTGCATATGGGGAGACTATAAGACGCCAAGAAAGAAACTGCTACTAAGTAAAGGACACAAAAACTAAAACTATGGAACTTACAGGTAAAGAAATAGGAGAAAATCTTCGCTACTTTGGAGTAGCTAGATAGCTTAGAAGGACATAGGAAACACTAACCATAAAAAAAGTAATTATTAGATTTGTTAAAATTAACATCTTCTCTTGAAAAAGACACCATCCTATATAATAAAAGCCTAATATGCAAATCGACCAAACAGCAGAATGGTGGAATGATTGGTTGCTATGATGCACACTTACCACCAGGGGGCAGATGCTCAATTCAGGAGCTGCTCCCAGTCTGCAGGCTCCAGCTCAGCCCAGGCAGGTACCAGCAGGGCCCTCCCACCGCCCCCCCGCACAAAACCGGATTGCCTCACTGGTTGCCCCACAGATCAGCCCTGATTACTGCCCAGGCCTACGGACCCTATCCATGCATGAATTTTATGTATCAGGCCTCTAGTTATGAAAATAAAAAGGCAAGTCATACACAGGGATGAATTATTAACAATATGTCTGAAACAGAGTTTTATGAAAATATCTATGAATAAGTCTTACAATTCAATGGTAAGGATATAGATAACCCAATGTTCAAAATGTGCAAAAAATTTAAACAGACATATCACAAAAAGAAGATCTATACCATCATGTGATGATTAATATCATTAGTCATCAGGGAAATATGGAGTAAGCCTGAGTGATTTTCTACAAAACACACTAGAAAGGATAAAATTAAAAAGACTGACAATAACAAGTATTAGCCACTACAACTCTCATGTATTAATGGCAGGAGTATAAAATGTTGCACCCACTTTGGAAAATGTATTGGCAGTTTTTTAGAAAGGTAAACATTCTCTTATCATAGACCCAGAAATGTTTTACCTCTTGGTATTTAAAATACATCAATAAATCATAACATTTGTTCACACAAGGATTTGTCCACAGATGTCCATTGTAATCCTACATAATAAAGAGCTAATATGCTAATTAGACCAGATGGCAAAACAACCTTCCAGAATAATCAGTGGGCAGGGCTGCAAGGCAGCTAGGGCCACAAGGCAGCCAGGGCTTCAACGGCTGAGCTCCTTGCATGAATTTTGTGCATTGGGCCTCTAGTTTTACTAATCATAGCCAAAATTCAGTAGAACACAAATGTCCATCAACAATGGAATATTTCTCAGTAATACAAGGGAGTACCACTATGCAACAATATGGATAAATTGTGCTGAACAGAAAAAATAAAATACAAAAAGAGCATATGTCATATAGTTTCATCCACATGAAACTAGAGGCCAGAACATGAAATTCGTGCATAGAGGGGAGTCCCTTCAGCTCTCCAATCTGGTATCTCTCAAGGGATGTCCAACTGCTGGGGATTGGGCCTAAACAGGCAGTTAGCCATCCTCTCACAATCCTGGACTGCTGGCTCCTACTCACCTACCTGCCTGGTCACCCCTAACTGCCCTCGCTGCTGGCCAGGTCACCCCCAACTTTCCCCACCCCCTGCCAGCCTGGACACCCCTAAGTGCCCCCCTCTGCTGGTCGGGTCACCTGCAACTGCACTCCCCCACCAGCCTTGTTTCCTTCCTGCCAGTCTGGTTGACCCTCGTGGCCCCCCCGCCAGCCTGCCCCATGCAGCCTGCTGTTCAGTTATTTGGTCGTCCCTCACTAATCTCCCTGCTCGCCTGGTCATAGGCAGCCATCTTGTGAGGGTGTGATGGTAAATTTGCATATCACTTCTTTATTATATGGGATTCTAGCTCAGGGGAGTGAATCTACAAGTGGGGACAGAAAATAGAACAGTGGTTGGTTGGGGTGGGAGGAAATATGGTGGATTGCAAGTGGGCCTAAGATAGATTTTAAGGGTATAATTTATATCCCAATTATGTGGTGGAAACAGAAGTGTATAATGTGTAAGAAATCTTTTATCTCTGTACTTAAATTATACTTCCTTTACAGTGATTTAAAACTAAAAAGGAACCATAATTAAAACTACATTTACAAAATATGATATTATATAAGAATGTAATTTTTAAACATATCTAAATTCATCAGTATATCAATTTTGTCATATATATATATATATATATATATATATATATATATATA
>JAAGEH010000040.1:7081813-7391051 GCA_011751065.1 Lasiurus cinereus
TATATATATATATATATATATATATATATATATATATACACACTAGTTAAAGAGATTGAGTTTTTCCACACTTTAATGTTATGTAGGGTGGATTTACTTTTTTGCTTATTCTGAAACTTTTTATTCTGAACAAATGCCCCTTCTCTGTAGGGAATAATATAATTATCAACTATAGACTAATCAGTATGAATTAAACATTTCCTTTTGGATAATACAATTTAAACCATCTTGAATATTATACACGTTATTGGTAAAAGTAATTAAGGACTAGAAAAAAAAGGTAATTATCTTTCTGATGGATGAATTGATAGGGATAAAGTAAGAACTGATCTGAACTCTCATCTAAAACTAAAACTAATTTAAGCAAAATCCTAAAACTTTACTTGTGTACTTAATTGATTTTTACACATCAGTACACTTCCAACTACCTTATTTTTTACTGAGGACTGTAAGCAGAAAATTCCTCAAGGAAAAATATTATGGCACTTGCAAAAAGGCAAGAATCTTTTAGAAATATCTTCCAAAATGTATATGACATGGTTTCTTTTCTAAGACCAATATATTCTTAAAAAAAGTAATTTTCAAATGAAATGAGTAATGCTGTTTACATGAATTGAGGAGAAAGCAAATCTTTCTAGGATACTAGTTAAATAATTTTGAAGGATCAATTCTCTAATGGGATTTATTAAAACTGGTGCAGACATTCTGAAAACTTACTTTTAATGGAACTTGCTTTCCACAGTTCCATGGTAACTAGGGTGCAAGGCAGGGGTACAATTCAGATATGCGCAAGTTTCAGTTCAATGCAATACTGCATCTTTGACATTTCACTGTTAACATATATTAAACTAATATAATACAGATTTTATTCATTGGAAATAGTTATGTTAGTTTTGACATTAATTTTTTGTTTTACTTTTTAATGTAACATTAATACATGTATCTATTTTAAACATCATAAAATGTAAGTCTTTCCACATTTCAGTATAACATAGTGCTACTGTAGATTGTTCATATTTATCTTCATTATCTAAAATATTGATAATATTGAAATGATGTTGTTCCTTAAATTTTGTTCCTTAATTATCTCTTGTTGTACTTAGGAATGTGACTTATTTTTTAATGTGAATGATATCCAGAATCTTGCTAATTATAATGAATATCAATTCTTGAGACATTTCAGTTGATTATTTTCCTTATGTTGGGTTGTGTTTTCCTCCCTCTTTGTATGCCTGGTATTCTTCAATTGAATGACAAACATTGTGAATTTTAGATTATTGGGAACTGCTTATTTTGTATGTCAGTCCTTTTTGTACCTATGTCCAAATTACTACTAAGTTTCTCTGATTCCTCTATTATCCTGATCTTTGATTCTGTTTCCAAAATGGCCACTTCATTTTCTCACAGCCATTTGATTTGGTTTCTGCAGATTTTGTATGTTTTCTGCATCAGTCTCTTTGTTTTTACTAACCACTTTATATACAGCTGTGAAAACACATGCATGTGTATCATATATGAGATGCTTATCCACAGGATGACTATAAGTAGTCAATCATGCTCATACTGAGCAACTATATACATGGCATATATTTTATGCTAGGTACTACAAATTAAGTACTGCCAATATTAACAAAAATCTCTTTCAACTGGATGATTAGATAATTCTATTCTCATTTTATAGGTAAGCACATTGATTCTCAAAATCTTCCTGTTTGTCTCAGGCCTCATATGGGGAAAGAGTGGATCTAATTCACATCTATTACCAGGAGGTCATTGATTCCCAGTCAGGCCACATGCCTAGGTTGTAGGTTCGATCCCCAGTGGGAGACAAGCAGAAAGCAGCTAATCAATGAAATCAATGATTTTCTCTCATCATTGATGTTCCTATCTCTCTCTCCCTCTCCCTTCCTCTATGAAATCTGTGTGAGTGTGTGTGTGTGTGTGTATATGTATGTATGTATGTATATATATATATAAATATATTTCACGTGCGTTTAGCTCCAAAGCTTCCACTCTTTCTAAGGTGCTATAGCTTCCTTGTAAATAATGTGTTTTGGGTTATGAATGCTATTTTTAAAGTCTTTTCTACTGGACCATAAGTTTTTTGAGGTCTTTTACTCTTTTATATTGTCCAAGCACAAATTGCCTCAGAAGATGATAAATATTGATCATATAGTTGAATTTTCATGACAAAATTCCTCAAAATAAGAATAGGAAGTTTCAAAGATGTGTTCAACATGGATGGGCAGTAAGGTTATTTGTTTCCAAAATTATACTCACTGGACAATAGCCCCTTGATGAGAGAAAATAGCTCTAGAAAGTGAACTAGTAACAATGAGATGATTTTCTCCTTGAAAAATGTCCTTAGTTCAATCATATCTGGGTATTATATTTTACTGATATCCTCTGAAAAGTCTGGAAATAGTTGGCCATCTCTAAATTTTTTTTTTCAAAATGAATTCAGTGAGCTTTAAGTCTCATTGTAGTCAAGGCTACAGTCACAAAGTAGAGGAAACCATTAAATTATTGGACAGTGCAAACTGAAAGAACCTTCTCCTAACTCCAGGAAAAAAAAAGAATGAAAGAACTTTGAGTAAAGGAAAAGATTTGTGTCCTAGCTTATTATATCTGTTCAGTATATTTCCCATATATTCACGACATAATTGTTGAAATCTTTCCTTTACATTGATTAAGGCAATACCAAATCTTCCTTGTAAAGTAAGAGCTTCACCTTTGGTTATGATTGAATATAAGAGATTAGGTAAAATTACAAGTGAAATAGAGATAAATCTAGAGAAGGAATAGCTATTCTAAGTAAAACTATGTTTTTCCCATGCACATAGAAATTTATAGATAACTGTTATAAAGCTACAAGCAAGTGTGAGGATTCTTCTTTGTGTGTTACAAGAATGTAGCCACCTGAAATATATATATCAGGACTTTTAAGTATAAACCAACTTACTCAAATTGCTTACTGATAAGTAAACCTTATTAACTGTTGCTTTTCTGGACATTTATTCTATAAATAAAATTAGATTTGATTTCATATGAATGCTTTAGCTACATGACTAGTTGCATTTAATTGTATGTATTATATTCAAGTAAACAAATTTTAAATGGAACTAACTATCTCTTAATGTTAGCTCTGGTTTTTATTGACTCATTTCCTTGTATGTATCTTAAATATTTTATTGTTTTGTTTCCCTGTTACCATTTATGAATATTTTCAAAGAATAACTGTCTTGCCCCACAATCTTCTAAATTAGATCATCATATTAATGTACCTATCAATATTGTAAGCAAACACTATTATCCCTGTTAATATAAATCGACCAGCATTTCATTTATGGTATAAAATTCTATTAGTGTCCATTAAATTCCCTGAAAAGGAAGACCTTAATCTCTGAGACATCTTTCTCGTATATGCAGCTATAAAATGCCTTCAAATTCTCTTGGCATTTTCAGAGTTGTGTTTCAAACCTGTATTTAGTGATTAAAGAAAAACACTAACTGGATAGGATTGGCAATATCAATTGGCAAGGCTTTAGAAAATACCCACCAAATGGTATGTATTGACATTCTCAAATAAAGGATAGATATATTAAAAAATCAGGACTAATACAAATTATTTTTAAACTATTACAATAATAGTTTCTAAACTAACAAACTGCCTATTTTGTAACCTTTTTAAGCTAAAATATGAGGTTTAATTTTTAAAAACTATATGGCTGTTTTTCTAGTATTTAAATAACTTACAAATCAAACTCCTAAAAAGTTCCTCTTACTTATATGGACTCTGGTCCACCATAATACGGATTCTTTGCCTATTACGAAGTTCATTTTATTTCCTCAGCTCTAAAAGTCATTGAATAGGCTTTGTTATGTGACTCTGTTCTGATAAGAAAAATGAAATTAGGAGACTTGACTTGAAGTGATGAACACGCAATACAAGTACAGATGATACACCTGAAACCTATATAATTTTATTAACCAATGTCACCCCAATAAATTCAATTAAAAAAAAAAAGAAATGCCCCGGATAAACCCAGGTATGATAGGAAACTGACTTCTGCATCAGAGTAGCTTATTGGATCTGTTTCCATGTTTGTTTTCTGGATTCAGTGGCTAATTTGGTTTCTAATCATGCTTTTGACCCCATTTCCAGACTGTTTGTGGTAACAGGGAGAAGAAAGGCCCTGCAGTAGGTAATTAAGTCTGCAAAAGCAGAGCTGCTTACTTTTCATTGCAGCAGATAATCAGAGTGCTGTTGCTCAAGTGTAAAATGCAGAAATTAATGATCCTATATAATACAGATTAGGGCTTTCATTTTAAAAACTATCAGTGCAGAAGAACAAAGGTAGGAAGAACAGCATGATATTTAGAATTCCAATATATAGTAAAGCTTAGAAATTTTTTTAAAAAAGCCTTCTAAGCATAAGACTAATCTAAATTCACCTTGTGTTCTAAAGTGATTGATTAGTTCAGAACTCAAATATATTACTGCCCCATTACATCACTGAAAAGGCACAATTAGATACATGTGTTCATGTCTTTTCAATTGTAAACATGGCTATTGTTCATTCAGATCAAATAGAGAGCATTTAGCATGTCAAATATCACACAGTAGGTTCTCAATAAATGTTACAATGCTTAAATAAAAAGAAAATTTTTCCATAAAGAGGTAATAAAACAATATCCAACAGTCATAAAAATAGAACGCACACATGTGTTAAAAATATATAATCTTGACAAAATGTCCATATACTATTATTTTACCTAGATATTTTCTCTGGCAGAGCTCAATAGTTTGCAAAACTAATATTGCTGTAGAAGGGTATTAGTCTACAGTGTTTACATCATAAAGAGAAAATTACTTCCAATGTTTGTTGATAACAATGCCCAAAAATGCATACATATCACATGATCTAATGATTCAATCATCTGTGTGTATAAACATACTGATATATTTCAACATGATCAATTTAGTCAATGATCCAAACAACAGCTTTTTAGTGTTCTTTCCTAAAATCATTAGATTATTTTGATTATGTATTTTCCAATGTTTGTTGACAATGCTATTTTTTCAGTGATTTTTTTCCTATAAAGTTATTTCTCATTTTTTTTATCAGTAATAAACTGGTTAATTTTGTAAACACTCCATTAAGGTAATGACAGTGAAGAATTTTGTTCTTCAAATTACACATGGAGAAACAGACACAAAATAAAAAAACAATACAATTTTCATTTATAGGAATGGTGCGCATCAATAAAAATTTATTGTTGTTTTCCTAACTTATTCAAGTTCTCATCAGGTCAAGATCAATGACTCTTGGGTTAGAAAATATAGTCAGAGTATCCCTGAAATATTACTTTAACAGGCAAAGTTAAGACAAGAGTTTCAAATTAAGTGATCCAGAATAAGAGCATTACTTCCTTTCAGCAGTTGGTAAAACATTTGTGTGTTGATCTGGCACAGTTCTAAGCTTGTATTAGAAAAATCATGAACACATGAAAAGCAGCATGTGTTGCATATTGGTAACTGTTCTAATCTATTTATAAAATATGCTATGCAGCATTGTTTTCTAAATAAAAAGAAGTGGAGCTTTGGCATGTCTTCTCCATAAGAGCACTTGTACTTTAAAATGACAGAGCATTGTCTGAAATAAGCCCAAAAGTTACAACAATGATCTCTACAGCTAAGCACGTGGGCCTTGCAGTTCAATTTTCACACTTGCCAGTGCCCACTCAAGGGTTCAGTGTTTATTCATTGTAACCAATAAATCCAGTAAGTTTCAATAAAATCTTGCTTTCCAAGTTATAGTCAATAACTGCAAGGCATCACTATCAACAGCACAATGAACCCATGTCCGATCACGCTTAACATGAGAAGTCATGCAGCTGTTCACAGCCTGGTTGATCTATTTTCCCCCCTATATATTAGGCAGGGATGCTTTTATTCTTATAGCTTTCTGAAGGCAAAATTAAAATGACTGTTTTGTTATTTTTAACCAAAATGATGGTGTTAAAAGGGGATACCATAAACATCAGACACACTAGGTTTTCAGCATGTGTCTCTTTGCTTTGCTTACTGGAAGTGGGAAGTTTGGCCTCTGACCCATGGAAAGAATTGAAGAGAGGGAAGGCAGAGGCTGATGCTCTGATGGTAAATCGGGTAGGGCCAAGGACTCCTGACTTTGATAACTACAACAGTTTCTTAGGTACAATTTTATAATTTTGAGGTTCATGAAATATTTCAGTCAAAAAGCCCCCAGCCAATTACTCACTAATAAGTCCAAGCATGTAAAATGGTTGTTCTCCAAGGACTGGTAAACAGTGAGGGATGGTTGATGATTGGTGGCAGAGGGGATCTGGATTTGGCCACAATATGACCTGGCAATAGAATGGACAGAAAGGGAACAGAGGAGTGCAATGTCAAAGATAAAGATTTGAAGAAGAAAATATCTTCATATTTCTCTCTCTCTTTCTCTCTCTCTCTTTCCCCCCCCCCCTCTCTTACTAATCAGTTTGTTCAGGTAATTTGGTTTGAGATTCAGGCCCATTAATGTAGTTGCACAAAAATAAGTAGTAAAAGTAAAAAGATGAACTACTCTTTTGGAGTAGTTTGTTTTTAACATTTACCAGTTCCCATCTGACACCATATATAGCTTAGCTTATTAGAATATTATTGATTATACACTGTATGCTGTACTTTACATCCCTATGATCCTATACAATAAAGAGGTAATATGCAAATTGGCCATCATGCCCTCACAAGATGGCTACCTATGACCAGGCCAGCATGGGGGTTAGTGAGGGATGACCAAACAACTGAACAGCAGGCTGCGTGGGGCAACCAGGCCAGTGGGGGGACCATGAGGAGCAACCAGGCTGGCAGGAGGGGGCCAATTAGTAGTTTTTTAAATGTTTGTAATTAAATAAAATTTAAAATCTGAATAGCCCCAAAACATCTGTAGACTGGATTCAGCATTCTAGTCTAATTTTGTGACTTTGAAGTAGAACAAAAAGACAAAGAAATGAAAAATATGATAGAAAATTAAGAGAGTTTATCGATCTAGAATGCCAATATGTAACAAATAAGAGGAGTTCCAGTAAGGAATTACAGCTTACAATTATGCAGATTGTTATGTATTTACTATATGGCCATTAAACGTGACCCACAAGAAAAATATATAACTACTCTAGGATGAAAACAATGCCCAGAATATCAGTTGTACAACAGAACTGGAAAGCAATTGATGCAAGTCAGAGTAGGACATCAAAGGCTTCACCAATTTTTTTCAAAAGAAAATAGATTTCACTGCAAATGTCTGAAGAAAAAGCTGGAAGATTTCCAAGATATAGTGAAGAAGACATGTTTCTTCCATCAACTAAAAAAACACAAGGCATTCGGAAATGCAGGGTAAAAAAGATGTTCAATGACAACATGGTCCAAATAGGAAGTAAATGCACATATGGCAGAATAATGATCAATTGATGGAGTAATAATGTGATTCCACTTGAACTTGATGCTTGGAACACGTTCTTTTTCATACAATGAATACATAAAAACATGGCTTTACATTCCTTCTACACAGGCCCAGCAGGTGCTTCCCTCTGTGAAGAATTCTATTTATATAACAACTTAGATTTATTAAATAATACAGAAAGCTTTACATATTGTTTAAGATCAAATATCATAGAAACAGCAAAAATAATTATGTAATTGACATTTGTAGGGATCATTTCAATGAGTTGAAAGTGTATAAATCCTTTAAAGTTGAAAAGATAAGACAGAATTACAACAATATTATTTAGTATTATGGTGGTGGCCACCAGAGAAACTAAAAACACAAAAGTGGCTTCTCTTCAGAGAAGCAAGCATAGGAAGTGAAAGATTTTCTTTATTTTTGTATCTTGTGGATTTTCATTGTTTTCATGATGCACACGATTTACTTTTGTGATAAAAACAATTTTATTAAAAGATAAGTTAATCTTTAAGATAATTTTAAATAGAATATATAGCTTAAAAATATCTGGAGAGATAAAAGAAAACAGAGTATTTTGAGGATTGACTTTTCTTACCATATATTAATATTCTCAAAAAATATGAAATACTATTAGAAAACACAACACAAAATTCAATAATTTTCCAACAGGATAAGAGATAAATATATAACACACCTCATTTTCAGAAAAGATTAGAAAACATGCAATTGAATACGTATTACAAAAGTATTATTTTTAAAATATCTATCAGCTCTAATACAATTCCTAAGAATTTTCTTTAAAAAATAACAAGCTATAAAAAATCAAATCTATAAAATATGTATTTATATCCTCATTTAAAATACCAGTCATTGAAAGTGTCCTACATTTAACAGTATAGAGAAACAGGTAAATTATGTTAATATATCCTACATCGGAGGATAGGCTGTGGATGGGAAGAGGTAAAGGGAAGATAAGAGCTTCCTGCAAAGAGTGCATTTGATTTGTGGGGTCAATGCTCAAATATTAACTTGCTTACAGCAAACTTTCCATAGTTTTCTGGTATGTTAGTGAAAAGTTTAACAACTGGCTTTCTAGAGAGAAAAATTCTGATTGCCAGGATGTATGTACCCTCTAAATGTGGAATATAGAGAATGTTATAGTGTTTCCATCTTAAACACAAGAGCAGACACAGGTAATAGTAAAAATGTAATGAAACAAAAAGGAAGTCACAAGTTTAGAATTTTTGTTTCCTTTGTTTTTAATGAAATGCATTTACTGTAAGCCAAATAATCTAATTTTTATTTTATTTAAACACATTTTTATTGATTTCAGAGAGGAAGGAAGGAGAGAGAGATAGAAATGTCAATGATGAGAGAGTATCATTGATTGGCTGCCTTTTGCACGTCTCCTGTTGGGGATCAAGCCCACAACCCAACCATGTGCCTTCGACCAGAATAGAATCTGGGATCTTCCAGTCTGCAGTCCAACACTCTATCCACTGAGCTAAACCAACTAGGGTCAAATAATGTAATTTTTAAAATGAAGCATTTTGTGACCCTTTCCCCCCAAGAGGATTAACAGTTTCACGTTTCTGTTTTCCAAACTACTTTCTATATACATCTACCATAAAGTTTTTTTTGTATTTCCTTGGCAATATGCCTATTTTCTTCCAAAATAAAACGATGAGGTGTTTAAGATTAAGAACCAGTTTTATATAGTACCTTAAAAGTATGCTATTTGATTTTTAGAAGGAATAAATGAATAAATAAAATATGCTATAAATAAAATATAACACAACTATTAGAAAAGATGTTTAAGGTATGAGATCATGTTATAATGTATAAAAACTAATAGAGCAGAACACAGAATTGTATTTATAACATGCACATTACTTGATAAAACATGTACTTAGATTAAAAGCTGGAAGTAGTTCTCATTCTCTCTCTTCCTTTCTCTTCTTTTTCTCTCCTCTTCTCTATTTTCTAAATGTTCTGTCAAATGTTCAAATTTCTTTTATAACTATATATATATGTATATTTAACTTTATGTGTTTTATTTTAGGAGACAGTTACATATGATCCACAATGGTATATATATTTTTTACATATGGCATTTCTTTCACAATCAAATGATTCCTCATAAAGGAATCAAATTGAAAAAGTCACACCTGGTTGGCATGACTCAGTGGTTGTGCACTGACCTATGATCCTGGTTGGTGTGACTCAGTAGTTGTACATGGATCAATGATCCTGGAAGTCACAGTTCAATTCCCAGTCACAACACATGCTTGGGTTACAGCTTGATCCCCAGTGTGGAGTGTGCAGGAGACAGCTGATTAATGACTCTCTCTCTTCATTGATGCTTCTATCTCTCTCTCCCTCTTTCTGAAATCGATAAAAAAATATTTTTATAAAAGAAAGAAAAATAGTCAAGAGTTATAGCAAAACTTCCCTAATTCAGCTACACCAACCTCTAAGATCAGGTTACATGTATCCAACTCTCTTTTCTCTAATGTTCCCCAACATTACAAGGCACCATTCAAAATGTATCAAGTTTAAAAAAATTTTTTTTCACAATATGTCCCATTACTTTCTTCCTAAAATGACTTCAAAGCGGTTTCTTATTCTACATAAGTCTTACAGCTCTTATGTAGTTCAACTGGTGGACAGTTAATCAAAAACATATCTGAAAATCATGACTACAATGAGATCTTAAGCTTCCTGCTTCTATTTTTGGAGTATCCCCTTTGTCAGAAAAATCCCACATAATTCCTTTTCTATCTGTGAAGGCAGAGTGTTGACTGGGAAGTTCAAGTTTTAATTAATATCCCCCTAACCCTCAGGCCATAAGCAATTAAAAAATCAGAACATATATGAGTCATCTTTACATTTTTGGTCCCTAGCACATAGAAGTTGCATAATTAATACATGGTGAGTCACAGCATAGTTTTGCGAGATACAGTAGAAGAAAAATCCACTAGTATAAATAAGAGAGTAGTAATTAGACAAAATTAATTTTTTTTCTGTTTTAGTATTAACATTTTATAGAAAGGGAATGGCAGGTCGGAAACAGCTAGTTGGAACTGAATTTTAATGATAGGCACTATGATTTTTATATCTATCCCTTATATACATATTAGATTAGTGATTAAAAGAGTAAACATTAGTGCCAAAACACCTGAATTTGAATCTTGGCTCTGCCACTGTATAAATGTGTGACTTTGGACAAGTTAGGTAACTTCCTCAGGTTCATCAACTATAACCTGTGGATGATGTTAACAGATCTACTTGAGAAAGTAGTTGTGAGAATTAACTTAATATATATAAAGCCTTAGGACAGAGACTGGCATATAATAAACACTATCTAAGTGTGACTTTTAAAATTTTATAATCATTATTTAACTATTATATTATTCCTTTGAAGTGTGTATTCCTAGCACCATTTTACATCTGAGAAAATATAAGACTAAATACAGAAATTAATCATAGTCAAATTCAAACTCAAGCCATAGAAATTTTACTCAAGTATCACAGAAAAAATGTTTTCATTAAACTCTTTCAGAAAGAACAAAGGGAAAAAAAGTGCATATTATGTTTAAATCTTGACAACCTAAAATTTTAAGGAACTAAGTTTTTCCAAATAGTGGAATTTTCTGGATAACAGAATTTTAATACTTATAAACACAAAACACTTTTGGTTTCAACTCTTTATATTAGTCAACAACATGGACTTCACGTAATTTACTTTATTCTTCATAATACGGGCTCATTATTATTTCTAGCAACTATTGTACAGAGTTATAGTAGCCCACGTTGTCATGCCCGGAAAAGCTAGTGAAGTCTACAGAGCCATTTGCTCCTTCACTGGATGGGCCAGCCTGCATTTATCCCAATGTTTATCTGTAGGTCTGTGATTTACTCTCCTCTTCTGCCCTGTGGTGACAGTCTTCATGGGTCTCCGCTGGCAGTGTGCCTGCCAATAGCAGCTCTCTTCTCCTGATAACTTTTACTCTAATTATTTTGTGGAGTTGATAGAACTGGGCTGACTATATCATGTATGAAATCAGAATAAGCAGAATCTGAGTGAAAGCCTGAAAGGAATGATGTGAGTACATTCCACATGCTTAATGTATGAGAATTGCTAGTCTCTATTTTGGTTCTTCAGGGATCATTTGCTCACTAACTTGTGCTTCTCTGTGTGTCCAAGAGGAAATATTTTACTGCACTTAGTTAATTCATTCAACTATGCAACAATGGTAACTTCGAATTTATATGATAGGCACTATGATTTTTATAATGGGGATTTATATAAGAGACAAGACTAATATAAACCATAGCACTTGAGTTTGAGCTGCCTGTCCTGTGGTGTTCTGCAAAGTTAGGTGCTGACAAGATGTTGAATAGGAAGTTTGTTAATTAGATATATTCTTCGGAATTTTACCTGTGTTATTTTCCATCTGCAATAAGCTCACTAGGAAGCTGAAATAAATATTTCAGACAATCACTTTTTAGTGAATTATCTCTTTAAAGATGCTCACCCCGATGCATAAAACATAGTACATAATAATTTTTATTGCAATCCAATCTAATCCTTAATTAGAAAAGAAATTGTGACCTAATTCATCTAAAATCTATTTCTAAATTCTTTAATGCTAATTTTAACTTAGCCATTGGTTAGATTCTAAAATGTACCAAGTTGCCGAGTATTGTAATAAAGTTTCTCTTCCTTTAACTTCATATTATTTTCATTTTATCTAGTATACTTTTTAGATTTTTGCTTGTTAATATTCTGACAGGAAGAGAAAAAAATAATGTGACCTATTGAAATACTATTAATTATAATAATCGTTCTGTATTTGTTTGGTAGTCTCCTTGAATTTGCTTTTAGCCCTAGATGAGTTCACATTTCTTTTAAACTGTGTTTTTATCAAGGCATGATTTTGCCCCTAAACATTTATGAATTTTAAACTTTTTATATTTTCATGTAAAAAAAAATCCTCTGTAATCATTGTTAAACTTTTTCATCAATAATCTTCTACCTCAACATCTTCAACATCCTTATTCTAATATTTTATTAATCTTGTATATAAAATCTTTATTATCATACTAGAGGCCTGATGCACAGAATCGTGCACAAGTGGAATCCCTCAGCCTGGTCTGTGCCCTCTCGCAATCCAGGATCCCTTGGAGGGATGTTGGACTGCTGGGTTTCAGCCCAAGGAATGTAGCAGTGCCAAAGTGGCAGGCAGCTGGGAGGAGCCCCAGCCAGGGCCAGGTGCATCTCTGCTGCCACTCATCCTATCCCACTGCATCTGCTGCCACCACCCAATAGCACTGTCATAAAGATGGGAGAGGCTCCCACCACCGCAGCTGTGCTTGCCAGCCATGAGCCTGACTTCTGGCTGAGTGGCGCTCCCACTGTGGGAGCAAACTGGACCATCAGGGGGCAGCTCCTGAGTTGAGCGTCTGCCCTTGGTGGTCAGTGTGCATCATAGCGACTGGTCAACTGATCATTCCATTCATTCTAGTCATTCAATCTTAACAATTGCTTAAGCTTTATATATATACTAGAGGCCTGATGCATGAAGATTCGTGTAAGAATGGGCCTTCCTTCCCCTGGCTGCCAGCACCGCCTTCACTCTGGCAGGAGCCACCTTTCCACCTTCCCAAGCTGCCCAGAGACCCAGAGTGGCTAGGGAGGTGCAGAATGCCTGCATTGTCACCATGGCGACAACACAAGCATCCCACTCTGGCTGCTCGGCACCCGTGTATGCAAAGTAATGCACCATCTTTGTTGGGTTAATTTTCATACTCACTCCTGATTGGCTCGTGGGTATTGAGAAGGTATGGTCAACTTGCATCTTTTTCTTTTACTAGTGTATATACTGGAGGCTCATTGCAAAAATTCATGCATAGGGGCAGGTGTGTGTCCCTCAGCCCAGCCTGCACCCTCTCCAATCTGGGACTCCTCAAGGGATGTCTGACTGACTGCCCATTTAGGCCCAATCCAGTCAGACATCCCTCTCACAATCCAGGACTGCTGGCTCCCTGCCACTCGCCTGCCTGCCAGCCTGATCAACCCCTAACCACTCCCTTGCCAGCCTGATCAATGCCTAATTGCTCCCCTGCCAGCCCAATTGCCCCTGTCTCCCCTGCAGGCCTGGTCACCCCTAACTGCCCTCCCCTGCCAACCTGGTTGCCCCTAACTGCCCTCCCCTACAGGCCCAGTTTCCCCCAAGTGCCCTCCCCTGCCAGCCATCTTGTGATGCCCATCTTGTGTCCACATGGGGGTGGCCATCTTTGACCACTTGGAAGCAGCCATCTTGTATGTTGGAGTGATGGTCAATTTGCATACTAACTCTTTATTATATAGGACTGCTAATTTGTTGAACATTCTGTTTACATAACTTATTCTTAAATTCTTGCCTTTGCATATTAATTATTCTGCCACTTTAAAATCTTTTCTGTACTCTCCTAACTTAAATATTTTGCTTTCTTTGACTCTTCTGGGAAGTCTTATTGGCTTAAACACACCTGATTTTTGTATATTTTTTATGTGGCTATACATTATTTCTATTATTTGTGTTGTTGCATATGTTTTATTTTAAGTTTTTTGCCTTTTTTCATTAGTCTATGCTCTAACTTTCAAAATAAAAAGATAAATCTATCTAAATAGGCACCATCTTTGTTTTTGTTCATATTTATCTTCTTTGTCCAAGGTGTATTCTCTTTACATCCTAAGAATATTATTGCTCAACTAATGATAGAGGAACTTATAAGAAAGTAAAATGGTAAGCACTGTCTAGTTTTTCCTTGGATTGACTATTTCTAGGTATTTGGATAAAATTCATGAATGTTAGAATTAGAACAGGTGTCAGAGATAGTCAAAGTTTGATCTCTTTATTTTACAAATAAAGACTCTTAGGCCTAGACTAGTTAAAAAACATACCCAAGGTCAACTAGTTAGTCAATAGCATTCTGAGGACTAAAATCTAATTATTTGATTTTCAATATGTGACTTGGGTTTATAACAGGTTGTCACCCACATGTTAAAAGTGTATTCTTCTCAAGTTGTTGGGAGGTGCTATTTTAGCAATGCCTGAGATTTGGGTAGACTAAAGGACCATGACCCTATTTCACAGATGTGCTGTTTTAAATGCTAAGTGGCTGACCAGAGTAGCAGAACAAATCTACAAAGGCATTAAAATAGAACATGCCTCTACTGTGTTCTAATTGTCAATGTTATCTAGTAACCTACTCTGCCTTTGTGAGAACAAATTCTATCTTCCCCAGAGGCTAAATAACTCCCTAATGGTAAATTAGTCACTTAGGAGGCACATTAACTCTTCCAGGCCACTGGGGTGTCATTACTTTGAAATCATTTGTTTCTAGTCCATTGGCTACAATGATAGTACACTACTCTAAATGGTACCCTAGTGGCCCAAAGACCTAGTGCACCTTCCTTAGTGTGAAACTTGCTGCAAAACTCTGGGATGCCCCTGAAATCCCTTCAACTCATAGAACATGCAAATATTTTAAGGTTTTCAGGCCAAGGCTGGCATCATGTCAATTTGTGTCTTTCTTTTGACTTCGGAATTTTTATTTCTACTTTTAATGATTCAACATCAAACTCTTTGCCATTCACTCAGTATCTACTTTGCCCAGTATCTAATTCATCCAGGGACCAGAGTCCTCAGACTGCCTCTAGGTGTTCATTTTGTTATGCCATCAAGACTTATATTCCATCTTTACAACTTTGCTCTTTTGGACCCAAACTCCTTCCTTTCCCATGACAAAATATATCTAAATTTAGTCCCATTTTCATAGAGATCTACATTGGCCAGTTTTTATTAAGAGACAAAATAAATGCATTCAAGTTTCAATAATGTAAATTATCTAATAATGGTATTAAACCAGTCAATAAAATTAAACCATTTAATAATGATGTTAATAGCTAAAAGTGAATTTGTGTATTCCCTCCAACATAGCTTTTATAACTATGCATTTTAATTTGTTGATATTACAAGGAATTCAAAAGGTATAAAAATAAAATTATACAAAAATAGTTATATAATAAAAGTCTCCCTCCCTGATTTAATCCTAAGAATCTAGTTCTTCCTTTTCTTGTGCAAACTTCTTTACTAATGATCTATATTCATATTCTATATATGCATACATTGCTTCTATACAAATATTAACTTTTTAGACATATTAGAATATACCTTGCTTTTTTACTTACAATATAAATTGGGAATAATTACATTTCAATATCTACAGAGTAGCAGCATTGTTTTTAACAGATATATAGTTTTCCATTATTTTGATATACCATAATTTATCTAACCAGTCCTCTAGTGATGATATATAGGGAGGGTATTTTCCTCTGAACTTTATGATATTACAAACAATCCTATATAAAGTAAGAGCCTTATATGTATAAATCAGCCTTTGTACATATGTGTACATATATCTGTATGTAATAAATTCCTATAAATGAAATTGATAGACAAAGGATATGTGCATTTTTAATATTAATAAGTGTGATTAATGACTATCTACAGAATCTGTAACAATTTACATTACCTCAACAATATATTGTGTTAATCACGTTTCAGTGTTGGCCAGTTTGGTAGATAAAAGATTGATTTCACATTGAAGATGTTAATACAGCTGACTCATGGAGCCAAAATTCACAATTTAGGCAATCTGACAGTAAGCCAATGCTCTTTTCTCCTTTTAGCGTAGTTATGCAGATGAATTAGGAAAAGGACTTTGTATATAACTACACAAATGACAACATATTTGTACACACCTACTTCATCTGGCCTGAGAAGTCATGTGTCAAAGGAAGAGGTGTATGATGTTTGGTAAGTACAAATGTAAAGGAATAGCCAAAATAGAAGAGAACATGAAGAGAAGAGAAATAAAAGTCACAGGAAAATAACACATGACCACTTAAACACTGATTCTGGCTCTGACTAAAACAGAGTATGGTGAGGAGGGAAATATCAGTCACCCTGAGATGGAGCTCTCACTTGACTCAACACAATTATTAGTTCTCTCATAAGTCTTCTGGAGTACTATTCTTATTCTCACAGTTATATATTTGCAGGTTTTACTTTTGAAACATTTTAACAGACCTTTTACCTAGACATTTGCAGAAATGAGTAAGGAGCATGTCACTTTGGGGTTGCTTTTATCCATTCTCTTTAATTTTTGTTTTTTTTTTTACGTATTTCTGGATTATCATGTTTGAATCAATGAAGCTAGTGATAAGTGAAAAGTGACCCAAAGACTCTTCTTTCATTAAAAAAAAAAAATTAACTAGGGTAAGTCCATCTTTTCCAGTAGGAGGAGAAAAAAATACCGAACTCAACATAACCGTCTTTGTAGCCTCATAAACCACAGTACCACCCAAGATGTTAACAAGCTGGCATGTTTTGAGCATCAAAGATAGAGAGGAAACTGTGTTTACATGTTTGGCACAAAAACTAATGAGGAAAGTCAATTGGCCCTTTGTCTTGGGGGTCTGAAGCGCTGAGCTCAAATGTTTGGTTTCTTGGTTGGCACTTGTTCAAGTAATCACTCGTGGCCTGACAAAGCCGCACTTGTGTTTTATTAGTGGCCATGCTGAACTCTCCCGCCTGGCTGTGTTGTCTCTTAATAGAGTGCTGCGGCAGAGGGCACACTTATTTGAAAACACTAAATTAGAGCATGATGATCTTTGCCCAACCAGAGCAACCCAGAGAACAACAAAAAAATGTTCAGAGTACTGTTTCTTTTGTTGGGAGAGCGAGGGAGGCGAGAAGAGGAGAAAGGTAGGACTAGTGCTTATGGCTGAGTAATTGGGAACTGGTAGCTAAAACACAAGTTTATAAAAGAAATCTTTCCCCCTTCTAATCATGGGAGTTGCATTAGCATCTGAACTTGCTGTAATGCATCACGGGGCACTATCCATGAGATCTTGACTCAAGCCTGCAGTGGCCGGAGAGGTCAAGGTGACCCTGCAGATCTTTTTTTTTTTTTTCCTCCCACAATTCTAAGGTGTCACGAAAGAATAATCACATTACTCTGTGAGGAAGTTTTGTCTTTGCAAATATAGTCTGGAAGAAAGAAAACATTCTAAAGTAGGTCAAAGCAGTGTTTGTAGCTTTCCTCACTAGTTAGATTTTTAATCTTCCTCCCTGGCTTTCTCCTTCAATTCCTCTTTGTTGTTGTTGTTACTTTTATCATCATCATTATATCATCACTATTACTATTCCCATTTAGAGACAAGAATGCTTTGGACTGACCTGGAATTTTTACCTCCACAACTGAACAAGAATCCAAACATTTGGCTGCTATTTTCAAAGTTCTGAACCAAGAATGAGACTCTAAAATCTGGTTGCAAACAACATTTTTAAAATGACAGTTTTGGCAGTCTTACCTACAGATTCAGTAAAAATAAAACCTAGAACAGTTTGTTCTTAAAATATTTCTAGTACCAGTACTGTGAAGAAAGTACGGAGCTACACATAATTAAATTTATTTTTTTTTAAGTGACTGAAATTTTACATGTTCAAAATGCGAATTTGGGATAGGTTGAGATATGCCCTTGCCTTTGCCAAATCCTTGAAGTTCTCCCTGGCTGTCTGCCTCCCATGAGATCTTTCTATGAAGGGTGTAAGTGTACATTCCTGCATTCCCTACCCTGAGCAAGTCAGAGTGATGCCTATGCTGAGAAAATGCAAAATGCGAGTTATTACTGGGGAAGTCTCATTATAAACATTAAAACTTTAGAATACAGCAAATGTATTTGACTGAAGTGTCATTTATCTATTTTTAAATAAGCAATATATCCTTTGCTAATTAATTCTTAAATGTTTATTTTTTAAAATAAAGAGGATGGCAGTTGTGGTAATGCTGAGTTTTATAATTCTGGAACACTTTTGATATAAATGTCTCAAGCTTTCATTGTCCCCACAGAAAAGAAAGCATGTGTGTGGGTAAAGTAAGTCCAAATTCCTATTCGTGTTGTTGATAATATTTACTCCTATGCAATGACCCTAGTATGCCAGAAATCCAAATGACCTGTTGGTGGTGATACCATGAGTAAACACATGGAAGCATTCTAGGAAAAGCAATTCTATAAGGAAGTGGGGGGTGGGGTTGAGGGTAGGGGCACGTGTTGTGGAGGCTCCTGGCCTTTGAAATCAAAGGCAATGATAAGCGAAGCCCATAGCCCCAGTCGGTGGAGAAAGGCAACGTGTTTAAATAGGATTTGCTTTTATTAATAGGCGGTTCTATTCTCGGCCTTCAGACCAAGGGAGAGCAAATGGGAAGAGATAAGCCTCATCCGCACCCGTCTCCCTGCCTGCCTGTGCCTCCCTGCAGCCCATCTCTCCCTCCATCTTCCTGAGCCCTCCCACCCCACACTGGCACCCAATATTGTTTCTTCCCGCAGGCTCTGTTGAAAGAATGTCAGACATGGCAGCTCACATTCAGAGCTCGGATCCTTGTGAATGTAGCCAGGGGATGAGGGTGGGGGTGGAGAAGATGAGCTGCGCTGTGCTCAGCTATTTCTTCGGGAGAAGCTGTCCACGGGCCTGGCTCAGGATGGATGTACTAATGCTGCAGAGGGGTCGTTTCTCTGCACTCGCAGCACATCCCTGGGAAGCCTGAGGCTCAGCACAGAGGGAGGACCCACTCTGCACCTCGTACCCTCCAGGGATGATTCATTCGGAATCTATCAACTGCAAACATTAAAAGCTGACCATTACTACAGTCTTTTAGGGAAATGAAAGAATAATCATGTTATTC
The DNA here is from genome assembly GCA_011751065.1 of Lasiurus cinereus. Lineage (NCBI taxonomy): Eukaryota > Metazoa > Chordata > Mammalia > Chiroptera > Vespertilionidae > Lasiurus > Lasiurus cinereus. The sequence goes on from JAAGEH010000040.1 coordinate 7,101,100, forward strand.
TCTTATAAAATGTATACTCTGCCTATAAACCATTTTTAAGGCATACATGACATTTTTTTGAAATAACATGAATTAAATAAATTTATTTGCCACTTAGAGTGGTATGTATGCAAACATATTAATACAGCCTAATTATACCATAATGTGTATTATATTTGCTATATTTATAATATATATTCATATATACTATAATTTATACGTATAGATGCTATTATAATCTATAGTGTAAACACATCAAGCTTCACAATTAGTTATTGAAACCTCACATACTCAATTCACTAAATCATGAGGTGTAAGGCCAACCAAATAGCATAATAACAAAAGTATATTAGCCAATGTGGACTTCACAATGTGAACCATGTCCCGTAGAATATAGATAATGGCTCTGTGCTCTACAGTCCTTCTGTTGGCATGACCACTGTGTTACTAGCCTAAGGATTTGCCAGGAATGATAAAACTTAAATTTGATGTATTAGAAGAGTTAGATGAGGGCTGTGCATTTAAACAGTAGACCAGGTGATAATGGATTCACCTATTCAGGAAATGGAAAAGGTAGAACAAAGGATAGGCAGTGCAGAAGATAAAGACTTGGAATCTTGGGTAATTTCCTTTTTGAGGTGAAATATTTTCAGAAAATAGTTCAGATTACAAAATGAAAGCTGTTTAGAATCAAACACCCCAATTTGCATAGCACTGTGATTATTGACCCTAAATAGTAATGAAAAATAAAACACTTTATCATCTCTTGAACATATTTTCATAGTGACATAAAGAATATTTAGTCACAAGAGAAGGAAATCATTTCATTGATGTGTGCAATCAACAAACAGTAGATTGTGCACATCAAAAAAAAAATCCAGAGACTTTCATAATTTCATAGTTTATTTTCTTTGAGGACTACTGTTCTCTTGTTTCTCTATCACTTTATAGACACAAAGGTAAATAACTCAAAATATTAAGTCCTATTTTAACATAAACTGATAGCATATTTTGCAAATGATTCATGTATTTACAGAATTTGATTTTTAAGCATTTAATGATCACATACATTTCATTCAACACTTATCAAAATATTAACCAATAATACCTACTGTTTGGTTTGCAAAAATTGCTTTAAAATAGAATTGCCATTGCTCTAACTATGATAGACTTATCAGAATTAAATAAGTCGACTACCTGGTTCTATTGATACTGACATTCTGTGTAAGTCTATAGGCTATTTCATCACTGAAAAGCATTCCATTTAAAAATTTTCAGAAACCAAGTTTTCATATAACTTCAGCCGTTTTACAATAGTTGCAAAAATAATGTTACCCATCTTGTAAAAAGTTGGAGATTACAATATGTTCCCAATAATGAATCTGACATATTTATGAACTGTCAGTAGTCTCAATTGAAATTCAGAAAGTATTACCAGAGGTTTTCATTAAAATTTAAAGTCTATAAATAACAAATAATGACATATTTTACTTTTTAAAATAGAAAAATGATAAAAATATTTATTTCTTTTTTATGAATTCTGCCTAAGGTCATCAATATTATTTTATTATGATATCCAAATAGTAGCAGTAACATCTCCCTACTGTCTCTGTGCTGTTGTATTACTTCCAACTGTATTCTGAGCGCCTACATTTATCAAATTTACACTTATTTTCTTAGAGACCACATTATAATTAGGTATATTCTTACCACTTACACTATGCTAGGTATCATTATTTATATGTTATTTTTCTCATTCACACAGAGATGTTAGATTGCTAGGCTGGACACAAAGCAGATGATCTGCATGGCAAATGATTTCAGACTTTTGCTCCTTTGATATAAAAACAAACAAACATAGTTGTCTCATCTATCAAAAAATAAGTATATGCAAACACAAATATTTCTGAAACAATTCAGGAAAAGATCATTCCACAGTCCTGGTTTTAGCTCTTAGAAATAAAAATATGCCTTTAAAATTTTTGAGCCTTTCCTTTAAGAACTGATGTTTTAATATAGATCTGGATGGCCCAATGCTGTTATCTCTACATGGTACAAGTTTTTGACCTTTGAAATTATTCATAAGCCTCAAAGGTAGTCCTATGTTTTAAGTATGTCTTTGAAGTCTTAGACTAGATTCAATGTTTACAAGAATTCGCTCTGTGCATGAATCGGGTCATGTTGTTACCATACAGTGTCCTCAAATCAAAGAAAAATGTAATTATATACCAACACATATATGATCCATCCTACATCTTTAGGATGAAAGAACAATTTGACTTAGCATTTTAGGGACTGCTAAAATATAGTCATAACTTAATTTACTTTTCCTAGGTTGACTTTTTGCAATTATCTAATGTAATCTTTCTTTGGAAAACAGAGGCCCTTACTAAAAATCCAAAGGGTCATTTGGTCATTTCAATCATGTTAATAGAAGATAGATTTTCCTGTCTCTAATTTTCAACAATCCCAAGGATTCTACTGAGTAGAGAGATAATGCAAATGGACCAAAGCTCCAAGCCAGGCTTCCACAGAGAAAATCTGAGTCCTGCAAGTTCGATTAAGCTAGCTAATTTTCAGTCCAACAAGCTAATTTCCAGACAGACTCTTCTGATGTTTTCCCTCTGTTTGTAATTTGCATCATTAAATAGCTCCGTGTTTCAAAGCAGCCACGGTGCTAAGGTCACAAGGCTTTGTGTTAAATAGCAGCCACCTCGATTTCTTTTTTGTAAAGGAAGGAACAGAAGAGCAGCTGATCCTGCTGTAGCATGATTTTTTTTTTTTTCCTTAGTGGGAAGAGGCTGAAGTGTCTTGTGGATCACAGAGATTTTGCTTTGGTTCGGAGAACAGCTTTCCTCAGTGCCTTTGTGCTCCAGAAAGCAGCCTAGGATCACAGGTGGCCTTGATTATCAAGATTTTTTTTAATGGTGTCCCCCTCCCTTTCCCAGAACAGCAGGACATCTTCCTGACATAAATATCTCATTTTAAGTGGCATAAAATTCAAAAATCTTAAAGGGATATCCAAAACCTAAATTAAAAAAAAAATTTTACCATTGAACTTCAAAGGGTAAAATCAGTGAACAAACATTACTGGTACTAAGAAAGGGTTATATAGGCTGATGTGTAGAGTTATGGCAGCTCATGGCCAATTTTTCCTACAAGGTTTTCAGAGGACTGCTTCTAAAATGCCAAATGCAGAGGAGCAGGAAAACACCTTTTTCACTCTTAACTGTATCTCTCCAAGATAAAAATAATTTCTCTTTGTCTCTTTGGAGATAGGAATATACACTTTGACTCATTGGCACCCTGGAGCACTCCTTTCTATCCTACACACTGATGTTGGTGCTAATATTAAAAAATCTTCCATCATATAACTCCAAGCCATTCATATTAATGTGCCTGCGTCAAATTACCCTTTCTATTCTGCAGGGGAAAGAAAGACCATAAAATGCTCTCTGAATCCATACAGACAATCCCATTGGCACAGATGGGAATTCTGCAGTGAAGTGACAGCTCTGCTTTCCTGAAACGTGACCTAATGACGGCAAAGACTTTCTTTAGAAACACCATGTTTTGTTGTTGACCCATCTCTACCACATCAGCCACTACTGAACCATCCCATCGCAATGTTCCCGGGAAGTTAAAGATGGCTCAGATGAAAAACGGTCATTTCTGACAAAGAAATGCAATCGCTGTTTATTGTGGGGGGAGGCCTGATTCAATGTGCACTATCTCTGGATTTCTATTTTGACTTGAGTTGTTTTCAGCACATTCTCTCCAAGTTACCAACAGTTAGAAAATATATTTTAAGAAATGCCAACATTTTTGCTATTTACTGAAGATAGCAGGCTCTGGGATTTATTTCCATGAAAATGTAGACCGCAGCATTTAGCAACACACAGTGTATAAGAATTTAGCATGTTTTTAGATACCATGAAAATATAGGAAAGTTTTGGCCAGACACTGATGGGATCTTAGTGTTAAGTATAAACATTATGTTGCCTATGTCTTTTCATTGACCTTAGCTTTTATTGTGATAGGTAAACTTGTGGATTATAAAACATTCCACTTTTGGAAGGAATACCTTTTTATTCTTTAGCTATTGTTCATTAACACCTATCTCTTTCAAGAAGTAATACTATTTCCTCCTCTCTGGTCACTCAGCAATGGGTTTCTGGATAAATATGCTTACCGCTTTGCATCATACTATCCCTCAGTAGACTATGATCAGCTTGTAGGCAGGGGTTGATTCCTCTGTAGCACTAACGTAGTGCTTGCCACATTTTCTGAACCAATCTTATAGGGAATTAAAATATACTTTATTTTTCTTTCCAGAACTGTGCATGGCTTCTCATTACAACGTCTCAGCTATATTAAAAAGCTTTGATTTGTTAAAGGGGAAAGCAGGAAACTCTGAAAAGCTCCTCCAACAAAGACAAAATGCCAATAAAACCCATTAGCAAAATGAGTCTGAAGAAGCAACAGTAACCAAATGCTCATATGTAGGCAGTGTGTCAAAATGTTCCAGTGCAACCCTATGCTATTTAAATGGGTGGATTCTTCCATGGATTCACTATTCATCCTACTCAAAGGATGTTAGGAAAATGGGAGCAGATAGAGTTAGTATCTATCTTTCCTTGCCTACTTAGATCCCAGGGATGAATATGAAAATAGTTCAAAAAAATAAAGGATGCGAGAAAGGTTCTTTGAGTGCATTGTGATGTGTGCAAACATGACATACTTAATTAGCATTATATTCCATCCATTAAGAAACACTCACTATTTGAGAAGCCGTAATTACCTTCTAATAACTTAGAGCTGCTAAACTTCTCAGGTAACCAGAACAGTTGGGAGCTGTCGGTGTCTGTCGGTACAGACCGCAAACAGGTCACACAGTAACAGAGCTGGAACTGGAAACTTAGGGTTTCCATACTTCGTGGAACCGGGCTGAAGAGCTGTGCCCTCATGCTGCAAGTTCATGTGACTCCAAGCAGAACAGCTGCATTAAGTAGATCACAAAATGACTTACAGTAGGTAACAGATGTGTTACTAAGGACTTTCACTCATCTATTGCCCTTAGGTTGAAGAGAATCTCAAGCTTTTAATTTTGCTCAAGAAAGCTAGTCTTCAAAAAGCAATTTTTTTTTGGCCCCCCACTCTATTGGGCTGCACAGAATTTTCAAAGCAGCACAATGTAGGGGGAAAAAAAAAATATGCCCTTTTAATCAGATTACCCTTGGCGATCGTCCCAAACGCATGCTGAAGTGCAGTGCTTGTGGTTTCTGGACAGCTTACACTAAGCCTGCACCATGGAAATAATCTACTTTTAAAACCCAGGAAACAAATCGACTGCACTAAGGACATAAGTCGCTGTCATTAGGGAGTGATTAGGCTAAACATTTTTATACACTCTCCTAGCCCACTTTCAAATTATATATCTCTGGCAGAAAGGAAGAAAGGTACTTCAGGTGAGTGTTCGGAAAACCATGCAGGAAAGTTAGTAAGTCCAAATAAATAGAACAGCAAAAGGAAGAATGAAAAGAGCTCTTGTTTCAGCTTTAACCTAATAATGACTCAATCAGGGTGTTCTAAACCCAAAACGAGTTTTGTCACATAATACATACAAAAATATATATATAAAATTTTTTGGCACAGAAAATTTTCAAAGATCAAAACATCACACGTCCCTATTATTTATTTTAACCTGACATGTTTCCTGTATTGCATACTCGATGTAAGAAGTTCTATGAGAATAAAGGCTAAGAACATAGCATTTTTTAAATTTATCATTATGCCATTCATCTTTCTTTAATAGTAAGGGCTGTGGGGATTTGGTGACTCATCATCATGTTATATTGGGAAGTATGATGGAGAGTTACAGCTTGCTCCTACATACACCTACTCCTTCTGGTCTCCTAAGCCTTTCCCTCGCCCCCCTGCCCCCCGCCCCCCCAACCCTGGCACACACGTACCCCAATAAAGAGCTTCGGAAATAGGAGGCTCACAACCCCAGCTTGCATTCGCGGTTGTTCCGCCTGCTAAAATGTCTGGAATCATTCATGACATTCTTAGCATGAAGTTCATTGGTTTCAGTGTCACTTCCGGGGCTGTTTTCTTGTTTCTTTTCTTTTGGTTTTTGGGTTTGTTTTTGAGAACTCCGCGTGGAAAACATGGGCGTGCCCCAACCCGGTGGAACACGTGGCCTTCTTTAGTGGAGGAAGCTGCGAGGACGCTGCCAGCCCGAGGAGGGGAGGCTCCCTGCACCCCGGGGGGCGGGGCGGGGGAGGGAGGGGGCGGGGGAGGAAGGAGGAGGGGAGGGGCGAGGGAGGATGGGGGAGGGGCGGGGGGCGGGGGAGGGGGCGGGGCGGGACGGGGAAGGGGGAGGGGCGGGGCGGCCGGGGGAGGGGCGGGGCGGGGGCGGGGGAGGGGCCGGGGGCGGGGGAGGGGCGGGGGAGGGGCGGGCGATGCCCCGGCCCAGAGCCCTGGCCGGAGGAGCCACGTCCGTCCGAGGCCTATTTTGGGCCTTCTGCTGATAGTTCCATTTCTAATTTATGAAACATCCCATTAATCCCCAATCTGTCAGCTCCTTCTTGACAACAATAGAGGCTGACAGACAAAAAGATTAAACTGTATTAAATACTCTGCACTTTGGGAGTTTTGGAGACGCTCTGGTGGTTTTCCTGCCCGTGTCGCCGGATTTTAAACACGCTGCATTCCTCCTCTCTCCTCCCGAAAGCGAGTAGACACCACAACCAAACCGTGTTCCCATTCCCAAACTCATGCCACGGAACCCGAACACGACGGGTGGGGGCGGAGGGGGCGCGGAGAAGTCGCACCTCGGCCCCTCGAGCAGAGCTGCTGGGCTCGCACAGGAAAGGCCGCTCCCACCCCGCCCCGCCAGCCTCCGGGTTCCCGCATGCTCTTCCTCCTCACCCTCTGCCTTCCCGCCCCACTCCCCCAGCCTCATAAATAATGCATGGCCTGATGAATATGCAATTTCAAAAAGTGCAGACCAGGCAGCATTAAAAAAAAAAAAAAAAAGAGGGAAGGGGGTGCCTTTTCCACGCCGCCGGCCCGGGCCGCGCCTCCCGGGTGGCAGCCCGGCCCTGTGGCCCCGCAGGAGCGCCGGCTCCGGGGCGGAAGGAGGCCCGGACGGCACACAGACACAGGCGGAAAGACGGCCTGCCAGCCCTGCTGGGGAGCGCGGCAGGTTTAGCACGGGGTGCTTAGAACCGGTTTAAGGGTTCACCGTCTCTTGCTGAGAGAGGGTGATTCCACAGCACCGGGCACCGTGCCCGGGCGGGTCGCAGGCCCCTAAGGTTCCTCTTGAGCAAAGGCCATTGATCGGACGCCGTGAGGAACAGCCCTCAGAGGCCAGTGCAGGCAGATCCGCGGTGAGCCGTCGCGCCTGAGCTCTCAGGCAGGTTAAGCCACCTCTCCTGGCTGAGGGGGGACCTCCATTTTGTGGACTCGCCTGGTTTGACGCCCGGCCTGGAGCAAAATGGAGGCGAGGCCTCCGCCCCGCAGCTCCGGGCTGCTGCGTGTGTGACCAGGAAAATGCGTTCCGGGCCACAAACGTTCCTTAAAGAAGGCGGGGGGGACCTAATGGGAGGAGCAGCCCAGCGGATGCAGGCTGCGGGCAGGGCGGCCGGGGGGACCCAGCGCCCAGGGAAAGAGGGCCACTCGAGGTTCGCCACAGCCAAGCGTGTCCGAGACAGGAAAGGCGGAGTGCAGCCTGAAAGGGAACCGTTCCGAGGAACACTCAAACCGGGAGCACACGGTGGGTAAGAAATAAAGCCCGGCGTTTAATCTGGACGGGCTAGTCGGAAGCCTGTATTTACTGTCCTGTAATTTCAAATTTAATTAAGTCACACTGCTGACGCCAGGAGCATCCACACAGTAAAGATGATTAATTGCAGGCGCGAATGAAATATAAACAGCCCCTGAAAGAAGCGCGAATGCGGAACCCTGCGCCCAGAAGCGGGCGATGGATTTAAGGGCCGGAGGGCGCCTACCTGCGCCTCGGAGGAGGCACGTGCGGGCGCGGGGCGAGGGCCCCGCCTGCGGCCGCGATCCCTGTAGCAAGAATCTCACCCTGTGTGCGCCAGGGTTTTTCCAAGACATGTGTCCCACCTCCCCCTTTCCTCTCCTCCATTCCCCCCCCCCCACACACACACACCCCTACACACCCACACACACACACACACACCCCTACACACACACACACACACACACACACACACACACACACCCACACACACACCCACACACACACACACACACCCACACACACACACCCAGCGTGATTCGGTCCCTCTCTCCGAAGACTTTTCGCCCCGTTTGCATTGTCATCCCGGGCCGGCCCCGGTCCACAGACAGGAGCTGACAGGGCCGGCCGGCCGGGCTGCCGCACGCAGCCAGGCAGCTGGGCTGGGCACGTCCCGCTCGGCGGCGTCCATTGTGCCTCCACTCACAGCAGCCGCGGCACAAAGGGCCTGACAGCGCTCACCGCCGACTGTCACCCTGATTTGTCCAGCCCGGCAGATAGGCAGGAGAGAATTAGATTCCCCTGCGAAGGCACACACAGCCGCAGAAGCCAATGGGCTTGCAAATAGCATATTCCAAACCGTATCATCTGAAAATAATAAAAAAATAATAAAAATAAAAACAACGACCAACCAAACAAAACACCACCACCACCAAGCTTCCTGCTAGATGCAACGTGCTGCCTCACTCAGGAGGCGAGGGGGAGCAGAAGAGAGACCCCTCGATGAGGGAAGACACATACATACAGGCTCTCCCCCCAAAATATCCGCTTGGTCTCCGAGCCTAAACTCCCTGCGATTAACTGAGAGAGCCGTCATTTGCATTCGCTTAGCCTGTGTGTTGCATGAAGGCTACCCCAATGCGTCAAAACGCGAACTTAAATCATATTTTTGCCACGACTGTGCACTGTGAAATTTTGTGAATTTTGCCTGGTCTAATGTACTTTTCAATAAGCCCAAAGCCTGTCTTATTTAAATGTTACCAAATGGGAAAGCTCTAAGCCTGAAAGCACCCCAAACAGTAGGCTGTTAATGAGAAAATTCACGAGGAGATTTTTTTTTTTAAAAAGCCAATTGTTTAATTTACTACTTTATTGACAAGGTGTCTGTGTGCCTTTGAGACCCAGGCGGTTTAATAGCGACACGTGGATAAATGAAGCACACAGGCTTGGGCGATTTCTTTAGGAAAAGATAACGGGAGAGAAGGGGAAACTGTTTTCTACCAGCTTTTTGAAGAGACATAAAAGAGCATTTCTCCATTTAGCAAAGAGGAAAAAAAACATAGTTGCCTTCTTAAAAAAAATACTGATGAAGATAATGATCATTTCACATACATACACATGGACTTACAAATCCTTTCCATTTTCATAGACAATGCAGTGTGCTTGCTGATCCCTCAAAAGACACGTTTTCGTAAAGCCCGAGCCTCATGTTTGAGAACTCTGGGGGAAACATCGCGTAACCTAGTTTGTTTTACTACCAGCCTTTCATGCTGCCCTCCTTGGCAGTCTGTGCAGAGTGCTTGCCTCTGACCAGAAGCCTTGAGAAGCGTTTCATTTTCCTCCTTCCTCCCCACCCCTTTTTTTTTCTGCTTTTAATTTATGAGACAGTGTTCATCTAAAAAGGCAGCACTTAAAAACCCAAATATTGCATTTTGTATTGAGCATAATAACAATTAAAATACCCACACTCAAACTATGTTTCCTTCCTAACACCTATTCATGTTGAATTTTAAATTTCTCGGGTCTATTGTCTTCTGCTTATACATATGGATTCTGTTCACAACACTTGGTACCTAGTGTTTTAAATGGTGACTAGCACAAGCCAACACGATACACGCCGTAGACAGCATGTATGAGAAGAACATGAAACCCGACCTCATACAGAAATGCAAATGTTACATGATCAAAGGGCTGCACGTTCATCGTGAAGGATTCGATCAGAATAAAACCTTCCCTTCAGGGACGGTGCATGAGAAAATCCTGCATAACTCGTTTTAGTTTTATTGAGGAAAAAAAATCTACATGTACCAAAAAGTACTGTTTATTATTGTCCAAAGTGCACCAATGTGCCTCTCCTTGGAATGCTATTCAGCCAACCATAAGAGCTCTGTGAGCATGCACCTGACTGCAGCAGAATCAGGCTTGATGGTTACGGTGGGTGACAGAAAGGGGCCATTGCAAGTGCGATTATGCAGTTTGCACAGGGAGGTTTTAGCACATTTCAGCTTTATCTAGTTATGCTAGGTAGTTGCGTATATGTGTGGTATGTGTTTTTTTTTTCTCCTTTCTTTCCTTTTACTAGTTGTGTATGGCTCCCAATATTGAAATCCAACTTGTACTCTGCAACCATCATGTACGTTAAGATTTAGCATTATTTGACAGATTTTCACGTTGCTTTGGCATTTCAATCTGCTTTATAGTTGTAAATAAAATTCACATATTGGAGACTTCATGCACATGGTCCTCTTTGAAAAAGACAGAATTCCACTTTATCCCTTTATTTAATTATAAGTTCTGAGAACATAATACAGATACTAAAGGTTGTTGTTGTTTTTTTCTTTTTTTTTTTCCTAATTTATAATAGAAATACATGCCAAGTTTAGGGGTCTAGTGGGACAAAAAAAAAAAGCAGCCAACTTAAGAACTAAATGGTCAAAGCTTGTCTTTTATGTATTTAAAAATATGATGTACATCTTTCCTTAAAATTGAGCCTGTCATAGTACACATGATTCTGGAAGTTGGAGTTATTTCCAGTTAATTTATAAAAAGTACAATGGGATCTCTGCTTAAAAGATAGGAGAATATTCTATAGTTATTGATGAGTAAAAAAATGCCCAGGCTAAAAATGTAAAGGTTCAAAATAAACAAATACAACCAGGTATCTTTTTAAAATCAGTGATTATGTTTAAGCAAAAGGAAGTTTTAAAGCATTTCATGGAAGACACAAATGAAGTATTAAGAAACATCCGATTTTGTCCCAGAGATTTTTAATTGTTCCTCTCCTCTCCCCATTACATTCCCACCCCACACCAAAATGCTATTTTGAAACATAGGTTAAAAGGGAGGGGTGGAGGGGGGCATCAAATCACTGTTCAGCATTGCCCTAAACTTTCATTACATTTAAGAGCAAGGCAAGCCACGCAACTCTGCTGCCTGATATATTGCTGAGTGGGTCGTCTAAGGTCCTATTTTCCACGTAGGGTCAAGACTGCTGACATGGGATTAATCAGCGACTCCTCCTAAACCATGAATCAGAACAATTGCTGTCAGCTTCATATGGTACAACGGCCTGGAAATAGAAGAGCTGGGAAGTGGGAGAACATATCGGGAATGTAGAAAAGAAAATGTTAGTGCATAGTTGTAACTCCCATTCGGCTATTTGTGATGTGGTTTAGTATCCAAATTAAAAGGATGAAATGTTCAACCAAGTGATTTTGGACCCCCTTCACCCATCTTTTTTTTTCTCTCTCTCTTTGAGGTCTTGCTCATATACCAATTGTGACATTTTATAAAAACTTCAGACTCATTTACTTCCTTTTGGTAGGCACCACTTACATTCAAGGCCACATTTAAACATGCCTGTTGACCCAGGGTTAAATTCCACGAAGACCGTGCAAAATGCATGAAGGTCTTCTGTATACATATTGCAAAGCCAACATTGTATTTAACCTCTCCTTGAATGTTTGCATTACAGAATTGGAAAATACTAGGTGCAAATGTCTGCATAAAGGGGAACTGAAATCCTTCACTATTAGAAAGGAGTGTGACAGGCTGCTTTTTATCCTAGGATACACTTTCATTAAAATGACCTTGCTTCTAAATGAGATTGCTTCTGCTACTAACAGTGACATGAAAATGGACACATTGATCACATGTTTGGAAAAAAAAATCTTGCTTTATAAATGATATTCATCAAATACAAGACTTTTTTTTTTGCAGGGGGTAGAGGGGAACATACCATATGCAAAGGCTTTTTCTATTTGTTAGCATTAGAATTGCATATTTTGGGAAAGCAAATGTTAAGACTATATGATATAATATATGTTATATAAAAAAAAAGACTATATGATATAATATATGACCAAGCTATATGGGCAAGTGATTAATAATTGTGCCACAAAAATTAAATACTGTTTTATTATATAATAGAAAACATTAAAAAAATTCATAATGAAAATTTATTTTAATTATTAAATTTAATATTATTTAATAGCAATATTTTGTTCAATTTTAAGGCAAGAGTGCTCAAGAAAATAGCCCTGCTATGGTTTAAAAAGTAAATAAATGTTTTTACAGTGATAGATTCTAAAGTTAAAAGAATTTATTATTCAAAATATTAAGAACAAAAATTCTGTACAAATACAATGTACAAAGAGTCATTTATTAATGTAATTATTTCCTATGTACCCTGTATTCTGCTCTTACATAACTGATTGAAGGCAATAAACTTATTTTGATGCTAACATAAAAGTGTTTATAGTACATGATATAACATAAAAAATATTCAAATTGCCACTAAATAGTAATTATAATTCTAAAATTATAATTCTAAATATTAAATCCATTCGATATATATTCAAATAGCATTTTATCTTAACACATACTTAGTATAGACATAGACAATTAGATGTTTGTTATTATTAAAACACACTGCAGAATTAGTATATTAAATGAAAAAAATTGTTTCAACAGAAAGGTGTGTAAAATAAAAAGGACATGTTTTTATTTTAGAATGCAATAGTAAACATGCATGCTATACCACAAAAATTCTATGGTCACTTTAAATGCAATATTTAGTTCATCTACACCAGAGTCCTCCAGAAGATTGAGTCACTGAAGAAAGAAATGGAAAAACCTGCAACCATTTGTCACAAGGATTTATTTTTTCTCCAAAAGAATTGCCCTATAATGTTAGGACTCTGCTAGGAAACAAATGTATAGCTATCATCCTCACCTCTTTAAGTTTAGAACAGTATATAAATATTATTTAATTAACTAGTATAGGGATTGAAATTAAAACTATTATATTGCTTCAATGAAAAATACCTTTGCTTGATTTTAAAAATGTACAAAATTATGGGAACATAAATTAGCCATGCGAAAGTACTTATAAGAAGCACTGTTTTTGGAAATAGCTGACTTATATCTATTTAAATGGGATAAAAGATTAATACATTTTATAATTGATGTAATATTTGATTATAAAAACAATTAGTTATAGTATAATTCAAAATGACTGTTTAACTCAGACAATGATTTATAAGATGTTTGATAAAGTTACTGCCAAGTTTCCAAATTGTACAAGGCAGTCTAAATAATTGGTAAAAGGCTATTTTAAATGACTTTAATCTTTTTAAATATTTTTGTTAATAATTTGATATGAGTACAAATATTTTTAAAGAGTTCCATAAAAATAGCTAGGTTCTATATGTATTTGCTTAACATTTCCAGGATTTATTCTAATTTGCAGTATTTAGTGCTATTCTTCTTATTTCAAAAGAAAAGCCATAGTATTAATGATATTGCCCTAAAGCTTAAACAAAAGCTTTATATGAAGGGATTTATATAACAAATGGTATTCTAATCCTATTTTGAGAAGGAGAATAGTATACTTATTTAGAATCAAATAACATGTGTGGTATATATTTTTATTTATTATTTTACTGAATTTATTGGGGTGACATTTGTTAATAAAATTATATAGGATTCAGGTGTACAATTTTATACTGCATCATCTGTATATTGTATTGTGTATTTACCATCCCAAGTCAAATTTCATATCATCATCATTTACCCCCACTTCTACCCTCTCCTACCTCCCCCCACTCCCCTTTCCCTCTGGTAATCACCACACTGTTGTCTGTGTCTATGAGTAGATTGATAAAAGGTGGTCAGAGATGAAAACACATGCCATGAATCTCAGAGGAGAACCAGTAAAATGAGCAGGTGTAAGCCTTAGTGTTATACCTGGAGACAATTTCTGCAAGGCAAAGTCAAATTGCTCTAGAAATGCAGAAGTGCTCACAAAGAGTGAGGGGAGGGAGGACACATAGGAGGAGGGAAGATAGGGTCTTGATAACCTTCAGTAAGGCAACCAATTCAATGATGTGACTCCCACCATTCTCCCCAGAATGATTTGCTCTGAGAAAGGCTGGACACCTAGTTCAAAGCCATATCAGCCTCTGGACTCTTGCCAACTTATCCTCAATTATAGATGACCTTTAGGCAAGGCAGACAAAATAAATAGTTCTTTACCATTAAATGGGACAAAATTAGTATTTTTAAATTGCTGAGTACACATACACAACTGAGCTAACCATTTTTACTTGCCTTTTTTCTCACCTATATTTCATCTCCTTTATGCATACAATTTGGAAAGACTTTTTTTATGTATCCCTATAAAGTATATAATCAATGTTTAATATGCTTTAAAATTCCATCCTAGTCTGTATAAAAAAATCAAGAAACATGTGTGAGAAGAATTTAATAAACAGGTTATTTTTCATAACTGTAAATTGATATAAAACCTTGATTTCTTCTAATGAAAATATCAAAAGGGTTGCTAATCATATTAAAATAGAAAATGCTATAACTTCTACTTTAGAAAAAAATTCCTTAAACTATTTGTTTACCAAATACATGGATGATACCTTAAAATTAAATACTGTAGAGTATAATTTGAAGAAGAGAATTCTGCTGACCACTTAAGAATGTTTAAAATATATATCTGAAAAGGACTTTAGTAATGTTAAAATAACTTTTAGCTCTGTGAAATTTCTTTTACTTGTAAAACACATAAATAAGAATTTTGGTGAAATGTTGCTCTAAAAATCCACAGGAAAGGAACAGAACTATCACAGGATAACAATAGTACTGTCAAACAATAAGAATTCTTAAGTATCAACACATTCCCTTCAGGTAGTATTTGGTTAATATAAATTTTCTTATAATTAGGAATTTATTCTTAGAGATATAAATCACACAAATAATTCAAATCATTGTTTGAATCTCTTAAGAATAATTTTTAAAGGTTTTTATTTTTAAAAAGCATTTATCTCTTCCTTGCTTTATTCCAGAGATATAATCCTATAAAAGTTTTCAGATTCCTTTTTGTTCAAATAAAAACATCTTTGTAACATTTTTAATTCATTGTGTATAATTAAAACAAAAGCACAAAAATAAAAAATGTGTAATAAGAAAATAAACAATTTACAATGTTAAAAACCATAGGCATCTATTAGAAATATAGATGTTGCTAAAAAATGTATACACACACTTTGAATAATTATAAAGACAGTGTTTATTAAAATACATGTTATTTTTAAAATTGAATTATCAGTTGTTAAAGTATGTATACATTTTGGGGGAGACACCCTTTATTTCTGACTATTTTCTTTCAGCCTTTTTCCCTAGGATTTTGCTTTTATGACAATATTTTTTATAAATTTTACATAATTTGATATACTGCACTTTTGTTCTAAAGTATGTTAGAATTTTCATCAATGAAAGCCCTATGTAAGGAAAATTGCAAAGATATGAGAATCAATCATAAGAAAATGTTACCTAATTCATGTTTAAGGAAAACAAGAAAGGAAATGTGCTATTTAAATGATGTTATGGTGAATATTTTTGTGAAAAATAATAATTACCCTGGATTCCTTTTTTCATTTTCCTGTAATAGTTTAGAATTTTTTCAGTTATTTAAAACAAAAGGTGAAAACAAAAAAAACGCCGAATTATAGTGAAACTGTTTATCAGATAAATAGCTCAGCTTTAACAGCACATCTTGCCAAAAGCTTGCAAAGCGCTCCTCTTCACTTTGGAGGGCGAGGGTGGGGGACATGTGAGAAAGGGCTGTAACAAGAATAGCTGAGATTTGCTGGAGCCAAAGCTAACAGAAAGGAGAATCTGCAGGTTTGAAAAGGTAATGCTTTAATCTTACATTTATTTGGAGCAAACCACAGAAGTGCAGTATAACCATTTGCAAATGTCATTTTAAAAGGACACAAAACAATGAATTCCATATTTGTTTCAGATAACCTTGTTGTTTTGCATGCTGCAATGATATTTGTGTGTGCATGTGTGAAGTATGCACATTCACCTTAAAATGTAGCAAGAATCACTGTGGCTGCTAAATGAAATAATGAGGAAAATGTGCAATGCGGTGTGTGAACAAGGTGCTCATTTTAGAATACTTAACAATGTTTCAGGTAACATAAAGGTCTCCTTTCTTTGCCCACTTTCCATTACAAAAAAAAAAAGTCTCCCCAAAGAAAGCAATGATCCCATTTATATCAATAGGGTTTTGGAGATTTTAGGGACATGTTGGTGAAAAACCATCTTTATTAGATAGTATCTCAGACATACAGGTAAATATTTTTCTCCTCTTTCACTGATCATTCTAACTGAAATGACCTGATGCTAAAGATAGGAGGAATATCTTGAAATAAAATATAATGATTAATTTAACAATCTCATTGAAATTTTAATTTAACTGAACAGCTATTTTGCTCAATTGATCATCATATTTGTCTAGGGAATGTATTTTTTTGTGCATGTATGTGTATGCCTGCACACATGTGCCTGTGTTTTGAAAGGTGGAATGTTGGGTAGGAAAGCTTCATGCCTTAGAAAAAGTAGAAATAATCACAGATGCAGAAAGTATTCAAAATAATGCATGAAACATTGACTACATGTGTCAAACATTTCTCACATGATTCAACTATAAAATGATCCTGACTCATTATGGGAGAGAGCCAAAATATATGGTATTTGCATATTAATAATCTAGATGGGGTATTAATTCTGATCTTTCTCATTTTTCAAAGCCAAGTGCACAGGATATATTTAGAAATATGGTATGATAGATCCATGCTTGCAAAATATCACAGGCTTGATTTAAATGACTCTATAAAAGTGAATATCCTAAGATATGCCCTTTTAGCTCTTTTGTTGGTTTATTTTAATATGAAAAAATAATCTAAACAATAATAATTAATTTTTGCTTGCAAAAAATTATGTAATATAGACATTTATTTAAAATTAGGATATTCTTGATATCATTTGAGTTCCAGACATTATGAGGTCAAACACAAATGAGAGTCTAAACTTGACTATCTGTTTTATTACAACTCTCATTTTGTAAAGTAACAAAAGTGCTCATTCTTCTACAAATGAAGAAATAGTTTCTATTCTACCCCAGCAAATCAACAAATTGAAAAATGACCACTACTAAATTTGAAAGAAAGTAAAAGCTAAAGATTTTCTTTGCTGTTTTCTTTCTTTTTATTTTATTTTCTTTTTTTAAATTGATTTTTTACAGAGAGGAAGGGAGAAGGAGAGAGATAGAAAGTTAGAAACACCGATCAGCTGACTCTTGCACATCCCCTAATGGGGATGTGCCCGCAACCAACGTACATGCCCTTGACTGGAATCGAACCCAGACCTTTCAGTCCACAGGCCGACGCTCTATCCACTGAGCCAAACCGGTTTTGGTTTTTTGATGTTTTCTTTACTGGAGAAAAGAAAATTGATCTTTTCCAATGACTTTGTACCAGGAAGTTAAATTTTATTTTGTAACTTAATTACCTTTTATAGCTCATGGATTTAGAACATTTCTAGAAATGTTTTTACTTCTTCCTTTTTTCCATATCTCACATATAATATGTGAGAGAAAATTTTGAAATGCTACTATTTTCACCCAAGTCCAATTCCTTGCAAATATAATATTTGTTTTTTGAAGAGAATGTTTGTATGATTTTAAAATTCATATGTTAGTCTAGTAAAATGTTTAAAAACTCTAATTAAATGCCTTTTTGTGTGTGTGTGTGTGTGTTTTTTTTCACTGAGTCATTTCCTTTAAGAAGCTAAAAGCAATTTCACTAGTGGATCCCAATTCATGTACCATATAATTGTTTCCTGATTTTGGTACTAGAATTATATAAAACCTAAGAGGTTAGCATAAAGTAATAAGATCAATCTAGCAAACAATTCCAAATTTATATTTTCAAATAAGGCTTTTCATTAAGAGGAATCACCTCAAAAGTCTGTATTTATTCCACTTGTGTGACCATTCTTCTCTTTAAAATTATATATTTTGGTGGGCACCCTGCTTACAAATTTGTAATGATGTCAAATTTTTGTGTATTGAGAAGATTTGTGATAACATTCAGTGCTGAAATGGATGAACAGAAAAGTGATCTAGCTTGTTTTCAGTAAAGAAGATAAATAAAAAATTAAAAGGGAAAGACTATAATTACACAAGAAGACTGGGCAGCACAATAATGATCCATCTTGTGTAATTCATGAACATACTCAGAAGATAACTCTAAAATATGAGTTTCAATACTAATTTTGAACAAAGACAGTAATATTGGTGAACTGGATATATGAGCTCTAAGCTGTCTCATTTGAAAGACAATACTTATTTGGATATATACATTCTAATTTAAATACCATATATATATATATATATATATATATATATATATATATATATAATTAAAATAAGACTAAATATATATTTTTATGTTTATATCTTAAAAGAGAAAAAGTATTATAAACAGTGCTGTTAAAAACTGGAGCAATGGAATATTCTGTAGCATAGGTCCCAGTCAGTTGACTATTTTCTTTCAATCTTGCCATTAGAAAATATAGCTTTTGTACTTGGTTCCAACTCATTGGGTTTTGCCTTCAGAATCCTCTGTTTTGATCATTTCTTCTATTAGTCACAGAAGAAAGTCAGTCATATTACCTTATCATCATGATTATAAACATCCAAAAAGTCATTATTCCAGTTTGGAATATTCAATTCATGTATTTTTACTTGGCTTTCAATAAAATTTCATTGTTTCTGAAACCACAGTAATCCTCAAAGGACGAAAGTTCTCAACCTTTGATGGTAGTCTGTAGTTTGAAGAACGTGTCACAGGTTGTAAAAATAATTCCAAAAAGTCTCTTGTAGTAATATTTTTATCAATGTCCATTAATTGGCTTAAGATCACTATTTGGAAGTGACAGCACTCCGATTTTCCAATTTCTGATATGTGTGTCTAAAACATTTTCACAAAATTTTATTTCATACATCTATTTATTTCAGAAATACAATTATGAAAATTTAAATGTAATGACTATAAGTTACATGATTGCTTTCAACCTATGAATAATCTCTTTCAAAGGGGTAAAAACTCAGAATAAAAGTTAGATTTAAGGGCATACTATAACTTTAACTGTTAAATAAAATCTTTCTAAAAGGCAATATTTTATTTACTCTCAACCCTCATTCCTAGAAAATGGATCATCAAAACATAAATTGTTGTTTGGAGAAATTGTTATTTTAGCCACAAAAGTTTGAGATATGAAAGAACTATATTTTGATGCCCTGAAAGAAAGGGAAAAAACCCAAACTTGAAAATATTAGATTTATCAATACTGTAGTTATGAACATTTTATCTACTGACTCATTTAAAATAGTTAACCATGGATTATATAGGACACTGTCTGACTAAGGAGCTATCAAATTCATTAATATCTTTTCCTGGGTCAATGTTTTATAGTTTTGGGTATTTTGCAAGATAAACATGGAAAATATTAAGTCCTCTTTTAAATTATTTGTTTTATTTTATTTAAACAGAGTCAATGAATTTCATTTGAGGATAACCTTTATAAATGTGCTGTGAAATTCTTCATAACATTAATATGTTGTTTCATCCTAACCATTAAGGCTTAAAAGTTAGCTTTAAGAACTACTTCCCTGTATCTAAGTCTCAGTATTTTCTGGACATTTTAGGTAAAACTTCCTTTCACCCTTCAGATTTCCTATATGTTTCCTATAACAGCAACATTATCACAGAAAGTTATAAAAATACTAGAGGCCCAGTACATGAAATTCATGCATGGGGTGTGAGTCCCTCAGCCCAGTCTGCACCCTCTCCAATCTGGGACCCAGTGGAATCGGGCCTAAATGGGTAGTTGGACTTCCCTCTCACAATCCAGGACTGCTGGCTCCCAACTGCTCACCTGCCTGCCTTCCTGATTGTCCTTAACCGCTTCTGCCTGCTTGCCAGCCTGATCACCTCTAAATACTCCCCTGCCAGCCTGATCGATGCCTTACTGTTCCCTTGCTGGCCCAATTGCCTCTAACTTCCCTCCCCTACCAGCCTGGTCACTCCTAATTGCCCTCCCCTGCCAGCCTGATTGTCCCAAACTGTCCTCCCCTATAGGCCTGGTTCCCCCCCAACTGCCCTCCCCTGCTGGCCTGGTTCCCCCCAACTGCTCTCCCCTGCAGGCCCTGTTGCCCCTAACAGCCCTCACCTACAGGCCTGGATCACCTCTAACTGCCCATCCTTGCAGGTCTGGTCACCCCTAACTGCCCTCCCCTGCTGGTCTGATTGTCCACAACTGCCCTCCTCTGCTGGCCATCTTGTGGTGGCCCTTTTGTGTCCACATGGGGGCAGTCATCTTTGGCCACATAGGGGCAGCCATCTTGTGTGTGTTAGAGTAATGGTCAATTTGCATATTACCTCTTTATTAGATAGGATAATTGATAGGTTATTTTCAGAGCAAGAGAGGATTTAACAATAATTAAATTTTAACCTAATCCCATAATCCCAGATTCTATATATGAGAAAACCAAGACCCAAAAGTAGAAGGTGATTTGTTCAAGGTCACTTGGCTTATGGGTATCAGTAAAGTGCTAAGAACTTTTCCAATTCCTATGTCTTAGTACACACCATCCTACTCTATGGATTCTAGGAAGAAAAATAAAATCTCTGTCTTTTGATCTCTGTATTTAGCTGATCTAATGCAGTTTATTATCTGAAAAAATTGGGAACTTTTTTGTGTGTTGTTTGTTTGTTTGTTTGTTTGTTTTGACCAAGGAAAGATATATTTTTCTCAAGGGAATTAAAAAAGAAGCCAAGACTAAAATAGGTCAAGCTTTTTAGAAGTTAACCTAAAATAGGTCAGCTCCAAATTGGAGCTGATTAGAAACTTTCCCAAAGCAGCCAGTGTGCCCTATCAGTAGTGAGCAAGATTGTCTCTGGAGCCTCTGTCAGCACCAATACCAGGGAAGGGATAGGGGTGTGATGGGGTGGCTGGCTGCCATGGGGATGAGCTAAGCAGTGAATCCTTTAAGAAAACCACAGGGCTTTTCAGAATAGTCATTGTGTTCTCTCTTATTTGGGATTCTATTTATGCTGCTAATATTAGCATAGATTCTCCTTAATGAATGCTTTCCAGCTGAAAGATGGTGAGAGATATACTATGTGAATCTTTTTAATATTAGTTCATTAAATTAAAACCATTCTCACTTGCAATGAAGCCTTTTCCTTTTGATGGTATGCTCAGGTTTGCAGATAATGTCCATGGCAATACAAGTGTGCCCTGCAAAGATGATCTTTTTAATCAAAGTCATTTAGTGTTAGTTCTCTTGTGTAATAATGTGAGTTTAGCTGTCAGGTAGTATAAACATTAATATAAAAATCTGGCTATTTCATAAAGTGAATCCATGCACTTTTTCTTCCTTCATACTCAGTGACCCTTCTTGGCAAAAAAATACTTATTTTGCTTAAAATACAAGTGTTAAACTAGGTTGTTTCTCCCTTTTTCTTACAAATGATTGGAAGGGAGACTTCTTTAGAATCCCTCTATATAAAACCAATGGGGAAACATCACCACATTCTTGATAATTGTATTTACTAAATCACTCCCAAATTAGATGCTTTAGAAACAACATGCTCCACAAATAGCAAATACTCAATTCATGCATTGCCTGAAGGCTTTGGACTACATTATCCTATATATCCATCACAGGAGCAGTAGAATCCAATGATTTTGCAAGGTTAGGAAACAAACCCACTCAGCCACTTTTCACAAGGAATATTTGGATAACCAAGGCTAATGCAAATATTCGTTATAGCCATTATGACAAGCTGGGGACATCCCATGATCTTATTAGTAGCTAGTCATTCACAGTTTGCTTCTCTTGTATCAAAACATGCACACAGATAATAAGAATAAATTGTTTATTTCCCATGTAACTAGGCAATTATAAATATTTCAGCACAAAAAAAAAAAGGTTATACTGTGCCAAGGTTAGAATCTAATAGAATAATTAAAGATGCAAATGCCATTGTCTTGTAAACTAATGCCGGTTTCTGGATAGTTCTCATTTGATTAGCTTCCTGAGAAAAGACTTATAACAAAATAAAGTATGTAATAGCTTTTTAAAAGCTGCTAACTTATCACTTATCAATTCTGTGAAATCTTTATTCTTTCTTCCCCGGACAGTGTTCCTAGGAAATCAGGTTGTACATTGTACATAACCATTAAGAGTTGAGAACTAATTATTTCAATTTAAGAATAAAATTAAAAGAGTTTCCAAGCTATTTGATTATCTTACCACTTTTATTACATAATGCTTTTAGAGAACTCTGACTAATTTAGCATTGTAGGAAACTTTTTCCAGTATTGTTTTTATAATTTATGTAATGGTTTGCAATAGCAAATATATAGATATCTGTTAACAGATTATATCATGTCTAAAAAATAAACATAGGATCATCTATAATAATAATAAAAGCATCATATGCTAATTAGACCAGACAACCTTCTGGACAAAGCCCGGGTCCCAGGTGCCAGAGGGAAGCCAGTGCCGGCAGCTAGGGGAAGGAAGGTCGACTCTTGCACAAATGTCATGCATGGAGCCTCTAGTGGAACTAGAATAGGCTTGAGGACTTACTAAAGCCAACCATATCATTTTAGAGGTCAAAGTGAATGTGTCAATGAAATAAAACAATTTGGCCTGAATTGAAGTATTAAATCTTTGGCAATAGAGCCAAGAATACCACCAAGGATACAAAATATATTGGTTGGTATAGTGTTCTTTATACAACTTTTTCCTTTTTCCTTCTGGAACTTATTTTTTTCCAGGAAGAGAAATGAAAAGAGCTCATTTAAGAAGTCCAACTACCTTTTTTTGCATTCTGTTGTATCACTCATAATCCCATAGCCTTATGGAAATGCTTAACTCTTCTATGTTCCACAATCATTACTTTCACCCTGTAGTGTTTTCATGACATTTGCTTTGGTTCATTACATTTTACAGAAGATAAAATGGATTATTAAAAGGCTGTGGCTCTTTTTAAGACATTCTGGGATATGCAAGAAGGATATTTCAGAACAGGAACATTCCTTTAACTTCTAAGACACTGAGTAGATAGAGACAACAGGACATCCTTTTTGGCAGTCCCTGGGATTTACCTTTGGGAACAAAGTCAGGAAGAGAGTTGTCCAAAAGGCTGGGCATATTTTGTGGTTAAATTTCAAATGACTATGCATGAAAAAAGTCTTGTGCTCATTTTGAAAGAAAGGATTTATAAGAGATGTAGAAAAAAATCAGACCCTTCTCTTGGGTAGCAGATGAAGGAAACAAAGTAAAATGGAGAACCAGGCTAGTTGTCCTAACTCTTGAATGTAAGAAGGATGGACAGAAACAAAGAGTACATGTGTATTGGTTTAGTATTCCATGTGGCATTAGTTAATAACTAACATACATATATTAGGTAAGCTGAGTTTCTTCTCCCCATGTGTGTGTGGTGGCAGTGAATATCTCACATAGCATCACTGCTTTACAAAGGCTCCGAGCTACTCCAAGAAAGTCAGAGAACTATTTCTTTCTTTCCCAAATATTTCACTCACTGTGCAATCATCAAAATGAAGAAAAATCCAGTTAAATGATGAAGGTTGTTCAGTTCAATGCTGGTAGAAACCAGATGAGAATACAACCTTCTGGAATATGTCCTTAAAGGGGATGGCATCCAAATATTTAACATATTAATTAAAATATTTCAGGCTTTGAGACTCATATTTTATGCATTTTTACATTATTTATTGGCATAATAATTTTTGCTGGATATATCAGAATATGTATGTATTATATACATAAAAATATATTTCATATAATATATAAATAAAATATAGAATACCAGTATATAGAGTATATGTACATTTATGTATAAATACATGTATTAATTGACATAATAAGATGCAACAGCTAAAACTATAGAACTTTACCCCCTAACACCACAAAAAATAAAAAATAAGAAAGAAATTCTAGACAAATAGTGAATAGGCTACTAAGGAACAATGAGAAAATAAGCATGAGGCCCGTTGTACACTGGCATTTCCCCTTGGAGTGGCAAAATATTTTGGTAGGTTTATTTTTTTATTTCCAATGGCATACAAGGGTTGGGACATCCAATCTTTAATGCGCAATAAAACGAAATGGCAATTTTCCAAGAGCTGTGAGACTGCAGCTAATTAGCACATTAATTTATATGAATAAAATTCTCTTTGCTGTTCCCCAGTGTTCTGCCTGAGAAATGCAACAAGATGAATGAACATGACAAATCAAAGTGAAATTTACAGGCTTAAAAAAAAAAAGATACAGAAATAATCCCTTGACTTAATTCCAAGTTTTTGGACCCTCCTTCATCAGTGCCATTTTCCCTCAGAGCCCCTAAAAGTGCACTCGTTCTGCCAGACTTCAATTCTAAAGACACGGTCACAAAAGGAATACACTCATCTTTTTACTCCCAGAGCTGGCCTCCTGGCCAAAGGAGCCAAGATTATATTGCAAGAGAATAATTGTCATCTATTTTTATATTTATTTTCATTTTTTGTCACTTTTTTAAAACAAAAATATAAGCATCTTTTCTCTTTTTAAATTGCTTTCTTTACATATAAAATATTTTCTTCAATCATTTTTAGTTCTAATTATTTTTATGGTTAATCCAATTAAAAATTAATTTTATCTCAAAGCCAAATTAATATTTCAAAAGAAATTGCTAGTTGATAGAAAAGCAGGGTTCTAATTTCAAGGAAATGTTTTATTCTATTTATCTTTAAAAATAAATTTAATGTAATAAGTGCTTAAGATGTGTATATATGTCTATAGATACGTATTTCTGGCTATTTCTTTGCTAGGATACAGCCTATAAAAACATAAGTAACAACTGTGTTAATAACCCATTACAGAGGGGTAAACTTGCTTTTATGAAAAACAGAATATATAAACTAAGAGAATGCATTTCATATAGAAAAGATAAGTACTATTTGGTGAGACATGTTTTTTAGTAATTTGGACCTGTCTGAGTGTATATACTGTTATGTATTATATATTTTTTACTGTGAATCATGCTTATAAGAGTTGGGAAGATCTTTCAATAAAGCAGCATATAAAGAGCATAGAAGAAAAATATGACCAGGGCTAGATAATGAAATGCAATTCTTAATTCATATACTAGTACAGTAGTGAACAAGATAAAGTCTGTGAAATCATAAACTTTACACTATAGTGAAAAGTCAAAAATTAAATAAACAAAAATGCATATGTGATATAATATCTGGTGACAAGTGCCTTGAAAAGAAGATAAGAACATTAGAGAATGAACCAGGGGTAAGGCAGGGGCTATTGTTTTATAACTGATAAAGGAAGCTCACTGCAGAGGTGACATCTGATCAGGAACCTGAGTAGTGTGAGGATGAGCATTTTGCCAAAAGCACAACAAATGCAAAGTCCCTAAGGTAGGAATAAGATGGGCATGCATTAAGGAAGTGCAACAAAGTCAGTATGAATAGACTGGAGTGACTAAGGTGGGGAGTGGTTGACATGGCACAGAGAGAGGTAGCTGCCAGATAATAATGCGGGACCTTGTCAGTTTTGCAAAGAACTCTGGATTTCATCCTAAATAAGAGGGTGAAGCTTCATGGAGAACTATCACAAGATATTCATTTCTAAAAGAGTTCTCTAGGTACTATGTAAAGAATAATATGAAAATGTTGAGAGAGACAGAGAGAGGAGGGAGCCAATAGAAATATAGGAAAAACAAATGACAGTAGCTTGGTGTTGAATGGCAATGGTGGAGGGGTGAGAAATGGTTAGTCAGGATATATTTTGCTCAACAGATCTTTCTTATAGAATAAATGATGAGTATGAATGAGAGAGAGATATCAAGAATGATTTCTTATTTTGAGTTCTAACAATTTTATGAATGGCGGCAGACTCTCTTACTGATATGTGGAAGGCTTGAGGAGGAAAGGTTAGCAGACAAGCTAGTGGATAATTATCTGCTTTTTTCTTCCATTAATATATCACCACTAATATAGCATTCTAATAAACACTGATTAAACAGTTGGTAGGAACCAATCTCTGTGCTAAGTGCTGAAAATATAAAGTAAAAATAAAATCATTGTGTATGTAAAGAAAACAAAATACAACTAAAAATTGTAGTATTGGATAAGGTGTATGATGATAAGCATATGAAGAGGATATATGAGCTGCAGACAATAAAGAATCTATAGAAGTTTGAAAGATTATCCAGTATTTCTAAAGATGAAATTTTTGGGAATATTGGATCTCTGTTTTATAAAAGTTGAAGTTAATGGGAATTACAAGTATTAAGAGAGATGGAGGGATATTTGAGGCATTTAGAATAGCATGGACAAATGCATAGAGAAATCGAGCACATTTGGGAAACTAGAAGCTCACTAAATGATGGATCACTATTTTATATTGGCAAATGATGTAGCTAACATGCTAAACAGAGACAATTCACAAAGGAAAAATGGTATGATTAGATAAATTAAATGGAGATCAGGAAAATGTTGAAAAATATAGTAGGGATACTTTTTTGATAATCAAGAAATGATGAGATCCTAAAACAAGGCACTGATAACAGGAATTGAAAAGAGAGAGACTGTTTTTACTCTGGTAACAAGATAGACAATGTACAGTGATAACTCTGTGAGAGAAGAAACTGACACCAATTGAGTATCAAGAGTGCAAACAGATTACACGTTAGATCCATTTTATACCTGGTCAGGAAATATTTCAAGAGGTCCAATCATTACACTAAACCAGATCCCTTGCCTAGCTCTATACTTCTCTAACTTAGATTTTTCCTGAGTCCCTGATCCTTTGTACTTTGGGCTCCTAGCCTATGTCCTGATTTCTGCCATAATTAACTCCATCATTTTTATTTTTCTTTGACTTGTATACTTCCTGTTGCTCCCTTACGAGTAGTGTGTGGTAGAGTCAAGAGCAATGCCAGAGAACAGAACAGTGGTGTAGACCTCACACCTGGTACAAGACTAGCCATTGACCACTATATAACTTTCAGAATACAGGGGTTTTCATCACAAGGATATTTATCATTGTAAGAAATTAGACACATTGTGAGGACACCCAATAGTATGTGATATATTAAATAAAAGTGTTTTAAAAGCATAAAATATAATATCGCATGAAAGTCATGATTTTATAAATATTTGATACAGAAAGTATGCATCATATAGTTTTACTAGTGCTTATATCTATGAAAAGTGACAATGGGTAATTTTTGTTTTCTTATTTGTGATTGGAATAGTAATTAAAGGCATTTCTGGATTCATTTGATGGGTTTATCAATAGATTGGACATAGCATAGAAGGAATAAGTGAATGTGAAAATAAATCAGCAGAAGTAATCCAATATGGAAACACCAAGAGAAATAGAACAGAGCAGTTGATATCTGTGGGACAATAGCAAACATTGAAACACATGAATAACTGGAGTTGCAGAAGGAGAGAAGAGAAAAAGTGGGCTAGGAAAAAAAAATATTTGAAGAGATAACAGCCAAGAATTTGACAAAGCTGGTGAAATACATCTACCATAATAACCCACAATAAATATATCTACCAACAAATCCCTCCCAAAAAAGATAAATACCAAGACACTACACTAGGAACATTGTAATAAAACCGCACAACACTAACAATTAAAAAAATAAGTCACATGTACAGAAAAGAAAATATATTATCACATATAAAATGTCTAAAATGAAATAGTTACAGAATTGACTAGTTTAGTATCTCACCTAGGACAGGAACACAAATTTATTCCATCTTTCCCTTTTGCCATATTTAGGGAGTGCTCTCATGAACACCGGAAGCACATTATTGCACACTTCCAAATGACAGCAGAAAGAGTGGGTCTCTTTCCTATATGCCTTAAGAATAATCAACCCTTCCCAGAAACTTCCTGGAAGATGGACTCTCCTAGCTAGGACTGCACCATGTGCTTGTCCTTAAACGAATCACCAGCAAAGTAGCAATTATTGATTGACTCACACAAATTACTGTCTAATCTTGAAGCCTCTATGTGGTTCTTCATGCCTTTGCTGGCAGAAGTATTTGGCACTTATTAAATGGAAATGTACAGCCCTAACCAGTTTGGCTCAGTGGATAGAGTGTCGGTCTGCAGACTCAAGGGTCCAAGGTTCGATTCTGGTCAAGGGCATGTACACTGGTTGCCGGCACATCCTCAGTGGGGAGTGTGCAGGAGGCAGCTGATGGATATTTCCCTTTCACTTATGTTTCTGACTCTCTATCTCTCTCCCTTCCTCCCAGTAAGAAAATCAATAAAATGTATATTTTTTAAAATGGAAATGTACAAATGGAAACCATTTTGACAGAGAAAGGATGAATATAATCCTAAATCTTACCATTGCATTTCTAATGGTTTCATTACATCTTTGAGCAGGCCATAACATTATTTGATTACTTTTATAGTCTTACACTCCATTCATTCTTCAACCTCTACTGAGTGACACTGTGCCTGCTCTGAGTCTGCTTTGTGGTCATTGTTGGAAGTCATGACAGCAGAGTATAAATCTGACTTCCGCTCCTTTGCTTATTAACTAAATTTCCTTGAATAAGTCACCTAACCTCTCCAAGTCTCATGATCTGTCAGTGAAAGAAGCTAAAGTGTTTCATCCTCATATAATTGTGGTGAAATTTTAATAGAAGTGATTAGCAAAGCTGTCCACTAAGCATTAGCTATTATTATTATCATGTAGTAATGTGTTTATAGAGTTTAGCAGATGTGCATGCAAAACAGTGGTTGGAAAAATGAACATGGAAATAGTAAAACTTGAATATATCTAGATATATGAGCTTCTCACCTATTGTAGAAACAATTGGAATAGTAATGAAAGGCATTTCTAGAAGAAGAACTGGATTAAAAAAATAAATAAAGGGGCCAGGAGTTCTGTAAAAGCTAATAAGCCTGAGTGTAGGCCTTATGAGTAGAGTCTCAGGCTGGGAGATGAAGATGTGGAAAAACACTGGGTGAAGAATGAAGCCTTGTATATGACATGATTGAAATGTCAGACTCTATTATCTAGGCAATAGGAAATCTTTAAAGGATTCTTTTTTTTTTTTAAGTAAAACTACAGAGGCCATTTCTAAAGATCATGATGGCAACAGTGAATTCAGATGGGCATTAAAAAAATAGTGATTGGTGAGATACAGTGTCTATGCCAGAGAGTCTAAATGATATAGAAGACTTGCAATAATCTACTCAAGAAATCATGAAAACCTATACTGAGGCCATTCGGAAAAATTGGAAAAAAGGAAGTGAGTATGAGACATGTTATGGAAAAGCTTAATTCTTAGGAGAAAGGTCACTTTGAAACTATAAAATTTGAGGATTATGATTAGAACATTGACAGGCTATTGAATGACTTTCAATCAAACAATAACATAAAAATAGTAGTAAAGAAGTAAGTGTTATAAAATAGACATTCTATAAAATATTTAGATTATTAAAATGAAGATTTTTAAAAACTGGTGGCCAGTGGGTACTATTAAACTACTTCAAACCCATCTGAATGTTACACAAGGGAAATATTTATTTCTAGAAGAACAAAACAATTTTATTTACTTTATTCAGTTATTTAAGTTTTCTGTTTGTTTGCTTTTAGAGATGACGGTTACATGAAAGCTCAATTCACTTCTGGTGGAACTGTGATGAATAATAAATGAGCAGATTGTGAATTAAAATTTTAAAATATCTGGTCTTAATCGCCATTACTTAAATTTAAATTTCTCTGTTATTAATTTCTCTTTAGAGATCAAATAAAACTGCTATAACCTTATATTTAGGGAGCACAACTAAGTGTCTTTTGGATCTACCTTAAATTATAAATGAATTAACATTTCCTCTTGGAAAACATCTTTCCCTGGTAATCCCAGTATTTTGACAACACACCAAATCTCTCTTTCAAGTGTTTTCCTGATCATTTCAGAGGAGTCTTTCAGGATTATCTATGAATCCTCACTCTAAAGCAAAGCCGTCATTGGTTTATTCCCATTTCAGAGAATTTATTTATTTGGGCAAAATTCTTTAACACATAATTCCATTCAAAAGTAATTTTTATGCAAACCTTATTACACATATTCTTGGCTGTCAGTTATAAAAGTGGAAAACTTTTCTGCTTTCTGTGCTTTTCTGCAACTCAGTTAAAAACACTGGAGGCTATAACCTGAAATTCAGTATATAGTTGGTTACTTAGTTACATTTATCAAGTATCAAGCAATCACATATTCCAGTTTCTACAATATTGTAGTAGTCTAATCTGCTTTATTAAAATATATATTCTAGTGACCATTCTGGCTTTAAAACCTAAAGATTATAAATGACAATGTGGACCAGTTAGAAAGACCTTTAAATCAGAGCAGGGCTGTCTTCTCAGCTGGGACAATAATTAATACTTCTTCAGATAGTTCATTAAGAGCTTTCTGCATCTACTTGGACATCATGGTCCTGAATCCTCTTAATTCAAAGAAATTGCTTGAATTAATGCAATAATTTGTCTTCAGAAAGTGAGAAAACACTTATTTTATAACTATTATGCCAAGGACTTCCTATAGATCCTCTACTGGTTTTTAATGACAAGGGTACCTCTGAATCTCTATTCTTAACAATATCTTAAAACTCTAATTCCTTGGATGAACTGGTTTCTGTTCCTTACAAAATGCTCTAGGTAGAAACACAATTTCTTTTTCAGTCTGTGTTCATATACAACAAAGCTGATGCTATCCATTAGAGGTGAAGTAATTAACTCTCTCTGCTAGATACTTTGATCTAAGGCACAAATAAACTCCCAGTTACTTTCCTCTGCAAATTGCAATCTTTTAGAATAACCTCCTCAACTCTCCACCAGAAAGGCTACTTTATTCTTCAAAAGCAACTATGTAAAACACCAAAACAAATGATTTGGATGTAGGATTAGCTGTCTGTCAAGGGAGAAGGGAGGCTGAGAATAAGGAATGGAGGGGTTGAGCAAAAAGAAAAAAAGAGAGAGAAAAAAGAGAAAGAACGCATGCAACACAGCAACAATGTGGTGATTGCTGGGGGAGGAGGGATGGGTGGATGTGGAGAAGGGTATGAGATAAATGGTGATGAAACAAACAAACAAACAAACAAATAAATAAATAAAAACAAATAACACCACTATTTTAACAACCAAATCAAAATAAGAACAAACAAGCTATATTATAGCATATATATGAACTATGTAAATATCTACATATTTTATAGTTTATGTATCTACATAATTTACATGGATGTTTATAGTATATGTATAGTCTATTCCATAGTTTACAGATAGTGCATTAACATTAGAACATTGGTAGGTGCTCTCAGATATTTCAAGATTCCGGTATTCACTCTCTAATCTGAGATTCCAGATTAGAATTTGATCCTTTAGAACTTCTGCCCAGGCGGCAACATGAGCCCCGTGTTGTGTGCTAGAATGTACATGAAAAGCTTGGGGCGCTGGTTATTGCCCGGGCCATGCATATCCTTAAGTGAAGAACACTCACAGCTTGTTAGCTTAGAGTCTGCTTTTCTTTCATCTGTGAACACTGCATCTTCCTTCATTCAGACTGTACCCCGGGAGCCTGGCATGTTATTTATACAAGAGGGTAAATTCCCATTTGGCCAAGGCCGAGCTGCCCTTGGAGTCCACATCTCTGGGCACAGTTGTGTTTATCCTTAGCATTTAGTTTCATTATCTTTTTCTGTGATCACTTTGTTGCCTTTACTAAGTTTCCCATTAAAGAATGGTGAACAGGGCCATGCAGAGATGGCATAATGTAGTGAGGCTCGGCCTCATTCCTAGCCCTTTGGCACAGAATTACTACACTTAGCTTGCCAACTATTTCTTGGCATCTAATTTAATTTGGGGACTTGTCTAAGCATTTAATTGAACTTGGAGAACTCCTTTCAAATATTTATACCCATTTTCTCTTTTCCTGCCTCATTATCAATAATTCTTCACTATATTTTAGGTCAGATCCACCTCTTTTTTCTATGAATTATATTGCATCACACCCCAAATTCTAATAAATATTCACTTAAAAAAAAAAACCTTTGGTCGAAACCGGTTTGGCTCAGTGGATAGAGCATCGGTCTGTGGACTGAAAGGTCCCAGGTTCGATTTTAGTCAAGGGCACGTATCCTGGTTGTGGGCACATCCCCAGTAGGGGGCGTGCAGGAGGCAGCTGATCGACGTCTCTCTCTCGTCAATGTTTCTAACTCTCTATCCCTTTCCCTTCCTCTCTGTAAAAAAATCCATGAAATATATTTAAAAAAACAAAACTTCGCCCTACTCTTCTTCTAAAACTTTTCCTGCCCTGTTATAGTAGAAGAATCCTACAGTTTGTCCATAAAGTTTTTATTCCCGCATTTTATCCAACTAGTATTTTGCCTCTCTGAGTTCCTTGTGCAAAAAAATAGGCAATACAAAGGAACAATGGGTTTCTCATTCTCATCACAACAACCTAAGCTTCACTATACTTGTTTCTTATCACAACTCTACTTGCTCAGTTTTTATTCTCTGAGGTACATTTAACATGTTCTTGAATTTCATCAACATCTACAATTTCATAGCTACTCTTTTCTCAATCTATTGGCATTCTCCTGGTTTTATGTTTTCTGAAACCAGCCATGCCTCATAGGTAATCATTTAATCTAGCCTTTTGTTGGTGCCTTCAAGCTTATTAGCTGTCTGTCCTTCTGTAACTACCTCCCTTTACGTCCCAGTGCTGAACCAATCATTTTTCACTCTGATACAAATATACACAGTGCTGAATGGGAAAGTACCAATCAGTGTGTGTGTGTGTGTGTGTGTGTGTGTGTGTGTGTATGCCTGGTGCATGAAATATGTGCACAGGGGAGGGAGAGTCTGTCCTTCAGTCCAGCCTGCTCTCTCTCCAATATGGGACCCTTTGAGGGATGTCTGACTGCCCGTATTGAGCCTAAATGGGCAGTCAGACATCCCTCTCACAATCCAGGAATGCTGGCTCCCAACTGCTCATTTGCCTGCCTTCCTGATTGCCCCTAACCACTTCTGCCTCCCAGCCTGATCACCCCCTAACCACTCCCCTGCCAGCCTGATTGATATCTACCTGCCCCCCTGCTAGCCTGTTTGCCCCTAGCTGTCCTCCTCTGCAGGCCTAGTCACCCCTAACTGCCCTCCCCTGCAAGCCTGATTACCCCTAACTGCCCTCCCCAGCAGGCTTGATCACCCCTAACTGCCCTTTCTTGCAGGCCTGGTCTCTGCCAACTGCCCTCCCCTGCTGGCCATCTTGTGGTGGCCATCTTGTATCCACATGGGGGAAGGATCTTTTGACCACATGGGACCAGTCATCCAGTGTGCTGGAGTGATGGTCAATCTGCATATTACTCTTTTATTAGATAGCATAGAGGCCTGGTGCACAGTTGGGGGCCAGCTGGTTTGCACTGAAGGGTGTTCTAGATCAGGGGGGGTGTTCCTTTGGGGCATGGGATGGCCTGGGTTAGGGGCCTGTGGTGGTTTGCAGGATGGCCATGCCCCCCACACACACCCCCCCACACACACCCCTACTGGTGACCCAAGCAGAGGCTCTACTATCTGGGATTTATTTATCTTCTACAATTGAAACTTTGTAGCCTGGAGCGGTGCCAAGCCTTCTGCTCACACAGCCATTGAAATTTTGTTGCCTTAAATGGAGGCCTGGGGGGCCAGGATTTGTAGAAAGCTTGACTTCCTCCATCCACAGGTGCAACCCAATCTTCCCTCCTGTTCTCTCTGTGGCTATAGCCATTTTGGTTGGGTTAATTTGCACGCTCCCTCTGATTGGCTGGTGGGCATGGCTGACTGGTGGGTGTGGCTTGTTGGTGTAGGAGAGCTATGGTCAATTTGTATATTACTCTTTTATTAGATAGGATATGGCTTCCCTTTGAGATTGCAATGTTATTCATCTCTATTTTTCTTCATCCTTCATCTTTTATTTCTTCCCTCAACCACAGAACCAATACTTGCAAATCACACTTTTACTAGTACCTGGGATTATCCCTAAAAAATCCAACATCCTTAGGCTAGCAATTGATAAGTAATAATTTTATTCACAATACCTGTAATCTTTTAAAAATATGGTACCAGTGCAAACATGAGTAAGCCACATGGATATGACAGATAATCCAGATATAAATTCAATTAAATATTCAAGAGAATATTTAAATTATTAGGACAATAGATTATTCAGTAGTGATATTGGAATATCTGGTTAGCCATTTGTGGAGGAAATATAAACAGATCTCTACCTCATTTCTTCCACCTAACAAAAACAATAAAAAGAATATAAGCAGTAGTAATTGTAAGGTTTGAAGTGCAGGAAACGGGAATCCGAGAACAAGGCATGTTAAAGAGGAGGTTTATTCCACATTAATGAGCGATATTCATTACTGAGGAAGGTAGAAAAACCAGGATTAGAGGAGGGGGAGTAGGAGGAAGAGGAGGACACAGCCAGACTGCCTCACATACTGGGGAGATAGTAACATGTGCAGAGGTGAACACGCCAGGAGGGGGTTGAGCCCAGGGCGGAACAGGAAGGGGTGGGACTCAGGCACTCAGCACATACTGATTGGGGTTCAATGTCTCCGGATGTATCGGCAGCATATGCAGTTATGTCATACTCTGCCCACCAGTTGGGGGAAGGGGATCTACTAGTTTTTCTTTAGGGGCCTGGTATAGTGGGTCCTTTGACAATTCTTGTCAACAGTTAACTTTAGAACTTCTTTCTTTCTTTCAACATACCTTCCATTAAATATTCCTAAACATGTCTAGCAATTAAATTTTCAGTGTTGTCTGCCATTTAAAATATTTAGAGGGGGGAATCCAAGATCGTGGCATAGGTAAACACCTACACTGCTGCCTCGCACAACAATTTCAAAACTACAACTAAAAGACAGAAGGGACATTATCCCGGACCACAGGAAAGCTGGCTGAATAGAAATTCTACAACTAGAAGGAAAGAGAGGGGCTCACAGAAACCCAGAGGAACTACAAAAAGCTGAGGTATGGAGACGCACACGTGGAGAGAGCAGGTGCTGCAGAACCTGGCTGGTTTTCTCTAGAGGGAGGGAGACAGAGACTCTCAACGGCATTGAACCCCTTATCCTACAACACTAAACCCCAGATCCAGCCAAAACTCATATAGGGGGAGTTTGGACTGTGAAAAGGGAGAAGTGCATGGAAATTTAGGGGAGTCGCAAAAGATCAGAAGTCTGGTGGCGTGCACGGCACTGCGTGCAGAGGACCGACTGCTGATTGTGCCGCTGGCATTCACAAGCGGGCAGGAGACAGACCCTCCCAACTGCGTCACTTCTAACTCCACTAAACCCTGGTTTCAGGTGAAACCCTGGGGCTCAGACTCATATTGTCCCAGAGTGCAGGGGAGTTGGAAAGGCAGCAGTCTAGAGATACTGAGAGAGAAAGCACACGTGTGCACAGGAACCGCTCCAGCGATTACCCAGTCACATGAGACTCAGGGGCCCTGGAGGGTGAGGCCGACTGGAAGGCAAGGCGGTCCCTTAAGTCCTGAGACTCCACCCCTCCCAAGCTCAACCGAGAGGCTTCTGCAGTTTTGCAAGTCTGGTATCATAAAGCTGAATCCAACACAGAAGTTCTCCCGGCATAGTGAAAATGCTGAGACAAGGGAAGGGATCACAAACAAAAGAAATGGAGGAAAAAAAACAACAACTGGATATAGAGTTCAAAACCATGCTTATAAGGTTTTTCAAGAATATCCTAGATAAGTTGGATAAAGTTAGCAAGACCCAAGAGGAGATGAAAAAGAACCAACTAGAGATGGAACTAAAAATTAAACATACACTGAATTAAAAAATATTATACAGAGACCTAACAGCAGACTAGAGGAAGGCAAGAATGAAGTAAAAAATTTAAAATATAAAGAATCAGAAAACACTCAACTGGAACAGCAACAAGAGAGAAGAATCCAAAAATGTGAAGATAATGTAAGGAGCCTCTGGGACAGCTTCAAGCATACCAACATCAGAATTGTGGGGGTGCCAGAAGAAGAGAAAGAGCAAGATACTGAAAACCTATTTAAAGAAATAATGACAGAAAACTTCCCACATCTGATAAAAGAAATAGACTTACAAGTCCAGGAAGCACACAGAACCCCATATAACAGGAATCCAAAGAGGACTACACCAAGACACATCATAATTAAAATACCAAGAGCAAAAGACAAAGAGAGAATATTAAAAGCAGCAAGAGAAAAACAGTTCATTACCTACAAGGGAGCACCCATAGGACTGTCAGCTGATTTCTCAACAGAAACGATGTAGGCCAGACGGGAGTGGCAAGAAATATTCAATGTGATGAATAGCAAGAACCTACAACCAAGATTAATCTATCCAGCAAAGCTATCATTCAGAATTGAAGGGCAGATAAAGAGCTTCACTGATAAGAAAAAGCTAAAGGAGTTCATCAACTCCAAACCAGTATTATATGAAATGCTGAAAGGTACTCCTTTAGAAGAGGAAGAAGAAAAAGGTAAAAGATAAAAAATTATGAACAACAAATATGTATCTATCAACAGGTGAAGCTAAAAATTAAGTGAATTAAAAATCTGATGAACAGAATAAACTGGTGAATATAATAGAATCAGGGGCATAGAAAGGGAGTGGACTGATAATTCTCAGGGGGAAAGGGGGGAGGGCTGTACTACAGGAAGAGACTGGACAAAAATCATACACCTATGGATGAGGTCAGTGGGAGGGAGGTAAGGGTAAGGGAAGGGTGGGAGCTGGGTGGAGGGGAGCTATGGAGGGGAAAAAAAGAGAAACAAATGTAATAATCTGAATAATAAAGATTTCATTTAAAAAAATATTTAGAAAAGGCAGGGGAAGTAGGGAACAGGCCCTGAAGCCTGTTTCCAGGCCTCTACTGGAAATTTTAAAACTTCCACTTTCTCTTAGAGATGAAGATCTAAGTTTCTGATAAGCATGTGCCAGCAAGAAAGTTGTTCTCTAGGAAGGGTGGAGTGGGGGAGACGGTGGGGTGAGAAGGCGCTGAAGCCAGATAAATTTTCAGAGCATTAAAGGGTGATTTGCAGTCAATACCTATGACCCAGATCGTTGAAGGGAAGAGTGGCCCAGAAAAAGGAGGGCAGGGCAGAGAAGGTAGCCCACGTATTGACCAGAAAAGAGACCTGTTCACCTGCTACCTTGAGCGTTACCCTGGGCTTGGCAAGTGTGATGGGGGTCATTGAGGTTGGCTATCTTCAGTTTTGGCCAGTCTTCAATCATGGCCAGCGGCAGGTCATGACCTGGAAGGGCGGCCCCTGTATGCTGAGATGCAGAGGGCCCATCACTTTTCCAGGGGCAGTCACTCTTATTGTATGCCAGGCAGGGCGTGGTTGGAGCCAGGGGCCGGGGCACTGCTTTGACCAGTGGCCTTCATTTCTGCACCTGAAGCATCCTCCAGGTGGCGTTTGTCCTCTGGTTGCACCCCCACCACACATATCCCCTTTGGGCCATGCGTGGCTGCCGTTGGCCTCAGAGCTGCTACCAAGGCTTGGGTTTGCAGATTCACCTTCTGTTGAAGGTGGGCTTACTCTGCCAGCTCCTCAGAGGCATTAAAAATCTTAAATGCCGTATTCACTGGACCTCGGACATGGGTCTGAGGGGGTGTCAGAGCAGGCAGTGGGCCGTGGGCTGGAGGAGGAGGAGGAGTGCGGGGGTGGCTGGCAGCCACACCAGGCTGGGCCTGTGGGAGTGGGCTGTGGGAGGCCTCAGTAACTTTAAAGAGAGGGTTTGGACTAGCTGTGTCAAGATGGTGGCCCCCAGGGGGATGGCAGGCCATGTGGCCAGAGAGGGGCGGGGCTTATTGTTTCAAGATGACGGCTCCTGTGGGTACAGCAGGCCATGCAGCCAACATGGTGGCTGCTCACAATACACAAGAGAAGAGCAAACCGAAACAGAAATCTCACTTAGCCGTTTGGAGCGGCTGGGGTATGGCAGGTCGGTGGCTCTAGCACTACACAGCGGCCTCTGCTTGTGGCCGAGCGGTGATGCTGGCTCTCACAGTGCAGCCGCCAGCCAGAACAGGGGCAGCGGTGGCGGAGGAGGAGGAGGAAGAGAAGGGCAGACAGTGGGGTGGCGGAAGTGAGAGGGGTGGAAATGAAAGATCGGCTGGGTCGAAAGAGTCAGAAGATGGAAAGGGACTGAGGACCGGTTTGAGGGGGTTTCTCATGAGCTAGGAGAACCTGGGCTGTGGAAGAGAAGGAGCAGAGGGAGGGATGGGAGCGCAGACAAATAAAACCTCGACATATGGGACCTCAGGCCACTTCCCAGCTCATTGGCAGAAATTACTAAGGTCAGAGAGGATGTTAAGTCTGCTTTCGGGTCACCTGGACCCATTCCAATTCATACTGAGGCCATGCCACGTTACAGAGGTCGCCAGATTGGTGAGGAGACACCCTAGAACTGCGCTAGGATCCTTGACCAGGTTTAGATTTTGATTGCCCATACCAAGCCCTGGGGTCGGTAGCGGAGGCTGCGGGCCAGCGTCCCCGTCTTTGAGCCAAGGCTACGGAGTCCAAAAGGCCGGAGAACTGAGAGAGGCAGGGACGTCTCCGCTGCCTCCCCAGGTTCGGAACCCCTCCTGGAGGGGCCTGGAGGGCTGTGCCCAGAAGGCAGTCTTTGACGTGAGCCTTGATTTATGGACAGAGACGCTGGAATAGGGACCGCCGGGAATTAGCACAGGCTGGGACTTACCGCTGACGCTGCTGAGCCAGCGGGAGGAGGCTGAGGGTCCCGAGCCACAAGGAGAGAAGACGGGGCACCTTAAATGGTGAACAGTCAAATGGGATGTTCGTATCCTCCCAGGTTTCATGGTACCAGATGTAAGGTTCAAGGGGCAGGAAATGGGAGTCGGAGACCATGACATGTTAAAGAGGAGGTTCATTCCACACTGAGCGAGATTCATTACTGAGGAGGGTAGAAGGACATGATTAGAGGAGGGGGAGGAGGAGAAGGAGGACATAGCCAGAATGTCTCACAGACTGGGGAGACAGCAACACGTACAGTGGTGAACACGCCTTTTGAGGGGTACAACGGGCAGGGGTGGGACCCAGGGCACTCGGCATGTGCTGATTGGTGGTTCAATATCTCTGGGATTTCCCAGCGGCAGACACAAGTTACGTCATACTTCACCCACCAGTTGGGGAAAGGGAGGACCTATCAGTAATTCATTTTGCATCAATGCAAGCATACATTTACTTGAAAAGTGATGCTTAAAATATTGATAAACTAGCTTCACAGAAAGCCTTTTAAGACATATCATTAAAACTGGAAGCAATTTTAAAAATGTACGTACATTTGAATACATCAAAATTCTGATGGCAAATTAAGAAACAAACAAAAAAACAAACCAAACAAAAAACAAAGATAACACATTTATACTATTGCAGCATTATCTATAATAACAAAAGCCTAGGTGATGTCTTGCTCTCGCATCATCACAAGATGGCCAGCAGGGGTGGCAGTTAGGGGTGACCAGGCCTGCAGGGGAAGAGAGTTGGGAGGGACTGCGCAGGCAAAGGAGGGCAGTTAGGGGCAACCAGGTCAGCAGGGGAGGGCAGTTGGAGGCAATCAGGCCAGCAGGGGAGCAGTTAGGTATTAATCAGGCCAGCAGGGAAGTGGTTAGGGGGTGATCAGGCTGGCAGGCAGAAGCACTTAGGGCCAATCAGGCAGACAGGCAGGTGAGTGGTTAGGAGCCAGCAGTCCTGGATTGTGAAAGTGATGTCTCAGATTGGAGAGGGTGCAGGCTACGCTAAGGGACACTCCCCTCCTCTCCCAGTGCACAAAATTCGTGCACCAGACCTCTAGTTTATAATAAGAATGAAATACAACATATATACTCATCCATATGGGACTAATTAATTAAATTACAGTATGTGCCCATTATAAAATACTATACTAAAATTAAAACTAAAGTTGAAGTCTATAATGACATGAAATACAGGCGCAATATATTATTATCAGTAAAACAAAATGATGGTAGAGTACAATATTATAAAGCTTAGATGAATGTATATATGTGTAGAAGTTTATGTATGTTTGAACAATATATATAATATATGTACATTTCTATAATGGGAAAGTTGAAAGGACCTGGATTAAGTTAACATTTTACCCTCTACTTTTGACATATATTATGTGACAGACACTCTTCTAGGCAATTCAAAATACTATGTTTATCTTTGTATAGACTGGAAAGAGTCTCAGAAAGTGTGAGCAACATATTTTGAATAGTAGGGAGGGCAATACAGAAGCCAGACCCAGGAACCTTAGTTTCAGACCAGCATTTGAACCACCACATGATAGCTGATCCTATGGAGAAGATAATCATTTCAACCAAATCAGTTATTTTCTATCTCTAGCAAAGCCAAGAAGGAAAATAATTGAAATTAATTTACTAGTGCTGATATTATAAAGAACCTTTGTTCTCTTTTTTCTTTTTCTTTATTACAAGAAAGGAAAACTGATAGTGAAGTCTTATGATAGTTACCAAATAAAGTACCTTCCACTGATTTATTTGCAGCCTTGCCAAAAAGCTAGCACTGTTAGTATGCTTCCTAAGGATGACATCTGTTGGTTTAATACAGGTCCACAAGATGGATTGAACACAGCCTAAAACATGAAACCA
Organism: Lasiurus cinereus; assembly: GCA_011751065.1. Taxonomy (NCBI): domain Eukaryota; kingdom Metazoa; phylum Chordata; class Mammalia; order Chiroptera; family Vespertilionidae; genus Lasiurus; species Lasiurus cinereus. The sequence continues at coordinate 7,142,011 of JAAGEH010000040.1, forward strand.
GTAACACCACCTGGGCTGTGTGAAGAAAGATCTTCTCTTCCCCAGCTTATGATTCAATCCCATAAAATTCATCTCAGACCCTGCCCCCCAGAGAAGCTTATTCATACAAGGGGAGAGACTTGGGGAGTGAGGGCTGCTCTCTACTCACTTCCTAAGTGGAAAGGAAAAGCGGGGTGTCTTTATCCATATGACTCCTCTCACTTAGGAAAGACCTGACTCACTGAAGAGTTTTAGTTCACAGTCAGAAACTTCATTAAAAGTGGTGAGGAATTCAGACAACATTTAGAACCACTGAATAGAATCTAAGTATCACAGGTGTGACAACTATAAAATTCCAAATAAATCTAAAATGGCAAAGGGGAAAAACCTTACTATTTATTAAAAACTGACTGTGTATTATGAAACTAGGAACTTTATATACGTTACCTGACATTTTAATCCTCACAACAGAGTTTACCAGACTAGAAGCCTGTGCAGATAAATATCTGAGAACAAAAATCAGAAAACACAAAGCTACCTAACTATATTTAATTACTTACTTCTCAGGCAATTATATAAAAACATCTCTGGCAAAGAAGAAAAGTATCTAAATCAAGCTTCTCATTCCCATACTATTCTATTCTGTTAAGTAATCACAGTGATTCTCCTATTTTTTTAAAAAATATATGTATATTTTTTATTGATTTCAGAGAAGAAGGAAGAGGGAGAGAGAGATAGAAACATCAATGATGACAGAGCAAATCACTGATGGGCTGCCTCCTGCATGCACCCCACTGGGGATCCAGTCCATAAGCCAGGCATGTGCTCTTGACCTGAATAGAATCAAAGACCCTTCAATCCACAGAAGATACTCTATCCACTGAGCCAAACCAACTAGGGTTGATTCTATTTCTGATGTCTTCATTTGTTTGATACCCTTCTTCAATCAAAGTTGTGCATAATTTTAAAATAAGTTGATAAGCAGTACTTTTGCATTAGAATTTAGATAACCAGTGAAAGTAAGAACAGGGTAAGTGCAGTAGTGCTATTGGGCATGAATTCTCCAAGACCGCAAGGTCGCTGTGTTGCTTTGTAGAATGTGATGGCTTCAGTGCAACCTAGCTAGCCATTGCTGCTACACAGAAATCCTTTCTCTTGCAACATATTTTATAATAATGGGGTGGGTCTATTTAAGTAACATGCTTACCTTTTAGAATATGACATTTAAAGTAAAAGCACATTATAGATGAAGTATAAAAAAGTATAAATAGCTAGGATCCCAGGTGGAAGTCACCATTGCTTAAATCAAATATAATAAATTATTAGTTGTTAAAAAGCCTGGTCTTCCTTCAAATTTGACAATTGGCCTTCATGTGCATGTTAGAAGGTAACTGTATCGCTATAGGCACTTGGATTGGGAGATTTCAATCTTTCAGATTAAACATCAAGTAGGAACTGTTACAGTAAAAATTCAGAACGTTTTTACCATAATTCATAATAAGAATAAATTTATTAAATTGCAAAATTTAGATACATACTAAATTCAACTAGATAAAACTGTTGAACTGTCAGTTTTACAGTTCCCTAAACTCTTCATTTCTATCTTTTTTTCTTTTATTTAGTGTGGGATCATCTATAACCCACAGTAACCAAATGTAATGACATACAAATACATTTCTTACTATACTGTGAATTTGGATCATTTTTCAAAGAAAGTGAGGGACAACATAGGGCTTAGCTAAGCATGTTTTGCAAATTATTGGCATAAAAGGATTTTTTTTAACATGTAGGTAGTGTAAAACATGTCCTAATGACAATTCTTACATTCAATATTCATTTATCCCAGCAATTATCATGGTTAAAACGCCGTTTTACATGTAGCCATTTTATATGCATGTTGAAAAGCAAGGCATGCACATGTACCTGCAAGATACTGGAATTATATCCTGAACACTTTATCTCTCGGTTGGCGCTTGGACTCTGTAATTCTGCTCTGTTTATAAAATTGCATACATGAGATATCCAGGCACGGTAAGTTTGTCTATTAGGAATGTTTGAAGTGGAAATATGTTAACATGGAAGGAATTTTTCCTTTGTTCACTTTAGATTCAGTCACATGGGCAGAGGCTAGAATTTACACCAGACATTCTCAGAAATCTTCTGGTCGCCATAGTACTGCTTTCTTCAAAAGACAACTGCACATTGCCTATTTTCCAGCTGCCTTCGCAACACTGTATTGTTCATGACATAATCCCTATTTTTTAAAATGCACTTCAGTAAACAAGTTTTATGTTATAAAGCAAAACAGTATGCCTACCATCTATGCAATGTTCTATTTTGCATTGTCAGATGTCTTTTAAAAGAAAAATTCTACAGCAATCAATCATGTGACATATTTTTTGAGTAAAGAATACCGTATTTCATCTATGAAGGAGGCAATATAAAAATATTACTAAAATATCAGTACAATATTTTTTAGTCATTTGCAAATGTTCAGTGTCCCACATTTACTGGAATAAGTCATAAAATCTAATTTGTCAACTTGAACAATTGTGTGAGGATGGGACAGATGGGCAACTGTTTCTTTTTTTAATCAAAGATTCTGTTCATACTTTAAAATAATGCTGAAAATGTTTCTTATTACTTGTTGAAAAAACAGATTAATAAAAAGTGGTCAATATTTAACTATAATGAAAGATAGTCCTTACAACTTGGATTAAAAATCTCTAGCTCATTTTAATTGAAAACAATAGATTTTACTGGCTGTACTGTGCTGATACTTATCCTTATTTATACTATAATTGATATGACCAACTGTCATTTCAGTTTTATAGGAACAAACAAAAATACTGATTAAGTAAAATTTGAATAATCAACTGGGCATTATTATTTCTCTGTTAGTGCTCATGGTTTTTCCACATTTTGCTCTCAAAGGTAAATTGTATACTGCATTATGAATTAATCCAAACTAAAGCTATTTTTAAAACCTTTTGTTCATATAAAAATGATAAGAATGCCTCTATTTTTAAATCAGCATTTCTTTCTTTTATCATAATTACTTCTCCCTATTATGAAAGAATAAAGATTTAACTAATGCCCTAACTAAATTGGCCAAAGATTATAAATAATGACTTTTCACTCAGCACAAATCTTCTATAATTAGAAAGGGAGGCAAATAATCTGTAATGAATGAACTATATTTAATATATAAGCACTGAATATTGAGCACAAATGCCACTATACTTATGCTCAAGTGAAACAAACAAACAAACAAACAAACAAACAAACAAACTACATTTATATTCTTTTCTGGCAGAAACCCTATATACTGGGAGGATAAAACACTGAACTCAAAAAAGTAACACACACACACACACACACACACACTCACACACACACACACAAATATAACAAAGAATTTTAATTCATTGAAAACCAAAATACCTTTAATAGAAAGATTTTTAATAGCAAAATGGTCACTATCTTATTATGCTACTTAAAGTTATTCTATATAATATAGATGACCAGAAACTATTTCTGTAACTTAGTCAGAAATTAATTTTTTTTTACTTTCAATTAAATAAAAATAATTTTATTTGTCAGTTCCATACTATGAAGTAATGCTGACATATGATAATTTTATGTCTGAAATATAATCCTATTGAATGCTTTTAATGGATTGAATCTGTAAATACAACAGTGCCTGATTAAAGAACCTATTTTAATATCTTAACTTTAAAGAGACTACAATGGTATATAACTCTAAACTGTTAGAACGCATTTTTAATTTTTTTAACACTGATAAACCTCCTTGCCCTTCTCCAATTTCAAATTCAATTAAATTCATAACACAACCACACTAAAGAGAAAGGCCAGTTTTATTTACATAAAATAACAATAGCAATAACAATGAATTAATAGCACTAAACCAACATCAGTCTTAACTACAAAATATTAGTCTTGACCTCTTCCATGAGCAGCCTTTTCTCTACCCAACCAGGAATAATATTCAATTTTGTATGAAAATAATTACTATGGTAGAACCCACAAATGAACAAATATATTTTTGGAGGTTAATCATGACATTCAACATCATAATCATCACTATTAAATGTTTTTTAATACACTGAGTAATCCTCCAAATTAACCCACAATATCAGCAGTGCTTAAATTTTATGATTTTTAGATACCATAAAAATTACTCACATATTAAGGGTGGACGATGAGGAAAGTAAGGTATAGATTACAAAAACCTGGGGCATCAAGAGGTTAAGGGGGCAAATCAAAGAAAAAGTGGTAGAACCAGGGTTTTCAAGCAGTTCCTTCTCTCCCAGGTTTTATTCAGACCTGAGGCCTGCCCCGGGCAGAGTCAAAGTTGAAATTTGCCTGGAGCAGCTAGCCTGGAGGGAGAGACCAGTCACTTTATTAACGGAGCCCCAATTGGGGTTGCCTCCAACTAACTTCTACTCACAGTCTGAGAGCTTTCAGAGTCATGGGATTAAATGTACACTGGTCACTAAATCTCTACATGCTTACATAGTTAATCTACTGTATTGGATATTTGGGACTCAGAATTTAATAGTGATGATTATGATGTTGAATACCTTGATTAACTTCCAAAAATATATTCATTTGTGGGTTCTACTTTGGTAATTATTTTTATACAGAATTTCTAAGAGAGGCCTCCACAAAAGTTAAAAGCCAACCCAAAATAACAGTTTCAAATTAGATACTTCAATTTATGTTCTTCCACAGTAAATTTTTGAATCATTTTCTAAGAGTACTTACTGGCCATTAGTTTGCTCTACTCACTTTAATGCAGCAATTCTCTTCCCATTATTTCATTTAAGTCATATCCACACACGAAATATCTTCCTACAAAGTAAATCTTGACCACTTTTCTTTTTCATAGGATCCATTCCTTCAAAAAGACCACAGTCCTTTACTAGTAGTGCTTACTCTTTTACTGTAGGATTTTTTTTCTTTTACTCTCTCATTTCTCCTTGAAATATGTTTGAATTTCTAAAATCTTAAAAATTCTTTTGCTTCAAAACCACTACTTTATTTTAATCACCCTCCCGTTATTTGAAATTATTTTGTAAAAGTGAGTGATTAAAGTTAATCAACATGGAATTTAAGGAGAGTAAAGAAAAAATAAAAGATTTAGGAGATGAAAGCAGTATAAATCTAGTAGAGGTGATTCTAAGGAGGTTTAGGAAGGATTAAGTAATGTTGGGGTTGGAATATAAAAGATTTTAGTCAAAAGATAAGAGGCCAACTAGAGAGATAGATATTTGAACTTGAGATTATGGTGAAATTGTTGCTATTGGAAAGAAAAGGTCAAGGAAATGAGCATGGAAGTAAGTTGAGGTTGGGAGGGGAACAAATCACTGGAGAGAAGCAGTCAAGGAATTGAGGATCCTAAGTATTAGAAAGTTTACCTGTGTGGTAAACTTTGAAATGACTGAGAATTATTAAAGAAGTAATATTAAAGAGAAAGATAGTGATCTGGGATCTAAAATCCTGAAGGAATAATGAAAACAAAACAAAACAAACAAACAAAAAAACACACAGAGCTGTAGTATAAAGATGACCATGCCAAAAAGTGACATTGATATAATCTAACTAGAGCCAATGCACAAAATTTGTGCAAGGGGCTCGGCCCCGGCAGTCAAGGTGGCTTGCCTTGGTGGCTTGCCACGGCCCCCGCAGCCCCAGATTTGTCCAGAAGGTGTCCGGAAAATCCTTCAGCTGTTCGGCCTAATTAGCATATTATGCTTTTATTATCATAGACAGTAAAAAATTGCAAAGTGGTGATGATTAGGCAGGAAAAGAGGGTGATGATCTGGGAGCAGCAATAATTGATAAGGAAGACACCTATACCATCCCAAATGTGTTGTGTTTTTTTAAATGGAGTTTTTTGTTTGTCTGTTTGTTTGTTATAATATATTTTATTGATTTTTTACAGAGAGGAAGGGAGAGAGATAGAAAGTCAGAAACATCGATGGGAGAGAGACATCGATCAGCTGCCCCCTGCATGCCCCACAGTGGAGATGTGCCCGCAAGCAAGGTACATGCCCCCAACCGGAATCAAACCTGGAACCTTTCAGTCCGTAAGCCAACGCTGTATCCACTGAGCCAAACCAGTCTCGGCCCAAATGTGTTTTGATCCAGTTGCTCAGCAACATTTTTTAGGTATGCTGAGTATGCCTGGCATCCTGTTAAGTTCATTATCTTATTCTGATTCATAAAATAAACATGATGTAGAAACTATTATTATCTATATTTTACAGCTGAGTAAACAGATTAATTTGCTCAAGGTTATTCAGTTATTGTTTAAGCTCTCTTATACAGTATTTTTTTCATTCATAAGTATTATCAATTCAAGATTTTTAACACTGAGAGATGATTACTTCCGGAATACCTCAAAAACCCACTCCCTAGTGAAACAATAATAATTGGTGAGAATTATATACAAAATAGTTTTCAATATCTGGAAGTTATCCTGGAACTTGCAACAAATGAAGAAACATTTATTCAAGACAATTTACTAAAAACAAGAAATTTGTAGATTTGGTAAAAATCCAGTGAGAGTCTATGGCACTTGAGATATGACCTGGCCCGGACTTGCCTCTGTCTCCAGGTCACCATGACAGAATGTTCACTTTGAGCAGGTGTGGCTAAGACAGGGCACCCATTCAAACATGTTCCTGGTCAACAGCTATGGCATCTCCTTGGAAGGGGCAAGCCACCAACATTTTTACTCCTCCCCCGCGCCCCAGCTCCGTGTTACAGAGACTAAATGCCACATGACCACATCTGAGAGGTCCAGATTTAGTGTATATTAGTGAAATGGATAATACAAAATTAGAGAAAATTAATGAAATCAAAACTTGGTTCTTTGGATAGATCCACAAAATTGGCAAAGTTTAAATTGGGTTAAGACAGGAATGAAAGAGGGGCATTACTACTGACCTTACAGAAATAAAAGGATTATAAAGGAGTACTATAAATAATTATATGTCAATAAATTAGTTAACTGCGATGAAATGAAAAAAAATCCTGGAAAGAGAAAAAGAATTGAAACTTACTCAAGAAGAAATAGAAATGTGAATAAGCCTTTAGCAAGTAAAGAGACTAAATTGATATGAATTGAAAATGCCCAAGATCAACCTTAAGGATGGATAATTCACTACAAGGACTCACCATGGAATTGTATTCATGGTTCAGACTCATTATAGTGAAAGAATACTAGGAACAATTAGCAAAGAGAAAAGGTGCATGTGATATAGGCCAAGGGAAACAAGTCGCAGCTCCCAAGTATCATCCTTCACTGAAGTCACTTAGAACATGCTTAAATTCCCCCAGCAATAAGTTGTAATAACATGCATGAACTGCTGCCAATTATGAAAGTTCATGAGAGACTCACTCTCCTGGGCTGATGATGCAGACAGACTTTGTCTAGTATATACCAAAATTTCAGACTCCCAGAGATGTTCAGCATGTACATGTGGTGTGTACTGACAGGTAAGGCACATTGAATCACTCTTATCAACTCTGAGAATGGTGGGACCCCTCCCAAAATCGAAGTTTCCAAACAACAGCCAAATGTAAGATAGACTTTCTAAGAGTCTTAGGCCTGTTACGTTAACTATTTGCTTCACAACTAGAAAATTTAAAACTTTCTACAAAGCAAAGCCAAACCGAGTTTCTTTTTTGCCACTGGTGAATTCTACCAAACATTTTTCTTAAAGCATCAGTAACAAATATTCACAGATTCTTCCAAAAGAAACAAAAGAAGAGGAAACACATACCAACTTCATATGTAAGGCCAGCATTGACCTGATACAAAAACTAGAAAAACACATCACAGAAACAGAAAACTACCAACTAATTCTCTAGTAAATATATATGTAAACATTCTGAGAAAAAATACAGTTGTCCTATTATTCATAGAAGTTTTGTTCTATAAGTTCACTGAGAACTCTGATTTAGTGAATACTGAACCATTGCTCATAGAGACATACAGGGTTAAGTTCTTGAGAGACTCTGGTCATAGCGTTTGCATCAACTAACCAATAAGAATTTTATGTGTGTTCCTATTCAAAGACACCTTACTAAATATATATTGATGATTCATTAACATTGAACTCATGGCCAACAGCACTATAATTTGTCTGAGCAAAACTAATCTAACAAACATTTTCTATGAAAGACACTTCACAGCAGTATTGCACCTAAACACACTAAACAGGACTTTAGAACTCATTTGGAGAACCATTTTAAATACCAAAATTATCCACAAAAGAAAATATGTGAGAAGCATTACAAAATTAGACCACAAAAAGGACACTTGTTCTGAGTATGACAGCTGAAACAAGAAAGCAGAACATTACCTTTATAAACTTCAGCTAAAAATCCACATTCTGGGTAATTCAAATCTTTTACTGTTCTTTGCATGTTCACAAATGACCACAAAAGTACCACAAGTATTAATTCAGGAATATAAGCACATTTTAGTGAGTAGGTGAGTCCACAAATATGAATAATGTAAATAATGAAGATTGATTATACTAGCAAACAGATTTTATCAACATATAAAAAGGAGTATATGGCATAACCAAATGGGTTTATCTCAGGAATGCAAGGTGGTGTAACTTCCAAAAGTCAAATAATATGACACACAGTATCAATAGAAAATACGAAAAAAACATATAATCATCTCAGTAGCTTCAGAAGTATCATATGACAAAACCCAATATCTGTTCATGATAAAAAAAATACTCTACTCACTAATAAAAGGAATTTATGAAAAGCTAACATTATACTTAATAGCAAAATATTGAATGACTCTCCTAAAAATTAGCAACAAGAAAAGTATGTTCTCTCTCCACATTTATTCAACATCAGACTGGAGTTTTTAGCCAAGTCAATTAGGCAAAAAAATGAAACAAAAGGCATCCAGATTAGAAAGGAGAAAGTGAGATTAAATCTTTTTATAGATGATATAATCTTGTATGTAGAAGATCTTCCAGAATCAAATAAAAAAGTATTAGAATAAATAAACTCAAGATATTAGCAGAATTTAAATCACTATATAAAAATTATTAGCAATAGATAATCTATAAATGAAATTCAGAAAAACAATTTGTTATGGCATCAAAACGAACAATATACTTAGAAATAAAATTTGAAAATAAAGGCAAAACTTATATGATGAAAACTATAAAGCATTGCTGAAAGAAACTAAAGAAGAGCTAAATAAAATCACAGATTTTCTGAGTTCATAGATTGGTAGACTTAATATTGATAACATGGCAAATACTCCCCAAATTGATCTAAAAGGCAGGAAAATTTATCTAAAAATTCTAGCAGGATTGTTTTTAGGAATTGACATGGTGATTTTTAAATTTATATAAAAATTCTTGGTAACCAAAAAGGAAAAAGCCCTGAAATGGAAGAATAATGTTAGATTCTGACTCACATTTTGTGATTTCAGCACTGTAAAGCTACAAGTTATCAACATTATGTGGTACTGGAATAAGGACAGGTACAAAGATCAATGGAATAAAATTGAGATTCCGAAAACAAACTTCTACATTAATAGTTGATTTTAAATGAAGATAACATTCAATTGTGAAAGTATAATCTTTTTGGCAAACAATCTTGGAATAACTGGACATCCACATGCAAAATAATAAAGGTAAACCACTGTATCATACCATAAACAAAAGTGGACTTAAAATGGATCATAAGTTTCAAGGTAAGAATTAAAGCTATATCATTCCCAGAAGAAAATATATTTATAAACTTGGATAAGATAAAGCCTTTCTAGTTACAACACTGAAGCAAAATTAGAGAAAATAATAGGTAAACTGGATTTCATCTAAATGAAATTTTTGCGGTTCTAATGATATCAAAAAAATGAAAGGCAGAACAGAACATATTTGCATACAAACATCTGATAAGAGATGTGTACCCAAAAATTTACAAATCAATAGTAAAAAGATAAATAACACAATTTCAAAATGGGCAAAGAGTCTGAATACATATTTCTCCAAAGAAGATATACAAATAACCAATAAACAACAAAAGTTGGTCAACATCATTAGTCATTAGGCAGATACAAATCAAGGCCACATTGAGATACCACTTTACATACAATAGAATGGCTAAAATTAAAAAAGATAGATTATAACGTGTTGGCAATGGTATGAAAAATTGAAATCCTTGCATACTGCTGGTCAGAATGTATAATGAATGATGCACCCAATTTTGAAAAACAGGCTGGAAATCCCTCAAAATGTTCCTCTAAACATAGCATTTCAATTCCTAGGTATATGCAAAGATAAATGAAAACATGCCCACATAAAAACATATAAATATTCATAACATTGGGAACTCTCAATTATTCATGTTAGCCAAAAAATGAAAATAACCCAAATGTTTATTAACTGAGTATGGATAAATAAGTGTGGCATAGCCATACAATGGAATATTATTTGGCAATAAAAATACTATTACAAGATGGATGAACATTTAAAATATTTCTCTAAGCAAAGTCAGTCACACATGCACATACACATACACACATGCACATACACATCTATTGTATGATCCCATTTATGTGAATTGTCCAGAATATACAAATCTAGAGACAGAGAGGCCATCAGTTGCCTAGGGCTGTGGTATTGAAAAGAAATGAGGAGTTACTTCTAACAAGCACAGGTTTCTTTCTTTTGTTTTTCTTTTCTTGTTTTTAGGAGGGATAAAAATGTTCTAAAATTAATTTTGGCTTTTATTTGTCCATGTCAAAGTCAGACAATGCTTAATGCTGGCATGTATTTCAATGCCATATCCTAGGGCATACTCTAATCACTCCTACATGGATTACTATAAGTAATCTATTACAGGGACTATTCCCAATTTCAATGAGCCATCTGTGGCAATATTAATTTTATTAAAATACTACTTTCATTAAATCACTCTTTTGTTCAATATCAATAATTCTTTAATCTCTTTAGTCAGTCTTTTATGGCCCATCATCACCTGGTCTGTGTTACCTACTATTAGGCAGAATAGCTTCTCATAGATGACCCTATCCTAATTCTCAAAACCTATAAATATGTTACTTTACATGACAAAAGAAACTGTGCAGATATGATTAAATTACAGTTCTTGAGATGGAGAGATTATTCAGTTGGGCCAAATGTCTTTACAAGTTTCCTTCTAAGGAACAGAGGGAAGCAGGAGAATTAGAGTTGGAGAAAAGTTATGACAAAGGAGGCAGATGTTACACTGTTACAGGAAGCCTCTAGAATCCAGAAGGCAAAGAATTGGATCCCCCTAGAGCCTTCAGAAGGAAGGCAGCTCTGCGGAACCTTTTTCTCTAACATCCAAAGCAGTAACATAATACATTTGTGTTGTTTTGAGCTACTAAATTTGTGGCATTTTGTCATAACTGTGATAGAAAACCAATACACTCATGCAACCATTTTGCTATGACTCTGTTCTTTGCATACCTCAGAGTTGAATAATTCTTCACGTGTCTGGAAATTGCATTCTTCTCCTCACAGTGAGGTCTACTTAAATACTAATATCTTCAGAAGTCTCCTCTCACTAACCCCAGTTCCATGTGACTTTGATTCTGACTAGAGCTTTCTTCAGAATGAATTTATGCCATCTACAAATTTTATTAGCACATACATTGCCTAGGGATGACCATCCCATTTTAAGTTACATACACAAGGCACTTAGCACACGGGATGGAAACAGTGTTGTGCTAATGAAACTAATTCAAAAAAGAAAAACCCTGATTTATAGTGTTTGCTGATTAAATACTCTCAACAAGACCAATTTCAATCATCAGGTTGTATACCCCAAAACTTATACAATGTTATATGTCAATTATACCTTCATAAAGCTGGGGTAGGGGAAAGGTAAGGAGACAATTTATTTCACACTACAAATTGTTTTCCCATGAGCTCACACATTCTTGAATAGTTAATAATGTTTTTAGATAGCTAGTTCAGACCTCTGATTCAAACCTAGCAGATTCTTCCCCTAGTTTGTCTTTCTTTCCAACCTATAGTTGTACTATAAATGTATTCAAAAGTCTAGAAGTATGTCTACTTTTGTTATATTCCCATTGGTATTCAATAAACATTTCTGAGTCTTTGGATTTAACACTTTTCTAGATGAGGACTCGGTTATTAGTGAAAGTTAGCAATCATTAAATTTAAAAATTGAGGTTAAAAGTGTCAAACTCTAAATTATCAGATATATGCATATGACCTTGTCATTTACTGTCAGTGGGGAGGAAATTAGGATTCCATAACTATGCAGAGCCTTGTAACACCTACTACAGGCCACAGTTCTTTCTTAGTGAGTACCCTCTTCATGGCCCCATTAATTTGATTCCTGGTCATGCACACAACAAATACTTACAAACTCTCAAGATGGTTCAAAATAGAAGATATAAATATTTTCCAGGGGTGCCTACGTACCTATTCTGCTTTTCAATTCTTCACCCTATTGTTTTAGTTTCTCATGGATTCATAGTAATTCACCACAAAATTAGTGGCTTAAAACCACACTCATTTATCACTATACACTTGTATGTCCCAAGTTCAGCATAGTATGTCTGAGTTCTCCCTTACATTATCATAAGGCTAAAATCAAGATGTTGGGTATTCAAAGTTCTCATTGGGAGACTTGAAGAAAAATCCAATTTTAAGATCATTCTTGTTCTTAGTTATAGGACTTAACTTCTATCTTCTTGCTGGCTTTCAGGTAGGGCTGCTCTCAACTCCTCAAAGCCATCAAAATCATTGCCAGTTGTCCTCTCCATATTTATGTTAGCAATGGTATCCCAAATCCTTCTCACTAATCCAATTGCTGATTCTTTTTCTGCATGTAGATGGGGACAACTCTCAGCTTTGAAAGGGCTCATGTGATTAGGTAAGGCCCACACAGATAATCTCCTTATGGCCAACTGAGACATATAACACATGCTTATTACAGAAACAAAAATTGATCATATTCAATGTTGGGGATTACCCTGGGCACATATATGTGGGAAAGAGGACAGAAGATTTTGAAGCTCATCCTCACTCTGAGTCTATCTGATGAGTTTGGTTCAATAATAGGATAAATTTATATTGTAAATATAACGATAAATGTGGAAGTTATTAGCATAATTTTTGTGGAATGGTAGTTTCCAAATCTAAGAAATTTGAGCCGAAATTATTAGCAGAAGTTTTGTGCTATTTTTAGGGCCTTGGTGAGCCATGGGAAGCTCCTGGTAAGTAAAATATATCCAATGTAGCCACCTCAATTTTCATAAAATTTTATTTATATAAATAATTAAATCAGGATCTTAATTTACTTCATTGGGTTTGGGGAGCTTTTTCAGATAATATCCAGAACACTAGAAATATTACAGTTAGCATTAAAAGACATTCTATAAAAACAGATATGCTTCTTGTTTTCAGGAGCTTAGTAAGGAATATAGATGATAAGGCAGCAATGTCCTGGTCACATTCTAGGAAAAGGAAGAAATGTGTACAAATGTCAAAAAGTGAAGAAGAAGTACATTGGAAGAACTGCAAGAATCTCAAGAAGATTGGAAGGTAGAGTAGGAGTGGGGATCAGAAAGGCTGGAGAAATAGGTAAGGCAAAGGTCATAGAAAACCAAATAAACTACATAAAGATAATTTATTCTGAAAATAATTGGGAGTCCAGCAAGTCCATATATAGGACTTTATTCTAAGAATATAATCATATAAATTAAAAATAAAGATTCATAGAGCAAGTATTGATTATAGCAGAATATAAAAGCCACTTAGCCCATCTACCCTCCCCATGGAAACAAATTCAATGTTCATCAAAAGGGGATTGACAAAATAATTGATAGGGTTGGGAGCCTTAAAATTATGATATACGTTCCATATTCATTGATATAAAATAACACTGTATTAAGAATAAGAATATGAAGAAGTGTGAGGAGCAAGAGAAGTATGAGGGCTCATTATGCACCAGACAGTGAACTCAGTTCTTAGCAATTTTATTATACTTATTCCTCTCAACAGTCCATCCAGGTAAAAGCTGCAATTGCTCCTGCTTTACAAATGAGGAAAACCAAAGCCCAAGTGGGTAATAACCTGTGTAAGTCCACACACTTACTTAGTAGCTGAGCCAAGATTAGAACCCAGGCAGAGGCAGTGCAAATCCAATCTATGTTTCTAACTTGAATTCTGAAAAATACTTCAATACAAGAAAAGGAGGGAGGGCAGGAAAGAGGGAAGGAAAAAGGAACAGAAACAGAGAATGAATAATCATCACTGAAAAATCCTGAGGAGTCATCTGAGTTGTAGGGTTTGAAGGTACGTTTTATTTTGCTTTATATTTTTCTGACATTTAATTTTTGTTGAAAGAGCATTTTTTAATTTTTGTTAATGAATAGACTTTTTTGGAAGAGCTTTTAGGTTTATTTGCAAAAAAAGTAACACATGGGTGAATTCCAATGTATTCTCTTTCACTCTCAGTTTTCCCTATTATTAAAAATGTTCACTAATGTAGTCCATTTTTTAAAATTGATGAGCCAATTTTGATACATTATTGTTAACTGAAGTTCATAGTTTACATTAATTTTACTATTCATGTAATTTCTCTGGGTTTTGAAAAATGAATAATGACATGAATTTACCACTATAGCATCATACAGAACAGCTCATGGCCCTAAAAATTCAAAATAAATTCTGAAAGGTAAATAATCATTACATATATCAAGGGCTTAATATAAGTGTAGTGGAAAATTGTAGCCCAGCTTCCTTGAATCTAGTCCTATCTCTGATCCAGGAGATATGCTTGCATTTTGCAGAGAAATATGTTCTCTGTATATATTTTTGCCCTTAGCTTGTGGTTTTGCCTGAAACTGTGGACTTTTAAATGGGCAAATCAAGCACAGTAAGAGCCAACCAAGCCCTATCTTGCCCAAGAGCCTCCTAATGAAGATACACATACAAAATGATAGACTTTCTAAAGGTTTAGTGAAGAATTAAAACCAAATGCCGGTATCATTTGTCACTAGTTACTTTACATGCATGGCAATGGAACAACATTTGATTCATGGCTGAAAGAATGTCGACACAGCTTTCAAACATCATTGAAATGTTTTCTTGTCTGTTTATTAGCTAGATAGTTTTAGAGAAGGAAGAAATATAGTGTCCTCTACTGACAGTTATATATCTGATCTGTTTGTTTCATGCATTTATTTGGATACTATTTTTACAGTGTTATTATTTATATCATTGTCTTTCTGCAAAACACTAGGATACCCATCAAAATTTTCTTTATCTTCAGAAAACTTTTAAATTTCTGCTCTTCATTAAATGCCAGTGATACTTAATTTTTCTACATTCTTAAAATACTTTACTACAATTTTAGATTTTATGCTCTAGAATTTGATATAGTTATCTATTTTTCACCAATTTTGAATTAATCCCTTAGATTTTTTTTTCTTTTTACATCGTGGATGATTTGGGACATTCAAGAAAAATAACTAACTTAATTTTGGATGGCTCATATAGGGTCTGGTATATGGGAGTATTGAGCATTAAGGGTAGTAAAAAGGAATAAATCTATAGTAGCAATAATAACATACAATAATTCAGGCAGGGTATCCAACTAAGAAATGTATGCTTTAGAATTAAGTTTCTCATTTTAGGTAGTGAAAATTTAAGAACTACATTATAGTGAAGGTATGGTAAGTTTTATAAAATTAGTACACTTTCAAAATGTACTTTAACTCAAATGGGAAAGGCAATCATAGATTGGAAGCTTTATAATTAAACAAGAGACAAAACATGCAATCACTTAGAAAAAATATTTTTATTCCCTATCATATATATTTTTAACCTATTAGCTAGAAACCTCATTGATGCATCATATAGTAGCAATAATATATTTGGTGCTGGAGGATTTGTGTAAAAGAAACAGTGAGAAAATTCACTGAGACTTTTCTATAAAGTAAAAATAGAAAATAAGGAGCAGATAAGGAGTACACCCATTAGCCTATTAATCTGAACTGGAAAAAATTTTTCTGAATACAGAATTTTAGAATATCATTAGCACTTTTTATGCCCCAGTTCAGCTACTACAACTCTCAGAATCAGCTATATTCCAATGACTCCACAGCTACAAATAAACTCAGAATTATCTCCTAGACTACAAGCATCTCTACTCAAGTGCCTATGGGATATTTCTAGTCCAGTCTCCAATCGGACCCCAACTCAATAGGATCCAACCTTTTAACCTCTTCTTTGCCCTACTTTGGTTAAAATTTCCTCTTTTTTTCTGCATTTTCTTTCTTTTTTAAATCCTCACCTGAGGACATTTTTCCATTAATTTTTTTAGAGAGAATGGAAGGGAGGGGGAGAGACACACAGAGAGAAACATCTATGTAAGAGAAACACAGTGATTCAGTGATTGGTTGGCTCCCATACATGCCCCCACAGGAGCTGAGGTCGAGCCTGCAACAGAGGTATGTGCCCTTGACCAGAATCAAACCTGGGACCTTTCAGTCTAAGAGCTAACACTCCAGTCACTGGGCCAAAATCGCTAGGGCTGCATTTTCTTTCTTGGAGTGTCCCATGAGCCGTGAGCCATTAGGCCAAGCTGGAAACAGACAGGTCATCTTGCCTTCCTCCTTTTCCCTCATTTCTCTATCCACCTTGTCATGAATATGACAATTCTGTTTTTATAAACCTCACAGGTCTGCCTGCCTTCACACCCTGAGGTTCACTGCCTTCTCGCTCAACTACCTGCTCTCCTCTGCAACTGTCCTCACTTTATTTTGTACATTCCCCTATGCCTTATTTCCCCACAGGTAATCATTCATGCATCTTTTTAAAAACTCTTTAATGTTTTCTCCTTCTATATGTTGATAAAGACTTCATCCCTTAGAAAAGAAAGGTGCTTGTCATTGGCTCCAGCATCCTGTCTCTCTAACATTCTCATTGAGTCCCAGGCACTAGTCACATGAAACTGCTTGCCTCTCTCAGAGCAATTTAAATTTGGTAAAGCCTCTGAGGCTTTATGTAGTCCCTTTTCCTTTTCCAGAGGACCCTTTTACCTCTTTTCTGTCTGATGAACTTCTAGCCATCAAACATGCTCAGCCACAACTTCCCCTGGGAAATCCTGCCTGACTGTTTCTGTCTGCGTTGATCTCTACGCAGGCACAAGCGCTGGCCACACTGGGGTATAATTGTTTGTTCACCATGAGGGAGGGCAGAGATTGTCTTCCCCTCCCTCCCACCCCAAGAGCCCCTGATGCCACGGAGGTTCTAGCATGAAACAAGGGTTTAATACTTACTTATTGAGAGAATGAAATGTTTGCCAGAGCCAGGTTTTGAAGGGCTTTGAATATCACATTAAGGATTTGTATTCTATAGACATAGCTCTGAAGCACAGGAGAAACATAATCAAATCTATGTATTAGAAAACCTGGGTAGAGTAATGGGTAGACTAAAGTTGAAGTAATTTGTTGTAAGTTAGGCAGAAGTGTCTGGAGACACAAATTATGGATTTATTGGGGTATTAGATTGAAGAATAGGGATATAATTCATATAATGTTTTACATCAATGCTGAATTACATTCTGAATATATAGTAAGAAAAAAATAAACTCTTAATCTGCTTCATATCCATAATATTTCCTAGCTAGTACTGCAATTCCAATAACAGATATTAGGCAAGAAATTTAATATAAATTAAACAGATAAAGAACTTAAGCATTGATTCTAAGAAATATTTCCAGTTTCTTATATATTCTAATATGGCTGGATCAACCATAATTGTATAGAAACAAAACTGTAATTATTTATATTTAAGCTCCTAGAGCAATACATTTCATAGTTTATTTGACACTATGGAAATTTTCTTCAATTCTTCTACATAGGGCCTATAGTAGTGACATTGTAATTTAGGAGTTGGTCAGACTGTTCATGAATATGAAAATAAATATTAAAATGACTTTTTCCTTTAAATCCATGAAAGCAGACCACCAAATTTTCAATAATCAATTATTATATTAATGCCCAGCAT
Source organism: Lasiurus cinereus (assembly GCA_011751065.1). Lineage (NCBI taxonomy): Eukaryota > Metazoa > Chordata > Mammalia > Chiroptera > Vespertilionidae > Lasiurus > Lasiurus cinereus. Next base: position 7,160,094 of record JAAGEH010000040.1, read on the forward strand.
TTCTATCAGGATTTTTTAAACCTCATCTTAAATTCTTTCAGATATGAATTATAAGAAATTAATCTTAAGAATCCTGCTGTAAAGATAAATTCTAAACAATTTTCAGAAAATCTCATGGTATTTTCTAATATTTTATAACATAACCAAATTAAGAGAGCATACTGTGCTATTTACAGGATTCAAACTTTTAAAATATTAAGGCTACAAATATTGCACAAAATCCTTTTAGGAAATCAATGAAAGTTAAGTAAAATTGAGCAGTATCAATAAAATTTTGTTGCCTCACCATATTCTAACTATCTCTCAGGACATATTCAAAATCCATAAGATTTTTTTTCCTGTGAACTATGCATAATTAGATTTGTTTTATCTACTTCATATGTTTAATAGAAAAGAATGAAAATCCTTAATAAGTTCTTAAACTTTATAATGGAATTATTATTAGCACCATTATCTTTATATAAGAGAAAAAATAGATTGTAATGAGGAAGAAAAAGATGACACATTAAAAATAAAATATGGCAAAAATAAATAATTCTGCTAAATTACATAACCTGTGAGTGAATACATTAGAAACAGAGTAACTGCACTTCAAGGGGTCAGCACTGAATCTATTTACTCCGTGAAAGGTTGTTTATGACAATCAATATTGCCACTCATTTTTGATGATCTTTTGTGTCCTCTGTGCCTCACATTAAATGCATCAACATGTTTGATTTTTAATTTAGCCTTGTTAAAGTAATTTAGTTCAACCTTCACTGAGGAAATGCTGTTATTTACAATGACAGTGAATGTTATTTGGCCTCTTAGGGCAAATGGGACTGTCAGCCTCATTGTCAGGTTTCGAGTTGATACAGTCAAGAAGTTAGCAAAGAGAGAGAATGGTGGATTCCAGCTTTTAAAGGTTTTGGGTGTTGGGGGTTGGGGGGTAACTCATTGACTTTTAGTTGATTTTTAAAAACTCATCACTTATTTTTTATTCTATAAAAGGTTCCAATCTTCTCATTACTTAGAGTTGAAATCTCAGTCATTTTTGTTTCTTCTGTCCTCCATATCATCCACCCCAAATCATGCCAATCCAAATTTTATTTTTAATCCAAGTACTCTCATCCTAATTCAGATTTTTGTCATTTTACAACTGGATAGTTTACAAATGTCATAATTGATCCCTCTCCTTTAGTTCCTATATGAGCAAAGCCACTAAAAACAGCACTGCCATGGTAGCCTTTTAAGTTTCATAATCATGTTTTTCTTCATACATTTAGTATCTTACATATCCTAGAAACTGTTGTCTAAAATTCTTTGCCTACTGTCCTATATTTTTTTTAAATTGTTTTATTAATGTATTACATATGTACATATCTTCCCATGGTTCCCCCCACCCACTCCCATGCATGCCCTAACCCCCCAGTGTCTTGCGTCCATTGGTTGTGCTTATATGCATCATACAAGTCTTTCGGTTGATCTCTTATCTACCTCACCTTAATTTTGCCTCCTGCAGAGGTTAAAGGGGGAATTAAGAAATTACAGCCATATCTCCTCCTGGCTGCCTGGGCAGAGGCACCAGCAGCCACTGGACAGGAACAGAAAGAAGATCTTGGCCAAGGCCTGGGGTATCAGGAAACAGAGGGCGGCAGATAGCTGGGGGCTGGCCCAAGAACGCAATCTGAGCAGGAGGACCTTGGGTAGCCCAGGTTCCAATAGGAATGCACACTGCACTGTCCCATATAACTCTGCTTACAAGACAGAAACCCACAGGTAAAGTTCTTAAGGACTTCAAGACAGAGGGCAGAAGACTAAACACCAAGAGTGGGATGTTTCTGAATGTGTGTGACTGTGCTGGTCATAGGCCCATGAAGCCTGCCTAGGAGCAGATGTCCAAAGGGAAATTAAGCAGGGGCTAGGACTGCTGACTCCAGACAGAAACTGGGAGGTGGGTCACAGGAGTTCGTTCCAGGGATGTGAATGGACTACATCACTAAAATACATCCAAGCACACCGTTTAATATCAGTGTAGGCATATAACATAGTATGCTATGGTTTCTGCTGTGGTTTCTATTGCAGATAAAAGTGCTGTATAAACCAATGACTATTAAAGAAAAGAACAAAAAGCTGGAAAGATAACAAAGCACTTAATTCAGAATTTTAAAATAAATGTGATGAAAAAAATAAAAAAAAAGAGAGTAGTAAAGATAGTCTTCACTGGAAAAGGTAATACTCATTTTGATTTGAATTGTGGACTTCTGGCTTTCAAAAAGATGCCATTTTTGTGTTGTTGTTGTTTTAGATCCATATAACTATAATAACTGGGTGGAGTGGTATGAAATTACTTATAACATGGGAAATTTCTAAAATGGGGAAGATTTTGAAAGTATTATAGATGTCCCCATTTTTCTTCCCATTGACCCCCTACACCCTATTACCCAGATCTTTACTGTAGATGCCAGATACTTCTAAATTAGCCTATGTTTATTTTTTACAAAAATTTCTAATATTTGTTGAGTGCTATCTGTGTGCTAGGAACTTTATAAACATATTATTTTTCATACATGTACAGTTTAAAGCATACAGTATCCTCATTTTTTCAGATAAAGAAATGGAGTTCACTAGTTATTTTAGATCAATTATTCCAGTGCAGGCATGTAGCTAGTAAGTGGAATGGCAGGAGAGGAGGCAGAACAGAACAAAATATATTTTATGCTTAATATACTTTCTTCAACAAGCACATACAAGTTGCAGAGTCAAAAATAAAAGAGGGAAAATGAATAATAATCATTTATTTCTACTGGACATGTTAGGTTTATAAAGAAACAAAGCAGGTAATACTCAAACTTATTTATTTGACTGCTGTTATATTATTCATTATTTTTCCCAAATCACTGAAGAGAATATTTTGGGAAGAAAATAAATTTATTTTATTCCAATATATTTAAACTTACATAGCAATGATGGTAAGGCTGACTGTTATATACAAATTGGGGCAAAGGTAGGTTTACAGTTGTCCATATGAAAATAATACCTTGAGAATTAAATGAATATTTTCACAGAAATAAATGAATAATACAAAATCTCAGGCCTATTAGGCTCTAATTATGTATATGTTTGGTAGTTCATTTTAGTTTGGCAATAATACACAATTGATAGCATTTTGCTTTATATATATGAAAAATATACAGCTCTTTTGAGTAACAGAGAGAAGGCATTTTTTTTTAAATAAACATTTTTCTGGCATTGTCTGTCTTCATTTAGCAGCCAATACTTGAGAGAGCAGTGTTTTCCCAATCACTGCTTGCTCTTCCTCATTTACCATTTCTCAGCCCATAGTAATTTGGCCTACTGCAGTCACCTTCATTGTTCTCAAAACTCGTGTTTGTTGGACACATTGATAACATTTGTCAAGAAATCAAATGATTGTTTTTAATTCATATTTTAACTGGGATATGACACCTCTGTAGGGTACAACATGGTTGATAATTCTTGCCTTCATGAAGCACTTACTTTTCCTGACATTGGACAACCAAGTAGGTTTCTGTCTTACTTTCTGGCTGCTTCTTCCAAGTCTTCATTTTATTTTATTTATTTATTTATTTTATTTTTTAAGTATATTTTATTTATTTTTTTACAGAGAGGAAGGGAGAGGGATAGAGAGTTAGAAACATCGATGAGAGAGAGATATTGATCAGCTGCCACCTGCACACCTCCTAGTGGAGATATGCCCGCAACCAAGGTACATGCCCTTGACCAGAATCGAACTTGGGACCTTTCAGTCCACAGGCCAATGCTCTATCCACTGAGCTAAACCAGTTTTGGCCCAAGCCTTCATTTTAAAATTCATTTTCTCCACCATTCCTTTAATCTGATGGTATATTATCCATTCTCTTTCCTTCCCTTCCAGTCCATTCCTCTCCCTCTCTTCTCAATTTCCCTATCTATCTATTTATATATTTCCATTCTTTCTGGTCAATCTTGTTCTCTTTTATGATTTGCTTTATTGATGTATACATTAATAAAATCCATACTTTTATTTATAACATAGGTCTTACACAAATTATCAGATTTATATATTTTACTACTCCTTGGCATCTTCATGTGAATTTTCCATATTCAACTAGAATTCAACATACTTCAAATTTAACTCATTTTTTTCCTTCCAAGACCTTTTCTTCTAGTGTGCCATGAGTTATGAATTGTTCTACCATTTAAGTAACATAAAACAGAAACCAGGGAATCACTTTTTTACTCTTTTATTCTCCCTCCAAAATTATTCAATCACTAATTCCAATGAGTCATTTGATACTCCTACAATTTTTCAATGTTATCCAACTTTTAATTTTCTTCTGCAGCCAGAGTAATGTTTCTAAGCTTCAAAGCAGTGCATAGCATTCTTCTGCACTAGTTTCACATTGCTTTGAGGATCAAAATCCTTAGTTGTCAATAATTTATACCAATTATATCTCCCTCTTAGGTCCCAGAGCAACTTTTTCATTCCTATTCTCATTTTCCCAAATATCTTTCCTTTACTATACTATGCTCTACTCCTCTTTATGTCTAAATTTGATCCCATATTGCCCCATGATAACATTTATCACACTGCATCTTTATTTGCCTCTCCAGTAGATCGTGGTTCTTTATGATAAAGCTTATATACTGTAAGTGTTTAGCACCCAGTAAGTACTTAGTATTTAATGACTGACTGACTGACTATTCAATGATAAATGAGGTGGGGCAATAGATTTTTTTTATATATGTGAGTAGTAGGTAAGACTCCATTGAGAAAAATGTCCTCTTATGCAGAGCTTCATTCATCGAATGTTTGAATTTAAATGTAGGAGCAACCTTCTGCATGACAGAAACTTGGCAATGATGTAAACTGGCTCAATTGAGACATATTTCTTAGTGTGAGCACCAACATTTAGAAAATTAAATATCCTGCAGAAATCTTTTAATTGGGTAGCCTTTTTGTTTACATGTGATATTGCACATCCTGTCACTAATAGGAATTAACTTGGATTCCATTTGTAAAGTGCACTGATAATTATTCTCACTTTTCAAATAAATGCAGCAAAGGATAGCAATGAAGAAAGTTTCAATTTAAAATTGAAGTTGGTATAACTCCAAAATCCTGAACATTTATTACAGGCCAATAAACTATGTCATTTTGAAAGATTACAACCAGGATTGAGTGCCTTGTCAGCTATTTTTTATTTCCCAGGCACCAATAAAACCTCTTTCAGTCATATTGAGCTGTCACCTAACCTGCAATCTTATCTTATTCCAATCTAGGGCTTCTTAGACATTCAAAAAAAAATACATACTATTACTTTGAACACAGAAACAAGAGTAACTTTTCCTCCTGAAATTAAGAAAATAGTATCAAACCAATGACTTTCTTAGATGTTATGTACACAAGTCTTAGCCTTGATTGCCATTTGAATTCAGATTAATATTTATTTCTGAGGACCTCAAAGTCTCTTTAAGTCTAACATGACCTCTAAATATCAGAAGAGGGGCGTAGACACCACAAGTCCTATGGGCATTGTCATCCCAAACTCTGAGAGCTTAACTGACTGTCACAGGATGCCAAGACCAGGGCAAAAATTTAAAATGTTAAAGAAAAATTTCTATTAATTATATTCATACTCATATGAGGAATAATCTTTTTTCTGGGTTTTAGTGAAGAACCCTAGAAATTCCGTATCTGTCCCTGTAGACTAGTTCATTGATTTACTTATTCATATATGCTGTGCAATGTCTAAAAATATGCCAGAATAGTATCAATTCTTTACTTAAAGGTTTTGATCCCTATTAAAGTAAAATTAATAATAAAAAAATGTAGAAAAATTGAACCACCCAGGCCATTAAAGACATCTTGATTTTCTTTTCCTTAAACATTTTTTTTATTCAATTAGAACTCACATACAATATTATATTAGTTTAGGTGCACACCTAATGATTAGACATTATAAAACTTATGAAGTGATTATCAAAAAAAATCTCATACCCATCTCACACTATAGTTATTAAATATTATTGACTATATTCCTTATAACCCCCATGACTACATTATAACTGCTAACTTGTACTTCTAAATAACTTCACCTTTTTCACTCACCCCTCAACCCCTCTCCCATCTGGTAACTATCAAAATGTTTTCTGTGTCTATGAGTCTTCTTCTGTTCTGCTTATTTATTTTTATTTTTAAATTCAATTGTTGATAGATATGTATATATTGCCACTTTATTGTTCATATTTTCTTCTCCTCCTCCTCCTCCTCCTCCTCCTCCTCCTCCTCCTCCTCCTCTTGTTCCTCATCCTTCTCCTCCTCCTTCTCCTCCTCCTTCTCCTTCTGGAAGACTCTTTAACATTTCATGTAACACTGGTTTGGTGGTGAGGAACTTCTTTAGAATTTTATTGTCTGGAAAGCACTTTATCTGCCTTCAGTTCTAAATGATAGCTTTGCTGGGTTGAGTAATCTTGATTGTAGGTCCTGGCTTTTCATCACTTTGAATATTTCTTACCACTCCTTTCTGTCCTGCAAAATTCCTATTGAGAAATCAGCTGGCTATCATATGCGTGCCCCTTATAAGTAACTAAATGCTTTTCTCTTGCTGCTTTTAAGATTCTTTGTCTTTAACCTTTGGTGTGATATGTCTTGGTGTGGGCCTCTTTGGGTTTATTTTGTTTGGACTCTTTGTGCTTCCTGGATTTGTATGTTTACTTCTTTCACCAGGTTAGGGAAGTTTTCTGTCATTTTTTCAAATAGATTTTCAATTTTTTGCTCCCTCTCTTCTCCTTATGGCACCTCCATGATACCAATGTTGGTATTCTTGAAGTTGTTTCAGAGGCTCCTTACACATATTTTTGGATTCTTTTTATTTTTGCTGTTCTGATTAAATGTTTTTTCATCCTTACATGATTTATTCCTAGGTGTCCTCCACTCTACTTTTGATTTCCTGTAAATTATTCTTCATTTCAGTTAGTGTATCCTTCATTTCAGATTAGTTCTTTTTATGTTGTTGATGCTCTTATTAAGTTTCTTGAAGTTCTCAGTAAGGTCTTTAAGCAGCCTTATAACCATTGCTTTAAACTCTGTATCTGATAGTTTCCTTGCTTCCATTTCATTTACTTCTTTTCCTGGAGATTCTCCTATTTTTTCATTTGTGTCATGTTTCTTTGCTTCCACATTTTGATGCTTCCTTGTGTTTCCTTTTGTGTATTAGGTAGATCTGCTCTGTCTCCTGAACTTGGTAGAGAGGTTTTGTGTACTAGGTGTCCTGTAGAGTCCAGTGCCTCAGCCTCCCCAGTCAACTAAGCTAGGCACTCTAGGTGCACCTCTGCATGAGTTGTGTGCATTGTCCTTTTGTAGTTGAACCTTGTTTTGAGATTTGTTCATTTTCTGTGGCTCTTGAGAGAGTGTAGAAAATTAAGGTTGTAAGAGAGAGAAGAACAATGTATTCTTCCTTACTCAGTCACAAACTGCATTTCCCTGGACAAACCACTGAACCATTCAGGCCCAATATTTTTAAAGTATTCAAAAGAGTCATAAATTGATGATCTTGAAAAACCTTCCATGAATCATCATTCTGGGAACCTGTGGGGTAAGGACATCATTATTGTCACCTGTGGTAGACATGGGTGACAGTAGCACAACATCCCAGCTTCAGGCCCTTTTATAGTAGACCCTTGATTTTCTTAATGAATAATTTTAATTTACTCTCAATTGCTTTGGACATAGGCTAATTTAAAAGTATCTGGCATCTCCAGTAAAGATCTGGGGCAGGGCAGTAGGGTGCAGAGGCTCAATGGTGAGAAAAATGGGGACATCTATAATACTTTAAAAATAAAGATAAATTTAAAAAAGTAAATAATAAATAAAAGTATATGTCAACACAAAAGTATAGAGATCATTTTGATATTTTGTGTAAATGTCAACACAAAAGTATGGAAAGCATTTTTATATTTATTGAGAGTAAGTTAAGTTTTTAAAATAATAGAACTCAAACCTCCTCTACAACTCCATCCTCAACCCCATAAAAAAAGAATAAAAAAAGAAAAATCAGGTCAGCTTTACTCAATTGCCAATATATTATTCTACTACCGGCAATGTCTACAAGTGTTATTTTACTTTATTTTTTTACCTAAATATTTTTTAACAAACACCTGTGCCTTCTGCGATATGTTAAAAAATACATTTTAAGTGATGTATATCTTTACTATGATTCCATTTACAGAAAAACAATGAAAGCCGTGGGTATTGTGATGGTGTAAATATATTCATGCAATACATTGTTATACATATGGAGAGCCAGGTTTTTTTCCTGTGCTTGTAGAGTTTAAAACTTCTACATATGCATTTTATGTACATAAACTATAGTGTTCAAATAAGGAAGTGTAAGAGAACATCAATACTTGTCAGCTATGTGCTGTCAGCAAAGATGAGTTTTCAGTGTGTGTTATTTTAGACTTCATTATATTACTTCATGGAACATTCCCAAAAAAGTAGCAGGTAAAAAAATCAGGAGCATTCAAATGAAATGATACTCAAAGAGGTGAAGAGCGTTTTCCCCCCTCAAATTGTCTCTATTGACAGAATTGACTTCACTTTGCCATTGAACTGTGACAATGTGATTATTTTTAAAAACCAAAATATGGTGCATAATACATTTTTGCCTGAAGCTAAAAGTTAAGTGTGAATATTCATTCTTTTTTTTTTACTTTTATATAGAAAAATAATATGGCCAGAGAAGCAAATAAAGTGTTAAACTTTATTAAATGTGTGGAGTTAATGAAGGATGTTTAAATGAAATGATTTTTTAAAAAAGGGAATGCTTTTTATCTTGTCACTGAGATTTTGTTTAAAGGGAAGAAATTATAGTTTATATTCACAGTAACCTGAGTACTAAATTATCAGGAAAAAATGACAAATTTAAACATAGTAAAATATATGTCATCTACAAGCAGAATATAAAATGGTCAAAGTTAAGTTCATTTGGTCAGCAAATATGTGACCATATGGCCAGAAATTTGTTCTAAAAATTTAGACTGGTTTAACCTAATTTTAAGGCCTGGTTTTGTAAAATTCTCCAAAATAGAATGGAAATAGTATTCCTTTGTGGAATCTGCAAATGGCCAGAATTAGTCAGTTGAATGACTAGGCCAAAGTCAAGCAATAAGTCAAAGGACAGCTCACCCCCTCCTGCCATAGTTTTAATGTGTTACTCATCAGGCCAGGCTTCTAAGCCCATATAAAGTTTTTAATAACTTTTTAAAGAGCTAATTCAGAAAATTTATCAGATCAAACTTTTAGTGAAGTAGGCCCACAGAGAACTAATGAACTTGTTCATCTAGTGTTTAGCCTAGTATATTATATATGTTAAAGAAGCCTATTTAAAAATAACTTTTCCAAACAAGTATATAATAAGAGCATACAAGTCCTTAATAGTATAAATTCTGGTCATTTATCCTCTTTACTTTTATCCACCTAATTGAGCAACATCCAATTCCTTTAAATATTTGGGAAATTAAATATGAAGAAAAATGAAGCTGGATGAAGGATAAGGGATTCTTTACTTCAATCCAGATTTAAAAAATCACATTATCAAGTATCATTTGCAAATCTCTTTCTTTAAGCATCAAGACACATCTTTTCTCCTGGCTTTCCAAATATCACTTGTCTCATTGTCTGTCAGAGAACAGTGATTCTGCTTCTATGGTTATCTATCACTTCTGACTTTGGTCATAGAAATGTGCTTCCTGAAATCATCTTTCCTTCATAAGGAGTAAAAGTTCTAATGAAGTTCTTTATATGAATAAAATGAAGTGAACTGTTAACCAAATTTTCTCCTTGTTTTTTGTTTGTTAATGTTACTTATTTACAATATAATGTTTTAAATTGATAATCAGAAAATGAACAACAAAATATACTTTGATTCTATATCAAAATTCACAAATTTAATGATAATTAAAATGATGCTTTCAATGGAGTCCTTTTTGAAATGTTATTTCTCAAGGATTTCTCTTTTCACTAGAGGCCCGGTGCACAAATTCATTCATGGGTGGAGTCCTTAGGCCTGGCCAGTGATCCGCTGATCAGGGCTGCAGGAGGTTGGCTGGCCAGCCAGCCTGGGGGAGGGGCCATGGGAGGTTGGCCAGTCATGAAAGGTTGACTCTGGGAGCTCACTGACCACCAGGGGGCAGCTCCTGCATTGAGTATCTGCCTCCTGGTGATCAGTGTGTGTCATAGCAACCAGTCGTTCAGTTGGTTGGTTGCTTAGGCTTTTATATATATAGATAATATCACCACCAAAAAAACTGGCTATAGTTTAATATACATCAGAAGGAAGAAAAAATTCAGCATTTGGAATGCTAGCTATGCTTAACAAATATGTTTTAAGATTTTATTCACTTAATCCTCATTAAATTTAAATCTATTTATATAATATCAAAATTAGATTAACTTTTTTCATTTTTCTTCCTTTTTCAAACTATATTTAAGGCTGAAATAAGATTAGAATAATCTTAAATGATGTAAGGGGTCATTAACAAATACAATATTTAAATTATAAGTGGATAATGTCTTTATATTACTTGAGGTTAAGCTAAGATCACTTTACACCAAGTGTACAAGAAGGCAGGGGCTGACAAGCTCTTTTTTAGATCAGAATCCTGGGCAATTATCCTGATGCTCTGACATACAATAACTCACTAAATTCTCTGACTATTCAGGCTCCAGCATGAATCCCACATTTATCAAATCCTTGGTACCCTACTGCTGTCACTATTGCTATCTAAAACTTTGTTTCCAAGAAATACCAAAAGTTCAAATGTGTATACTAAAAATGTTGGGAGAGGACTGACTACATTTTCTTCAAGATCTTAGGCCTTAAGGTTATTTTTAATGGTTGGTTCCTTTTCTAAGTTTCCAACACCCTTTAAACAAGGTTTTTTGTTTTTTTAATGGGCTCCCTCTTTTTTCCTGTTGTTTATAATAATGTCTTATCTTAAAACGTTCAGCACCCAGTGGAGTCACCGGTGACTGACATTATACTTTCCCTCCTGAAGACAAAACAGGCTAAGAAAATAAGTTATTTTCTTTTTTATCTTGTTTAAGAGAACAATGGTTTTCTACTTCATTATGGTGAGATTACTAAAGGTACTGCCACTCTTTAATTTGTGAAAGCATGAAGCCATTAAAAAGAAGTATCATGTTCAACCTAGGAGAAATGAATTAGACATCCATTACATTCTTAAAAAAACTTTTAGGTACACAAATTAAGGAATGAATAAGAGGATAAGTTTTAAGTTCATCAACATACTATAAAACTCAGGACCTGTGTATTCTAAACTAAATAATAGGCCATGGCATTCCTCAAGAGACAAAGTTCTCAGGATAGTTTTCAACTGTACCCTTAAATAGAACACAGAGGTGTTAGTAACTGGTCTGTGGCTCACCCAAATAAGCTTCCCATCACCAGGTATCCACAAATAAGATGCCACACAAAGAGACAAAGCAGTTAACCAAATAACATTAACATGTGAATATTACAGACTGGCTCAACATCAATAAAGCATAGCACATTTATTATTTGAAATAAAGGTTATGGATTTCAACAACATATCCACATTTCCTAGTTAAGACATCCTTGTGTAAAAATGTCATATGATTTCAAAATTGCCTCTGGGGTGCAATTTGAGATAGAAAACAAAGCAAAGCTACCTAGTTTATATGGGGAACAAACTAATTAGATTGGGATCATTAGCACAGACCTTTAACCAAATGTGCTATTTCAACTTCAAATTACACGGGAAAATTGAGAGTTATGTTGACCATATTGTAAGATAAAATACAAATGGATATTCTGAAAATTCTTGAATCTGACTTGAAATATAAGATGCATTCAAGAACAAAATGCAAAACAATCTTTACCACTTACTAATAGTGTGACTAAGGAGGGAAAATTCACTGTGTCTCTGTACATTGAAGATAACAATTTATTTTACATACTTTTCAAAAATAGTGTTTCAATTATTGATGTCTTTGCAAGAAAGAGACTATATCATAATTACTATTTCCATTTTTAGTTCAGTATATTTTAATAGATTTGAGTGATTAATCAATACTTTTTCACTTATTGGTATCATTCTTACAATGCTTTTCATAATCATATGTCAAACTATCTTTTGAGACTTCACCTCTAACACCTCTTATCTTGAATTCCTTCATGCTATACACTCTCCACCTGGTATTTATCTACACATACAATCATATAAAACACAAATTTTTATAAATTTATAAATATATATAACATATTCTTCTGCATTTGTCAAATGTTATATAACAAATTTATTAGAAGGTATTTTCAGATATGCTAAAAATATCTAGTTTTAGATTAACATAAAAAGATGAACCTAAAATATATTGTCATAAGAAATTTGGGAGTAAAAAGATAAAAACAACACACTTGACAATTACTAACCAAAAGAAAGCTCATATATATTTGTATATACACTAGAGGCTCAGTGCATAAAATTTGTGTATGAGAGATGGTCCCTCAGCCCAGCCTGCACCCCCTTCAATCTGGGACCCCTTGAAGGATGTCCAACTGCCCGTTTAGGATCTATCCCAATAAGATTGGGCCTAAACGAGAAGTCAGACATCTCTTCACAATCCAGGACTGCTGGCTCCAACTGTTTGCCTGCCTGACTTCCTGATTGCCCTAACTGCTTCTACCTGCCAGCCTGATCACCCCCTAACCACTCACCTGCCAGCCTAATTGATGCCTAACTGCTCCCCTGCCAGCTTGTTTGTCCCTAACTGCCTTCCCCTGCAGGCCTGGTCACTCCTAACTGCCCTCCCCTGCAGGCCTGTTCTCCCCCAACTGCTCTCCCCTGCAGGCCTGGGTCCCCCACAACTGCCCTTCCTTGCAGGCCCAGTTGCACCCAACTTTCCTCCTCTGCCAACCTGGTCAACCCTAACTGTCATCCCATGTAGGCTTGATTGCCCCAAACTGCCCTCTCTTGCAGACCTGGTCCCTCCCAACTACTCTCCTCTGCTGGCCTCATCACCCACAACTGCTCTCCTTTTCAGGCCTGGTCCCTCCCAACTGCCCTCCCTTGTTGGTCATCTTATGGTGGCCATTTTGTGTCCATATGGGGGCACATAGGGGCAGCCATCTTGTGTGTTGGTGTGATGGTCAATTTGCATATTACTCTTTATTAGCTAGAATATCCAAAAAATAAACTTAAATGCAAAATAAAGTTATTAGCTATTAAAAGAGTCATTACTACAAGAATAAAAGCATAAAAATTATAAAGATGTAGGGACCTAAGAAGGAAAAATACATTTTGAAAGGTTTACTCAATGTAACATTATACAACTAAACCATTAAAATGACTTTTACAATGAGCATATAAACATTTTTTAATGTTTACAATATTATGCTAAAAGAAAAACAACTTTATAAAGTGCATATGTACTTTAATTATATTAATGTAAAAGTAAAGCTTATATAAGAAAAAATATTAGAAAGGGAAATTCAACTGCAGATGACATTTTTCTTTTCTTCTGAATATCTGTATTTATCAAGATTTCTTTGTACTTAAGAAATGAAACTTGAAAACCTGTTAAGCACACCTAGGCAATAAATGTTTAAGTATCTAGTATGCCTTAGGGAAAGAAAATATATGATCAACTATCTTCTCAGATTACAGCCTGCTTTTTAAGGTTTTCCAACCATTTTCTTACCTAGACAATCCCTTTCCCCTAAATACCAAGAACAAATGATACTTTCTCTTGTAACTAAAGTGATTAAATAAAAATGTTTTTTAAACTATTTTATATTCACTTGAATATTATTTGCATATATAATACACCTATCATATGTGTACAATTTGATGCATACACATGAGTAACCTGTTACATGAGTAACCAATTAAGACAGAATATTTTCCTTGAATTACTTCTAGTGAAGCACTGGCATATAGAGGTAATTACTGATATGATTATTTTGTGCCATAAAATAGTTTTATTTTTATAGAGCTTTTAAAAATAAAATCATATAATATGTACCCTCTTGTGTCTGCCTTCTTTCAGTATGATGGTTTTGAGATTCACCCATATTGTTGCATATTGAATTAATTCTCTTTTTTGCCAATAGCATTCCATTGTATGAAAATACCACTATTTTCTTATGCATTCAATTGTTCCTAGACATTTAGATTATTTCACATTTTTTTTGCTATTATGAACAAAGCTGCTATGAAAATTCCTGTTCAAGTATTTTTGTGGATGTATGTTGCTATTCCTTTTGCATAAATGTTTAGGAGTGGATTATTGCCAGTCTTTCCTTGAAATAGTTGAAGCATTTTACACTCTCACTGGCAATGTATGAGTTCTGATTGCTTCACATCTTTGTTAATATTTGATGCTATCAGTGCTTTTAATTTTTTTTTGCTATAGGGTTTATAGAGGATATCTCATTGCTATTGTAATTTACATTTCTCCAATTCCTACACCTTACTTTTTTTCTGTGTTCATTGGTCATTAGTACATCTTCCTTTGTTACGTCTACTGAAGTTTTTTTCCATTGTTCATTTAAAAAATTCTGTTATTACGCATTGTGTTATTGAGCTTTAAGAGTTCTATATGGAGAGAATCCAAGATGGCGACATAGGTAAACACCTACACTGCTGCCTCACACAACAATTTCAAAACTACAACTAACAGACAGAACAGACATCATCTAGAACCACAGGAAAGCTGGCTGAGTGGAAATGCTACAACTAGAAGGAAAGAGAGGGGCTCACAGAGACCCAGAGAAACTACAAAAAGCTGAGGTAAAGGGACACATGCACGTGGAGAGAGCGAGTACCAGAGAACCTGGCTGGCTTTCTCTGGCGGGCGGGAAACGGAGACTCCCAACGGCATTGAACCCCTTATCTTACGACACTAAACCCCAGATCCAGCCGAAACTCATACGGGGTGAGTTTGGACTGTGAAAAGGGAGAAGTGCATGGAAATTTAGGGGAGTCGCAAAAGATCAGAAGTCTGGTGACACGCATGGCACTGCGTGCAGAGGACCGGCTTCTGATTGTGCCGCTGGCTTTCACAAGGGGGTGGGAGACAGACCCTCCCAACTGCACCACTTCTAACTTCACTAAACCACAGTTTTGGGCAAAACCCTGGGGACCCAGACGCATTAGGTCCCAGAGCACAGGGGAGCCGGAAAGGCAGCAGTCTAAGGCACTGCAAGAGCATGCACAAGGGACTGCCCAGCGATTACCCAGTCACATGAGACTCAGGGGCCCTGGAGGGCAGGGCCGACTAGAAGGCAAGGTGGTCCCTTAAGCCCTAAGACTCCACCCATCCCAAGCTCAATAGAGAGGCTTTTGCAGTTTTGCAAGTCTGGTATCATAAGGCTGAATCCAACACAGAAGTTCTCCCGGCATAGTCAAAATGCTGAGACAAGGGAAGGGATCACAAACAAAAGAAATGGAGGAAAACAAATGACTGGATATAGAGTTCAAAACCACGCTTATAAGGTTTTTCAAGAATATCCTAGAAAAGATGGATAAATTTAGTGAGACCCTAGAGGAGATGCAAAAGAACCAACTAGAAATGCAAAAGAACCAACTAAAAATTAAACATACACTGACTGAATTAAAAAATATTGTACAGAGACCTAACAGCAGACTAGAGGAAGGCAAGAATGAAGTCAAAAATTTGAAATATAAAGAATCAGAAAACACTCAACTGGAAAAGCAAGAAAAGAATCCAAAAGTGTGAAGAAAATGTAAGGAGCCTCTGGGACAAGCATACCAACATCAGAATTATGGGGGTGCCAGAAGAAGTGAGAGAGCAAGATACTGAAAACCTACTTAAAGAAATAATGACTGAAAACTTCCCACATCTGGTAAAAGAAATAGACTTACAAGGCCAGGAAGCACACAGAACCCCATATAAAAGGAATCCAAAGAAGACTACACTGAGACACATCATAATTAAAACACTAAGAGCGAAAGACAAAGAGAGAATATTAAAAGCAGCAAGAGAAAAACAGTTCATTACCTACAAGGGAGCACCCATACGACTGTCAGCTGATTTCTCAACAGAAATGATGCAGGCCAGAAGGGAGTGGCAACAAATTTTCAACGTGATGAATAGCAAGAACCTACAACCAAGAATACTCTATCCAGCAAAGCTATCATTCAGAATTGAAGGGCAGATAAAGAGCTTCACAGATAAGAAAAAGCTAAAGGAGTTCATCAACTCCAAACCAGTATTATATGAAATGCTGAAAGGTACTCTTTTAGAAGAGGAAGAAGAAAAAGGTAAAAGATAAAAAATTATGAACAACAAATACGTATCTATCAACAAGTGAATCTGAAAATTAAGGGAATTGAAGATTTGATCAACAGAATAAACTGGTGAATATAATAGAATCAGGAGCACAGAAAGGACTGATAATTCTCAGGGGCAAAGCGGGGAGGGGTCTTCAGGGAGAGACTGGACAAAAATCATACACCTATGGATGAGGTCAACGGGAGGGAGGTAAGGGTAGAAGGAAGGGTGAGAGCTGGGTGAAGGGGAACTATGGAGGAGAAAAAAGAGAAACAAATGTAATAATCTGAATAATAAAGATTAAAAAAAAGAGTTCTCTATATTATTCTAGATAAAAGTCCTTCATCAAATATAAGTTGTGGAAAGTTTTTGTTCTGTTTTGTTTTTTGGGGGGGTTTGTTTTTGTTTTGTTTGTTTTTTGTCATCTATTTATTATTCATTTTCCTGGTGATCTTTAATTTCAATTAATTCTAAAACTTTTTTGTAGCTTATTAAACTTCGCTAGTTTAAGGTTGTAAAAATATTCTCCTGTTTCCTTTAAAAGTAATTCTAGGTTTTATGTTTAGCTCTACCATTTATCTCAAATTAATTTTAATGCATGTTGTGAGATGGAGCTAAGGTTTATTTTTTCCCATACTGCTATCCAGTTTTTGTAGTACCATTTGTTAAAAAGACTCACTTTTCTCTGATTGAATTACTATTGTACCTTTTTTAAAAATCCATTATCTCTTTAAATGTTTCATCTATTTCTGAATTCTACATTCTTTTCTACTTCTCTATAGTTTGTGTCCTTAAAATATCATATTTTGTATTTTATATAAATTATTGTATAATAATAAATACATATTAGCTTTTTATTACTATACTAGAGGCCCAGTGCATGAAATTTGTGCACAGGGCAAAGGGAGGGGGGCTGTCCTTCAGCCCAACCTGCTCCCTCACCAATCCAGGACCCCTTGAGGGATGTCCAACTGCCCGTATCGGGCCTAAACAGAGAGTCGGACATCCCTCTCACAATCCAGAGTTGCTGACTCCCAACTGCTCACCTGCCTGTCTTCCTGATTGCCCCTAACTGCTTCTGCCTGTCAGCCTGATCACCCCCTAACCACTCCCCTCCCAGCCTGATTGATGCCTAACTGCTCCCCTGCCAGCCTGTTTGCCCCTAACTGCCCTACCCTGGGGGCCTGGTCAACCATAACTGCCCTTCCCTGCAGGCTTGATTGCCCCCATGGTGTCTTGGATCAAGGTGGATGTTCCCTTGAGGTGTGGGGTGGCCTGGGTGAGGGGCCTTGTGGTGGTTTGCAGGCCGGCCATGCCCCTCGGTGACCCAAGCAGAGGCCCTAGTATTTGAGATTCATTTATCTTCTACAATTGAAACTTTGTAGCCTGAACAGACCTAAATAGAACTTTTTCAAAAGACGACAGAAGAAAGGCCAAGAGACACATGAAACCATGTTCAAAGTCACTAATTATCTGAGAGATGCAAATCAAAACGACAATGCAATACCATCTCACACCTGTCAGAATGGCAATCATCAACAAATCAACAAATGACAAGTGTTGGTGAGGATGTGGAAAAAAAGGAACCCTTGTGCACTGTTGGTGGGAATGGAGACTGGTGCAGCCACTGTGGAAAACAGTATAGAGTTTCCTCAAAAAACTAAAAATGGAACTCCCATTTGATCCAGCAATCCCACTCTTAGGAATATATCCTAAGAAATTAGAAACACCAATCAGAAAGGATTTATGCACTCCTATGTTCATAGCAGCACAATTTATAATAGCTACAATTTGGAAACAGCCTAGGTGCCCATCAGCAGATGAGTGGATCAGAAAACTATGGTACATCTACACAATGGAATTCTATGCTGCCATAAAAAAGAAGGAATTCTTACCATTTGCAGCAACCTGGTTGGAACTGGAGAGCCTTATGCTAAGTGAAATAAGCCAGTCAATGAAGAAGAAACACCACATGATCTCACTCATTTGTGGATAATAAAGAACACTATAAACTGATGAACAAAAGGATAGATACAGAGGCAGTAAAGCATCAAAAATACTGTCAAATTACAGCGGGAAGGTTAAGGAGAAGTGGGGTAGATAAGTGATCAACCAAAGGACTTATATGCATGCATATAAGCATAACCAATGAACACATGACACTGGGAGGTTAGGGTATGCCTGGGAGGGGGCAGGTGGGTAATGGGAAGATATGTATACATGTAACACAATAATGAAAAAAATAAAATAAAATAAAATAAAATAAAATAAAATAATATAAAAAAGAAACTTTGTAGCCTGGAGCAGGGCCAAGCCTTCTGCTCCCACAGGCATTGAAACTCTGTTGCCTTAAGCGGAGGCCTGGGCTAGCCAGGGTGTGTGGAAAGCTTGGCTTCTACCATCATCAGGGGCAACCCAAGCCTTTCTCCTGCTCTCTCTGTAGCGGTAGCCATCTTGGTTGGGTTAATTTGCATACTCGCTCTGATTGGCTGGTCAGCTTGGCTGGTAGGCATAGCTGGTGGGTGTAGTGGAGGTACAGTCAATTTGCATATTACTCTTTTATTAGATAGGATTAGCAAATTACCAAAGACATAGTGGCTTAAACCAACATAAACTTATGCTCTTATAGTTCTGAAGACAAGAAGTCTAGAATGGTCTTACTGAGCTAAAAACTAAGTTGTCATCAGGTCTTCTTCATTCCTCCTGGAGGCTCTAGAGGAGAATATGTGTCCTTGTCTTTTCCAGTTTGTGAAGGCTAATTACATCCCATTGCTTGCAGTCTCCTTCCAACAATAACATCACTCTGACCTCCCGTCATCACATTGCTCACTCTGACACTCTTTAGCTATCCTATGTGGACTGTCCTGATTACACTGGACCTACCCAAAGCAATCTACAGATTCAATGTAAGCTCTGTCAAACTACCAATGGTACTTTCCACAGAACAAAGAACGCTAAAATTTTATAAAGAACACAAAAGAGCCTAAATAGCCAAAGATAACTAAGTGTTCACTGAAAGTGGAATAAATAAAGATGTGATGTATATACATAAGGCCTTTATTTATAGTTATTTTTAAATATGGCAATATATCCCATGCACATTTTTCCCCCTCAAAATTATCTTGTTTAGTTTTAGTCTTTGAATTTTAATATAAATTTCAGTAACTTGTTAACTCCTATATTCCCAAAATGTATACCAGGATTTATATTGGAGTTCTGTTGAAGCTTCAATGTGGAAGGAAAATATTAAAATCTTAATGATCTTAGCAATATTGAGGCAAAAGAAAAAGCTACAGGTATCATGCTTCCTGATATCAAACTATACTACAAAACCATAGTAATCAAAACACTAAGATACTAGCACAAAATCAGACACATAGATAAATAAAACAGAATTAAGAGCCCAGAAATAATCCACACACAGAAAGTCAATTAATCTACAACAAAGGAGTCAAAAATACACAATGGGGAAAAAAATCTCAGTATGCATTTGCATTATTCCAGATTGGATGCTTAATAGATTCCTGAATTATGGGTTAATGTCTTCTTTGTTTTTTCAAATATGACTTATGCCTCATATTCTTTCTCTTTGACTTTCATGAATTCACTAAACACATGATGGACCTCTTCACCATGTTCCAAATCTGCTTTTATCTATTGAGTTCTTATTTTTAAGTATATAATCATATTATTTCCCAGTTTTAAAGTAGTTATTTCTTATAGATCAGTATTTTTCAATAAAATTCTTTATCTTGTTCATTATTTCTCTTACAAATTCATCAGTTTTATCTAAGGTTCATATTTCACAAGTCCAATATCTAGATTACCCATGTATCTCTTCAGCCAGCTCATCTCTACAGATCTAGTTGATGAAATTTTGGCTTTTTCCCATTTTTCATTTTGGATTTTTATGCCTGTTCTAACTGCTTTTGTTAGAATCACTGATAAGTAAGTTCATCACAATCAGAAGCAGATCATTTTGTATATTTCTAAAGTGATAAGTACATGTCATATAATGAAGTCATTTTTAAAATTGAGTTATACTTTTTATTGTATTGAGAGTTATATAATTCTTAAAAAACAAACAAACAAAAACCAGAGACTGATTGTTCCCTGGTCTTACAGTTTAGAATATTTAGGTACTACAGAAGCTGCTATGAAGAGCAAATTTGCAAGATAATTCAATTATTTATTGAGGAAGCAAATTATTACTGGAGGCCAAGAATGTATATGCAACATTGTGTTAGGTTTAGAGGACAAAGCAAAAGAGTACATCTGTACAATTTATTGTTAGACATATGCAATAGTATTTGAGTACTAGCTCTTTTATTACCCAGTTTTTTAATGATAGGCAAGTCAACACATCACTCTGTTAATTTCTGTCTGCAGAAAATAGAGGTTGAATATGGTTATTTCTAAATTCCCCTTCTCCTTTTAATCCCTGTAGATTATAACATTTAGGAAGTGAAGGCCTAAGTGTGTCAGTGGAACATCTTGGATGCTTGGATGTCTAAAATAATGCTTGACACTCAATAAATATTATAGACTAAATGAAGAATTATATATACATGTGTGTGTGTGTACATATATATATATGTATATGGTACATATATATATATATATATATATATATATACCATTTCCCCCAAAATAAGACAGTGTCTTATATTAATTTTTGCTCCCAAAGATGCACTAGGTCTTATTTTCAGGAGATGTCTTATTTTTCCATGAAGAATATGGTACACATTTGTTGTTGAACAAAAAAAAAAAAAAAAAAAAAAGGAAATTTATTACCTGTATACAGTCCGGTAGTAGTTGTCATCACAAACCAGCTCACTGATTGCCCGCAGCACAACCGGAGCTGTTCAGGCAGTGCGAGGTCTCTTTAAATCAGGAGTCAGATACCTTACAGTAGCTTCGGGGGCCTTATATTCCGGGGAGGCCTTATGTTTGGAGGAGGCCTTATTATCAGGGAGGTCTTATTTTCGGGGGGATGCCTTATATTACAGAGAGAGGCAAAACTGGAAGTAGATCTTGTTTTTGAGGGATGTCTTACTTTCAGAGAAACAGGTATACATATATATATGTGGACATATATGTATGTATATATATATTGTAAGTGGATTAATTCATATATATATGTTCTTTTGTTAGGAGGGTAATAAATATATATTAATTAATATATATGTTATATATAATGGATGAATTCATATATATACGTTACTTTGTTAGTGGATTAATTCATATCTATACATGATAAATATATAATATACATGTATCTTATCTTTGAATTAGTTAAAAATATGATTTGATCTAAGTGTGGAATTTCATATTTTCTGTATATCTTCTTTTATCTAGATTATAATCAATGTATGTTATCAACCTTTTTAAATACTTTTCTTTTGGCTCCTAAATTTGACATCTCTATTTTTCAATTAACTACTCAATTATCAAAATTCTCTATAGACTTCTAGTCAGCCATGTTGAGGAAGATAAATTATGGAAACATCATTCAAAAAAGCAAGCATTTTATAAGACTCCAGTATGGTAAAATTTAGCATAAGCATATTTTATACAAAGGGTTTGTTGACAATACATCTACATGTCTTATTCAAACAACACCTTTTAAATATGGCTGATTGTTAGCTTCAAAAGGGCTGCCTCCCACTTATATTCCAACCAGCTGCTATGAAAGAAATAAGTATTAATGGACCTACCACACCTTCAGCCTCTTGTCTCCAGTCACTGTGCTTAGCTGCAGGCTCCCATTACCATTAATGGGAGTTCCAGGCACACATCACCTGGTGAACAGACCCCTCGGTGTTTGATCATTATCTTCCTAGACAGGTAGGAATGGCATCAATCAGGTATCCAGCTTAGTTTCACAGTATGCACTATTAAAGGCATCAGGGCAATAAAAACACAGCTTTCAACACTTTCTTTATAAAGCAGTAAAAATGTGTAGAACAACCAAAGGAGAAGATTTTAAAGGCATATGAGGAGTGCCTGGCTCTCCTGCATATCTTTTTATAATTACAAATGACCCCATACTGGAGCATACACACTATTTCCTTTCTAAGGCCACCATAATGGGATAATAAAGACAAGCTTCATTATATAAAATGGATTTGATTTACTACAAAGTAGCCAAATAGTGAAGAGACAGTGGAGTTTACATAGAAACTGGTTCACCTCTGGTTTTTCCCCCTTTTAATGTTTTCCCACTATACCATTAAACAATCAAACACTTTTATGTGGTTAGAAAGGAAACATGTGGGATTAGTGCTACTATGTGAGCTCCATCAGACTAGAAGAAACATTATGAAAATGAAGACATGTTTTCGGCTCAGATTTATTATACATTTAGTAAATTAGGAGCAGCTACAGCAAAATGAAAGGGGAAAATTAAAAATGAAAGCCTGGGTAATACTTGGGGTAAAGGAGAACATGGTTTTGGCTTTGAGTCTCTGATTTTTACCAGCTATGCAAGCTTAAGTAAACTTTTTGAAGTCACTTTTTCATTTATAAGGTGAGCCTTAAAAAAACTATATTATAGACTAAGAATTGACTAGTCCTCCAAGTATGTATTCTTATTAATTATAAATGATAATATGATATTAAAGAATAATCATTATACTTCCATCTCTGGCACAAACTAACTTTATGATCCTGGGCAAGTTTTTATAATTAAAAATTTTCTAAATATGTATGCATGTGTATGCTTACATGAATATGCATTTATGTACATACATACACATATATATATACATATACAACATCTAACATATGTAGATGGATATACACATATTCAGAAATATAAATATACTTAACTATATGCACTTTTATCACCAACTTATCTCTAATGTCTCACAATTTTAACTTTCTATCTGAATTCAACAATATGGCTCAGTTGCTAAATTTTGTAACCATAATCTCAATATGTAGTCTTGTATAATACTTATATTAGGGTATCTGAGTCAGAGACAGGATGCATTGAGGGCCTTAATCTTACTACTGCTGCTGGCTCTTGCTGTTCTTCTGGGTACACTGTGTACTAGTTCGAGGATACCTGTTATGCCCAGAGTCTATTATCTTCCTCTTCTTGGTCCCCCATTTATCATATGAATCAACTCCAGGTCAGTGATTTGAAAATATCTGCCTTAGCTGAACCTTACTTACTATGTTAGTGAGATTTTTTAAGATGGTACTTGAGCTGTCTGGAGACTAAGCAAATTCCAAGGAAGTCATGAGGCGAACTGGGTGAAAAATAGAGAAATAAAGACAAAAAGAATATTCTTATTTTTGAGCAACAATCTGTCCCTGATAATGCAGTCCTATGCCTTTATCTAGCCAATCTCCAGGAAAGCCCCATGTGGGAGGTGTTATTAACTCACTATAACAGATGAGGAAATCAAGACTCAGTAAAATTAAATTACTTGTCTAAGAGTACAATACTACTGAGTGGGAAAATCATTGCTCAGTGGGTTTCACTTTCTAGTTTTATGTTCCTACTGTGTACATCTTTAAAATGGGAACATAGGTATCTACCTCATAGTGTTGTTATTAGGATTAAATGAGATTGTACATACAAAAGGGTCAGAAGAATGTCTGAAGCATAATACATAATACACAATAGACATTCAATAATTGTTAATAATCATATTGCAAAACACACAAAAATTATGTTAGTCCAAATCTATACACATTTTAATTCAATAATTTTTAGAATGCCTACCAAATTTCAAGCAGAAACAAAAAGGGACTAGTGTGAAAAAAATTATAAACTAATAATCAATAAGTGAAGACATAATCAATAGGTAAAGCCTAGAGGAGGGTGGAGATGAGAACCTGATGAGAAAGGGTGGTCAAAGATAGCCCCTCTGAAGTGGCAACACTTGAGCCAAGAGAAGGTGAAAGCTGAAGGGGAAGATCTATGAGAATATTCTCAGGAGACGCAACAAGGCTGTGGTGGAAAGCCTGACATGCCTTTCTTTTTTAGTTGTTTGGAAAAATGTTTAATCCACTCTGGTGAGTGCATACATTTTTAACTTGAAAAAGAAAACATCTCATTAGAGAAAAAATATAGCTAAAATCTGAACTTCGATGGGATTGTTAACAAGTTGCACATTCTCTCTCTTGTGTGCATTTTAAGTGACTTGGGATCACGTTCACAACTCCCCACACACTGCTGTGGAAGTATAGAGGGAGATGTGAATCTGGGTGAGTACAGGAGGCACTCCTCCCACTCCCCAACCTCTCAGTTTGCAACAAATACCACTAATAAAGGTGGACTCCGTGGATTCTGGCTTAGAGAAAAGAAGTGCTACCACTCTAAATATAGAAGCATGGAATGCATAATAATGCATAATTAATACGTAAGTGATTGATTTGAATAACATTCTTCTTCCTCTGTCTTTCAGTGAAGTCATACATGCAACACAGGAAACTTCGGAGTGTTAAAATAGAGCTTCTCTCTCAAAAAATTGCACAAGACTAAAGTCACTCCAGATTGAATATTTGACCATGTTCTGAGCACCTCACAAAGTAGGTTAATAGAGAGTTAAAATTATTTTCACGACTCACATTTATGGTACTTCTTTATCTACCTTCTTATTTCCAATATCTTGGCTCCTCATTTTGGTATTAATACTTCTTTGCGGTTTCTTAGATAAACGCAGTGGGACTGAAGTCTCAAGGCCTGGGTAAGAAGGAACTTGCAGCATTTTCTCAGTGTGTCCCAGTTGTCAGGCCCAAGAGAAGAATTTCCAGCAAGAAACCCTAAAAGAATTGAGTGTAGCACCTTTGCATAATTCTAGATTTGAAGCACATTGTTTCCTTTTGGCTTTCTCAACAGCTTTTGAAGTAGGGATGATTATCTCCATTTTAGAGGTGATGAAATTGAGACTCCCAGAGATCACACAACTTGCTCAAGTTAACACCTCTTGAAAATTGCAAACCTGGATTGTAAACTTGTGCAGTTAGATCCTATACTTTTTCCACTGTATGGCTGCATCCAACAAAAATAATTTGTTGTGTTTGTGTTGTGCTTTGCCGTTTTCAAAGTGCTTTTACCAACATAATTTATTCTTTATAACCCTGTAAATAAGCCTGACAAAGTTAGCTAATCTTATAGCTGAGAAGCTGACTAGGTATTAAGTGATTTGCTGCTTCTTACCTGACAAACATGTGTTCCTTCTGTGTGAAGGATATTTTTAGAGAATGCAATCACACTAGGTTTTCAGATGTGGCCTGAGATGAAGCTTATCTCCACACTCTCTGTTAACCCCCTCTTATCAACTGTTCCTAGGTGTGTAACTTCAGGACCAGATGTCCTGTGAACTCTTTCTAGAATGGAGGGAAATACCTCGAGGATCAATTAAGTTGAAAACATTCCACATACTATCCCTTCAGTTTCAGCACTCACAATTTACTTCAGCTTATAGAGTTTCTGGAAGTACTGTTTGCAACAAACCTGCTCAGATGCATCAAAACAACACACTGCAAGCTCAGCAAATTTCAGAACAGATTTTTAACATATAAAAGCTGTTTGACGACATGTGGAACAATGCACCACCTTTTGGATAGAAGAAGTTGAAGAATGATGGGAAAGGTAAGACCATTGCAAGCAAAATGAGGAATGAGCTAGACGGATGCTGGCAGCTTTAGAAGAGCTTTGGGCTCCCACTGCCTTTTGGTTATCTTGTGCAGTTGTCTAGTCGGGAAAAGAAAGATGAGGAGACCATTTCTGAAAATAATTTTTTTAGCCTTTTAGGGACGGTTTTTTAACTTTATGAAGTAAATGGAGAGCACTGAATTATGGCCACACTAGAAAATCATGGGAGTTTCTAATTTAGAATACTAAGGCATTGAAGTGGAATTGTTATATCTATACAGAGCTTTTACTTTTCTTTATTGTCTTTTTTTTTCCTTTCCTCTCATCTCCTACCCTTTTCTTTCCTTCTTCCTTTCCTTTCTTTGCATTTTCATAATACAGCTGTTAGTCAAAGGCAAATTCCCCAAAATTTAGTTTATTGACTCAGTCATGTTTACATTTTATAATTATAGGACAGTGAACAGCAACACACAATTGAACTCCATCTCTAGAAACTCAATTCTCATAGTGAAGCGCAGGAATCTTCTGTTATCTCAGAGATTTATGATAACGTGAATAATGAACAAAGGGAGGAAATACTTTATAAAATTGGCAATCTGGGATATGTTAGGAAGGGACTCATCCCCATCAACAACGCACCTTCCTTAGTAACGACTACTGCCTCATATTTCAGAGATAATTAACATTCTTCTCACACAAAGCTTAAAGCAAAATCTCATTTAAGAATATAAACAATTTAATGAATCAATCCCAATATTGTTTTAATTTTCAGTCTTCTAATTTTAACAGTTAGATACAAATAATTGAATTAAAAAATAATAAACTATTGATTCTTTTGCTGTGAACTTATTTGGGTCCTTGACATATACTTTGAGAGCACAATGCATTGTATGAGCAAATTAAAGCACAAGGAGGAGAATGTGAAGCAGAAATGACAGCGATGATTTTCTCATTAAAACCAACCTAAATCAATGTTTGTATTCAGAATTAACCAAGACTTATTAAAATGACTTAATTTTTTGATACTGATTACCACTGGAAACCTATAGAGTATGTAAGCTAGAAACCTTTCACTGTCACTCAGAATTTATCAATATTTCCTTCATTATTTTGAACAAGCATAATTAAAAATGAAAAAGATGCTTAGGAAATTCAAAATTTGTTGCTGAAGTTATAGAATTTTCTTCTTTCATAGATTTGATAAACGGAGAAAAGGAAGCTATGCTTTAATCCTCCAAACAAAATGACAACAATTTTTGAAGCAAACTGCAAAAAGCAGTTTATTGCTTAATTTTGAATTATGCATCTGGCATGGGGTATACCTGGGAAATTTCCCTAATCATTTCTGCTGGTTTCTACAGTAATTTAAGTGACCAAAGGAACTGTCTTTCATCCAAAGAGGTTAACAAATTTAGTGTACTAAGTCAAACAATGCATGTACTTAAAAGGCAGTCTCCGAAAGATTGTAGGTTATCTTCTCCCCACTTCCCTCCGACATTTATTGCTTTGTGTTTAGAGGAACAAATACCCATTGAACTAAAGCACTCTTGTTCTTCCCTATTTCTTCATTACAAACATCTTAGCTTTCTTAAACGTCAAGAGCCCAGAGCTATACCTGAAATAAACATTGTTTCCCTTTATGTAATTTTCAAGGGGCTTTTAGAGAATCTTTCCCAATGATTGCAGGGTATTTCCACATAAGCTGTCATTTTAAGGTGAAAAATTTGCAAGGACAGTCACACCATCTGTCATCAACTGGGTTCCCTGACACCCAGAGCTGCTCTGAAATGGCCAGCGGCCTCCTGCATAACAAAGACCTTGCCCCTTGGCATTGTTTCTTCCTTGACCTATGCTGAGAGTCCTTCAAAGGGGGCTTTCCTGCAACCTTTTCAGGGCTGCTTTTCAGGGGCAGGGTTTTTAAAGGAAAAAAAAATTATTTATGCATATAGAAAATTTGAGATGCTCTGGCCTTACATCTAAGCCGATGAAATACACCCTACCAGAAGCTGTTATTAGCTTTGTTTCTGTGATCCCTGAATGAAAAGCTACTTGGCGTTATTATTTTCTGTTTGTTTGATTCTGCTTTTGAAAATTTCTTTAAGATAGATTTAGGTATTAAGCAATCCATGTATAAAGCTAGGAGTCTGCCAGTTAAATGTAACTAAGCCATACAAATACAGAGGCTGTGTCATAATAACTGAAAAATACCACTCTTGCCCAACAAAACTCCAGTGTCTCTCACAGTGGAAGGTACAGACAAGCTATTCTTACTGTCATGTCAAGCACCACTTAGGACTTATAAATACAATACAGTACAATCACACTGTAGGTCACTTGTGCCCAAAGAAGGATTACAGCTGTAGCTCACAATATTTATAAAAGAAACATACAAAAAAAAAAGAGAGAGAGAAAATGTCAACTATTGTGAAACACTTTTACTAAGAAATGTATACTTTCGTATGTCTGACATATAAAGACATAAAGCTGAGGCTTTCCTTTTTAACATTTACCACAACTGTAAAATATGTGTTCCTCAGTTTAGGGAACTCTAAGCTAGAGTTCTCTTTCATGAGACTAAGGTTTGAAAATTAGACAAATCATTGTTAAAAGAAGCTCCAGCCATTTTGAGGAATGAATGAATAAACACAAAAGGATATTCCTTCTGTCAACATAATTAATGGCAAGATTTTATGAGCTTCTTTTAGTTCCTAAGACATAGTATTACACAATACATGGAGTGTGTGTTCATATGCACCATAGTATAAATATGTAAAAGTCACATCATTAAATCTTTTATATGTCTGTGTTCATAATACACAAAGCTGTTTTTAAATTATTTAAAGATCTATTCTCTCTTCCATATACATTAATACTAATAAGAGTTGCCGTCAACATCAAAGGCAAACTAGACCCCTAATTAGAGTTTCAATCTGCCCTGAGAATCACATTGCAGAGCCAACAATTATGGAATAAGTTGAACATTAAAGAAACTAATAATTAGTCCTACTTCTCAAATTCTGATTACCACAAGATTCCAGTGATTTAACAATAAAATATGATCACTTTCTATCATAATCTGTAAATATAAAATTTCATAAGAACAATTCCCAAAGAAAAATACGATAGAACAGATAAAGCTGTAGCTACCATATTATATCATACCTAACATTAAAAATAATTAATCATTAATAATATCAAAAATCTCATCAGGGCCTAAATTGATTTTTAAATGTCATATGTAAAATTTATTTCAATAAGGACCAAATAAGACCCACACACTGAGTTTGGTAGGTAAGTACCTAAGTCTTTTAGTTCTTACTCATGCTCTATCTTCTTTTTTATTTCTTTTAATTTATTAGTTGAAAAAATGATGATTCTACATATTTTTTTTCACAGTCTAAATTTTGCTAATTATAACCTTGTGATCACTTTTGAAATTGCTGGGGTAACAATCACTATTCTGAGAATTATTAAATGAGTTAAAAATCATTAATTTACTTTCCTTTCTGATAATAGATACTTGATTATAGAAGATTCTTCTTTATGAAGTATTACATTTAATATATACAAAAGAAATGGCAGAATAAGAGAAAATGCCATTTTGAAATCTTTGTTAAAATAATGCATCTAAGTTACATTTATCAATGGCTATTTAAATAATTGCATAAGGAGTTAATAGGAAACTTTATAATGGGTAAATGAGAGTGACGGCCCCGGAACCCACTATTAATATTAACATCACAAGACTGGCACAAGAAATTTCATGCCTTATGATGTGATGCAAAGCATTACGCAGCATTATCTATGAAATATTCCAGTCAATAAATAATTCACCAGATGGAATCAAGTCTCCAGGTCCACTATCATTTTACAGAAATATGAGGGATATTGGAACATGTTAAATAACATCACGTAAACATGCTATGAGCATCTCTGGAATATGGAAAATGTTAGAGAAAATAAAATAATCAAGTTAATTCAACTAATGAATGCTTTGAAAGATAAAGGGGGGAGAGGGAGAACTGTTACATATATACTGAGTGGCCAGATTGTTATGATCTCTGAACATATAATAATCTGGCCACTCGGTATATCCTATCTAATATAAGAGTAATATACAAATTAACCATTATTCTGCTACACCCACAAGCCATGCCCAAAAGCCACACCCACCAGCCATTCAGGAGAGAGTATGCAAATTAACCCCAACCAAGATGGCTGTGGCCAAGGAGAGAGCAGGAGGGAGGCTTGGGTTTCCCTGGCAATGGAGGGAGTCAAGCTTTCCACACACGCTGGTAAGCCCAGGCCTCCATTCAAGGCTATAAAGTTTTAATTGTAGAAGATAAATAAACCCCAACAAAAATGGCAATAGCCATGGAGCTGGAGAGAGCAGGAAGCTAGGGTTGCCCCTGGCAATGGAGGAAACCAAGCTTTTGCAGCCCTGGCCTGTCTTGGCCTCTGCTTAAGGATACAAAGTTTCAATTATAGAAGATAAATAAATTCCAACAGAAATGGCTGCCTCCATGGAGCGAGCAGGAGGCTGGTTCTACTCCAGGCTACAAAGTTTCAGTTGTAGAAGATAAATGAATCTCAGGTACCAGTGCTTCCACTTTGGTTGCCAGGGGTGTGGTCGGCCTGCAAACCACCACAGGCCCTCACCCAGACCATCCAATGTCCCAAGGGAGCCCTCACCCTGATCTGGGACAACCTTCAGGGCAAACCAGCTGGCCCCCATCCATGCAACAGGCCTCTATCCTATCTAATAAAAGAGTAATATGCAAATTGACCAATACTCCAACACATAAAATGGCTGTCCCCATGTGGACACAAGATGGCCACCACAAGATGGCCAGCAGGGGAGGGCAATTGGGAGGGACTAGGCCTGCAAGGGAGGGCAGTTGGGGGCAACCAGGCCAGCAGAGGAGGGAAATTGGAGGTGACTGGGCCTGCAGGGAAGAGCAGTTGGGGGGTACCCAGGCCTGCAGGGGAGAGCAGTTGGGGGTGGGTCAGGCCTGTAAGAGAGGGCAGTAAGGGGTGACCAGGCTGCAGGGATGGGCAGTTAGGGGCAAATGGGCTGACAGGGGAGCAGTTAGGCATCAATCAGGCTGTCAGGGGAGGAGTTAGGGGGTGATCAGACTGGCAGGCAGAAGCAGTTAGGGACAATCAGGAAGGCAGGCAGGCAAGCAGTTGGGAGCCAGCAGTCCTGGATTGTGAGAGGAATGTCCGACTGCCCATTTAGGCTGGGAACAGGCCTAAATAGGTACTCGGACACCCCTCAAGTGGTCCCAGATTGGAAAGAGTGCAGGCTGAGCTGAGGGACACTCTCCCCATGCACAAATTTTGTGCACCGGGCCTCTAGTATGTATATATGTGTATGTGTGTGCATGTATATGTGTGTGTATGTGTGTGTATGTATGATGTATGTGTGTGTGTGTGTATATATATATATATATATATATATATATATACATACACATGGGACCTGGTACATGAATTTGTGCATGGGTGAAGTTCGGCCAGCCTGGCCAGGGGGAGAGGACATGGGCAGTTGGCCGGCCTGCCTGCTGGTCTAACTCCTGGTCGAGGGGAAATTTTTATTATATAGGATATACACTGAGTGGCCAGATTATTATGCATTCAGAGATTAAAATAATCTGGCATCTCAGTGTATATTAAAACATACTGAAAAGTTAGGTCAACAAAAATCAATGTAGAAACCTTCTGATTTTCTGATTTACATGAATTCTCTATGAAAATACATCAATAGCTATAAACAGGGAATATGCTAATTAGTTGGGCATCATGACCGCTCAGGAGGAGGCTGTATCACGAACTCTGAGGAGGAGCTGCATGTGCAGATGGGTGGGAGGGCACTACATACCACCTCCAGTCCCCTGGCTGCGTGGAGGCTGGGCCTGTGGGCAGGCCAGAGTGGAGACACAACACACAGGAGTGCCTGCCCCCACCCCAGTGGACACAATGCATTAGCCAGGGGCATGCTCCAAGCAGCTGCCATGCGGCTCAGACCACACCCCCACCCTAGGGAACACAACATGGCTGGTGCTATATGGGTCAGGCGTGGGTCCTAGCCCCTCGTGGGGTGCCTCCCCACATGGCAGGAGGTGGGGCACCTCCTTGCACTATTTCAATTGTGTGCTGTGCCTCTAGTTTTCATTTTTTATTTTTATTTTTATTTTTTTAATTTTTATTTTTTATTAATGTGTTACATATATACATATCTTCCTATTGCTCCCCCCATTCCCATGCATGCCCTAACCCCACAGTGTCTTGTGTCCATTGGCTGAGCTTATATGCATGCATAAAAGTCCTTCAGCTGATCTCTTATCTACTCCACATCTCCCTAACCTTCCCACTGTAGTTTGACAATTTGTTGATGCTTTACTGCCTCTGTATCTATCTTTTTGTTCATCAGTTTATAATGTTCTTTATTATTCATAAATGAGTGATATCATGTGGTGTTTTTCTTTCATTGACTGGCTTATTTCACTTAGCATAATGCTCTCCAGTTCCATCCAGGTTGCTGCAAATGGTAAGACTTTCTTTTTTTATGGCAACATAATATTCTATTGGGTAGGTGTACCATAATTTTCTGATCCACTCATCTGCTGACAGGCATCTAGGCTGTTTCCAAATTTTAGCTATTGTACATTGTGCTGCTGTGAACATAGGGGTGCATAAATCCTTTCTGATTGGTGTTTCTAATTTCTTGGGATATATTCCTAAAAGTGGAATTATTGCGTCAAATGGGAGTTCCACTTTTAGTTTTTGAGGAAACTCCATACTGTTATCCACAGTGGCTGCACCAGTCTGCATTCCCACCAACAGTGCATGAGAGTTCCTTTTTCTCCACATCCTCGCCAGCACTTGTCATTTGTTGATTTGTTGATGATTGCTATTCTGACGTGTGAGATGGTATCATATTGTCGTTTTAATTTGCATCTCTTGGATAATTAATGATTTTGAACATGTTTTCATGTATCTCTTGGCCTTCTTTCTTCTTTTGAAAAGATTGTATTTAGGTCTGTTGCCCATTTTTTCATTGGATCATTTTTCTTCCATTTTTCAGTTGTATAAGTTGCCTGTAGATGTTGGAGATAAAATTTTTATAAATGATAACGTTTGCAAATATGTTCTCCCATACAGTGGGCTTTCTTGCTGTTTTGTTGATGATTCTTTTGCTGTGAAAAAGCTTTTTATTTTGATGTAGTCCCATTTGTTCATTTTCTCTTTAGTTTCCATTGCCCTTGGAGCAATATCAGTGAAGAAATTTCTTTAGCATATGTCTGAGATTTTGCTGCCTGTGGATTCC
The DNA here is from genome assembly GCA_011751065.1 of Lasiurus cinereus. Taxonomy (NCBI): domain Eukaryota; kingdom Metazoa; phylum Chordata; class Mammalia; order Chiroptera; family Vespertilionidae; genus Lasiurus; species Lasiurus cinereus. The sequence goes on from JAAGEH010000040.1 coordinate 7,193,376, forward strand.
TCTGGTATTTTTATGGTTTCCCATCTTATGTTTAAGTCTTGTATCCATTTGGAGTTTATTTTTGTGTATGGTGTACGTTGGTGGTCTAGTTTCATTTTTTTGCATGTATCTGTCCAATTTTCCCAACACCATTTATTAAAGACAGTGTCTTGACTCCATTGTATGTTCATGCGTCGTTTGTCAAATATTAATTGGGCATAGTGATTTGGGTAAATTTCTGAGTTCTCTATTCTATTCCATTGGTCTATGTGTTTGTTCTTATGCCAGTACCAGGCTGTTTTGAGAACAGTGGCTTGGCAATACAGTTTGAAATTTGGTATTGAGATCCCTCCTACTTTATTTTTTTCTCAGGATTGCTGTGGCTATTCGGGGTCTTTTTTTGTTTGGGTCTCTAGTTTTTAGATAATTAACAATTCTGACATTAGGAGAATGGCCTTGTGATTTTTTTAATTCTTATTTGTTAGAGATATACATTGAAGTATTCATGGGAAAATTATAGATATGTGAATATTTCTTTAAAATACTCCAGTGGTAGAAGTAAAGTGTGGGAGTAGTGCCAGCAACAGGTGATGAAACAAAATTGCAAAATGTTGACAGTTATCAAAATGACTGATGGGCTAGGTGGTTTTATCAGTATGTTTGAACATTTTCATATTAAAATATATTCTAAAAAGATAATAATTCACTTTCCAACTAGAAATACCTTTAATTCCTTATCTACCATGAGATTGAGAATAAAGTTTTCCGATTTTAAGCACAATTCTTCTTTGAGCAATTCCTTCATGTTTTAGAGAAAAAAGGTATACACATCTGATTAAATAGTCCTGCAATGAAGCCCTAATTCTTATGATTCGAGGTGTAGTCTGAGTCTTAACAGCACTACCAACACCTGACTGCTTGTTAGAGGTGTAGCATCCCTGGTACCACCCTTTTCGTCCTGAAACAAATCTGGATTTTATATGAGATTCCAGGTAATTTTCATGTTCACTAAAGTTTGAGAACTAGTGTTCTGGATCCCATTCTTTACATATCTTTTCCCATTAATTATTATCTTAATTTATGTTCAATCTTTCCCTTTCACTGGCTCCTTCTTACCTATATATAAACAAGCGTGGTTATTTCTCTCCTTAAAAAATAAAATAGCCCAGCCAGTGTGTCTCAGTGGTTAAGTGTAGAGCTATGAACCAGCAGGTCAGTGCTTAATTCACGGTTGGGATAATGCCCAGTTTGCAGGCTTCAGCATATGAATTTTGGGCAGATAAAATTCATTCCACAACATTACAGCCTCTGGACTTTCAAAATTCTTGTTTTTCTCAATGTAAAATTGGCTCTTTCCAGAACCTCACAAAGTCTTAATTCATTTCAGCATCAACCCTCAGTCCAAAGTCTTATCTAAACATCTATATCAGGTACCAGTGACCTTGAGGTATGATTACTCTTAGGACAAAATTCCTCTCCAGCTGTGACCTTGTGAAAACAATCAATTTATGTATTTACAAAGGACCGTGGTGGGACAGGCAAAAGATAGGCATTTCCACTGCAAAATGGAGAAATTGGGAAGAAGAAAGGGGTCATGGGTTCTAAGCATCTAAATTTACATAGACTTTAAGGTTTGAGAGGAATCGTTTTTGGTTTGAGTTTGAGGCTTTGTTCTCGTGGCCCACTGGGGGAGTGGTCATGTCCCCAGTCCTAGAAAGTGGCTGTTTCCTTGGCTCTGGGTGTCAGCCTTGCATCTGAGGCACTGAAACCAGAGAGGAGATAGCGTCACCCTTTCAAAATGAAGAGGTGATGGTCTTGCTTCATGGGTAGTGGTCCCCTCAGAGTCATTCTTTCTTTTCTGGAAGGATATAGCATATTTACAGTTTCATAACATTAAAGCCACATCTTGTACAATCTCAGAAATGTTTCTTTTATTTTGTTCCACATCTGTCCCCTTTAACTCAAACTGGAAGTCTCTGCTGGTATAATTTCATCTTTGTTCCTGATTTCTGCTTCAATGACAGTCAATCCATGGGTAATTTCTTTACAGAATGTTTGCACAGCCGTACCCTAGGTGTTCTCTTCAAAACACACACTCATATTCTCTCTCTCTCTCTCTCTCTCTCTCTCTCTCTCTCTCTCTCTCTTTCTCTGTTTCTCTCTCTCATAATATAGACAGGCTGGAAATATTTAAATATTCACATTCTGGTTTATTTTTGATGAACAATTTCTTTAAGCAGTATGAAGAAGCAGACCATACCTTTAACATTTTTCTTGGAAATGTCCTTAGCTAAAAATCCAAGTTTATCACTTTTAATTTCTACTTTCCACACTACTCTCATAACTTACTCACAGTGCTTATAAGCCCATCTTCCTAAGAGGGAAACTAGATAAGTTTCCTCCAAGCTCCAAACATTTCAATATCCATCCTATCACTGGATAATATTCAGAGTGCCTGGCATGACACACAGGACACTGTGGTCTCTGCTTGAAGCCCCAGGGTCATTTCCTGCCAAACGTTGGCAAACAGCCAATTTCTAGAAAGACAAACCCAACCACAATGCAGCTCTCCTCAACTGTCATGCTGATTCATCCTGTCTTGCCCGTTCCCTTCCCCAGACCACGTGGCAAACTGCTATTCATAATGAAAAATCCACACAAGGGTCTTCTCCCTCAGTGAGATAGTTGATGTCCCTGGACTATGCTGATCATACAGTTCCTTGTACTATTGCTGTTTAACCGCATTGCATTTCTAGAACAACACTTTCATATTTGTTTACAACAAAGAGACTGTGCACTATGCAAAGACTATACTTTATCTGTGTATCCTCTGTCCTTGTCACATAGACTACACAAGTTATTGACTAATTACGAGGTATATATACTTCAAAACAAGGTAGAAGGAAAAATTTTTTTTTGGGGGGGGGTGGGGCGGGGCAGGAAGGATACAAAGAAAATAATACCTAAAGCAATTTCTCAGCTTTGTGGCTAAAAAACAACAACAACAAAACAAAAAAAAAAAACCCTGCAGCTACACAAGTGTAATGCTGGACATAATGAAGATAAAAATGCATATTTAACTATATTGTTTTCAAATATTATTTATATTGCATGATGGAGGTGAATACCACATGTTTTCTGAAAGACCCATTTTCAGAAAATAGTTTACTCAGATTTAATTTTCCATCTAAGTTTCCCACCAATATATGAGTCTAAATACTTTGAACTCACAGGGTGCTTCTATCTAGGGAGAAACAAACACAAATATTGAAGAAGCAAGGTGCTCTTCAAACCAAAAGGAACTTGTCTCCAAGTGAAAGAAATTTATACGAAAATACCGCCTTTATCAGTAAGGTACACAGACAAGACTATTTCAAGACCTGTTATTTAAGAGCAGATAGAAAGCATAACATCACTGTTCAAAGAACATAGTCTAATACTATAAATATAAAACCCCAGTGGCAATTAATTTTTCCAATTCAGTAAAATAAATTAATGTTAGTGGAAAGAGAGAAATTGTTTGGAGATTGCTTTTCTCTGAAGGACGACTGCCACTGCTTAAGTAAGTAATTCACCACCTAACAAATAAGTAAGTCATATATGTTCATTACTAAATATTTTCTATAAGGTATGAGCCCCTTAATATAGCAGGGTTCTATAAATAGTGGTACATTTAAAAAGTGTTGTTTTGATAGAATATTTATTACATGTGGAGGGTATGAGAATGAAAGCATAAAACACACCTAGGTTCACTTCCAATACTTTTCCGTGAAAGTTTTTAACTACTCTTCAAATACCCATGTGAAGTTAGGGTACCATCCATACTTTCCCTCCTTTGAGATTGGATGATAGAGATTTAGAAACTCCCAAGTCTCCTGAAGACCAGAAACATTTTCATATTCTTTAAAATGAAGTATTTTATAGCTACCCTATATGATAAAAGGCTAATATGCAAATTGACCAAATGACAAAACAACCAGTCAGTCACGATAATGTGCCACTACTACCAGGGGACAGGTGCTCAATGCAGGAGGTACCCTCTGGTGGCAGTGTGCTCCTATAGAGGGAGTACTGCTCAGCCAGAAGCCCTGAGCTGGGCTCATGGCTGGTGAGCACAGAGTGGTAGCAGGAGCCTCTCCAGCCTCCATGACAGTGCTAAGGATATCCAACTGATGGCTTAGGCCCTTTCCCCAGAATGAGCCTACCCCACCACCCTGAGGGCTCCTGGACTGGGAGAGGGCACAAGCTGGGCTGAGGGAACCCTACCCGATATACACCCTGCCAGTGCACAAAGTTTGTGCAGAGGGGCTCTAGTCATTTATATTCTTGGGAGTATTGATTTGACGTAAAATTGTTTGGCCAGAGAGACAATAATTAGCAAATGCAGAAGATAACAAAAGAGTAAATTACAATAGTAGAGAAGCCAAATAACTGTTCCTGGCTCAACATTTTAAAATAAATGGTATCCATTATTATTGTTGGTGTTATTATTCACTAGTTAAGTAATATTCTAAGAAGAATACATTCTTCAAATTGTCAGTTATAACCTGCTCAGCATATTCTTTTTAGGCAATTCTAAAATTAAAATAATTTCAAATGTTTCTCTAACTTTTGAGACATTTAAGAGTAAAATAATAATCACTCAAAAATCTTTGACAGATTTTGAAGAAACTTGGAACAAAATTATTTCCTAAAGTATCTTCCAAATTTTAAGATAACAAGCAAAATGGTCATTACATTATGTTGTTGTTGTTTTTTGTTTATCAATATGTTTATTATTTATTTGATTGATATTATTGGTATTATTTGTTATGGGTCAATTATCAAGCACTAGAATTTTTTCCTAATCTCATAGGTATATTTTATTTTACTTTGGGCCCATATTATAAATAATGTGTATTAGAAATTTATGCTCTTTGTCTAGATATAGTAGGTTATTTTTATGATTTCACATTATCATAGATATTTATAGTTGTTTTACAGTTGCTTTTATGACATACTAGAGGCCTGGTGTACAAAATTTATGCAAGGGGTGTGTGTGTCCCTCAGCCCAGTCTGCACCCTCTCCAATCTGGTATCCCTCAAGGGATATCTGACTGCCTGTTTAGGCTCAATCCTAAATGGGCAGTCAGACATCCCTCTCATAATTTAGGACTGCTGGCTCCCAACTCCTTACCTGCCTGCCTTCCTGATTGCCCCTAACCACTTCTGACTGCCAGTCTGATCACCACCTAAACACTCCCCTGCCAGCCTGATTGATTCCTAACTGCTCTTTTGCCAGCCCAATTGACCCTAACTACCCTACTCTGCAGGCCTTCCCCCGAACTGCCCTTCCCTGCAGGCTCAGTCGCCCTCAACTTCTCTTGCCAACTTCATCACCCCTAACTGCCCTCTCCTGCAGGTTTTTTTGTCCCCAACTGTCCTCCCTTGCAGGCCTGGTCCCTCCCAACTGTCCTCCCCTGCTGGCCTGATCACCCACAACTTCCCTCCCTTGCAGACCTGGTCCCTCCCCTGCTGGCTATCCTGTGATGGCCATCTTGTATACATATAGGGGCAAGATCTTTGACCACATAGGGGCAGCCATCTTGTGTGTTGGAGTGATGGTCAATTTGCATATTACTCTTTTATTAGATAGGATAGAGGCCTGGTACACAGGTGGGAGCTGGCTGGTTTGCCCTGAAAGGTGTCCTCGATCAGAATGAAGGTTTCCTTGGAGTGTGGGGTAGCCTGGGTGAGGGGCCTGTGGTGGTTTGCAGGCCAGCCACGTTCCCTGGCAACCCAAGCAGAAGCCCTGGTATTTGGGATTTATTTATCTTCTATAATTGAAACTTTGTAGCCTTGAGTGGAGGTTAGAGAAGGCAAGGGCAGGTGGAAAGCCTGGCTTCTTCCATCACTAAGGAAACCCAAGCCTCTTGATTGCTCTGTTGCAGCAGCTATTTTTGTTGGGATTTATTTATCTTCTATAATTGAATCTTTGTTGCCTTGAGTGGGGGCCAGGCAGGCCAGGAAATTTGACTTCCTTCATCATCTGGGAAACCCAAGCCCCCTGCTCGCTCTGTTGCCACAGCCATTTTTGCAACTATTAATATCTACAACTGAAACTTTGTAGCATTCAGTGGAATCCACAGCCGGCCTAGGTGTGCAGGAAGCTTGGCTTCCTCCATTGCCAGGGAATCCCAAGCCTCCTGTTTGCTCCATGGCCGCAGCCTTCTTTGTTGGGCTAATTTGCATACTTGCTCCTGATTGGCTAGTGGTCATGGCTTGTGGGTGTAGCAAAGGAACAATACATTTGCATATTAATCTTTTATTAGATAGGATTATGTATAAAATGTATGATTTATTTGGCACTGAGTACTTGATTAAGGATAAAATTATGCTTATAACATTCTGATGAGAAAATATCCAGTTTATTGAGAAGGACTACTTCTTGGTATGAGTGAAAAGGGATCAGTATCTTTATTAAGTTAGGTACAAGTTATGCCAAAAAATCACATTCTAGAGTACTTTTCCTGGTAACAAAAGTATTTCATATAAACATCTGGTTATGGACAATGACTTTTTTATGAACCAAAATTGAACAAGATTATTTGAATTTTTATTCTCTTAATGCATCTTATGTGGTTTAATAATAGGATTAGTTTTTCTTCCCAATCCCCATACCTCATCATAATCATCTGCCCTCCCCAAACAGGCACTCACACACAAATGCACTCATAACTACATCTTGCTAGATCTGACATAACAGAGGGAGTCTTAGGTTATAAAACTCAAACTGGAGGGAGACCAAGAATCATTACTCACATCAGGTAGAGGAGTTTTACAACCAGAAGGATAACTATGACAGTTTGCTTGGTTTGCTTATTTTTAAAACTTTCCCCCAAGATTGGGACTATTGAGAAATCACATCTTTCTGCACCCATGACCATGGGATTTCAAGCCCCTGTTCTCTATTTGTTCAACAGTGCAACTAACTGGAGCCTAGATTGATTGGAGGCAGGAGTTGGCAAATGAAAAGACATAAAGGGCTATGGAGTAGAAGAGAAGGCATAAGGAGGAGTCCCAGGAACATGGGATATACCTCATTTCAGAAAAAAAGCTGTGTTCATGCATTAAGTTTGGAAACAGATCAAGTAGAATAGTGAAGTCATCCCAGATCATGTCTACCTTGTGAATCTTACCTAAATTGGTCTACATTACTAAAGATGAAATTTAAAAAAAAAATAGTTGCAAATCCTTCAGAATTTCCTATGAAATTCTGACCAGGCAAAGGTAGGCCATACTTTTATTCTTCCCTTCCACTCTTCTCTTGCAATTATCAATGGACATCTAGCCTTCTACACCATAGATGTCAAGAAGAAAACAAAAATAACAAGTTAGACGAACAAAAATTATTTTTATTGACTATGTTCTCTTTTAAATAATAGTGATACACTCAGATGTATGAGCTATTGAAAAAATGGGCCTAAACAGACCCTGAGACACTCTTTGCTAGTCAATATTTATTTAGTAACTTAGAAGTTTTATCATTGATTAGTATCTAGTATTTTTCTTAAAAAATTTAAACTTTCTATATATTTAATTACTTTTGAGGCTTATAAATTTCACATTCTTGATGGCATTTTATTAAGTCAAACAATATTTTTTTCCAGGCCTATTTTAAATGTTCTTATGTCCAGGAAAATATGTAAACAAATTCAAAAGATAGCAGTGATTCCAGGGAGTGGATTTATTTGGGACCCTTTGAGTACGTTATGATATACTGGAGAGAGTTGCTATAACCCAAGTTTGAGATAAGTACAGGTTAAACTAGAAAGCGACTTTTTGAAGAGAAATAACTCACTAGCCAAAGTTGGAGCTATTTACTAGGACATTTTAAAACCTCATCCTCAGACCCAGATGTTGCCTTAATTCCATAATCAGGTCAGTTGTGATGCTAATTTGTAACTTTGCTATCAGGTATAACCAGATGTTTCATTTAACCTCTAATATAAATAAAACATCTGATAAAGTTTTGCAATGCCTTTGTAAACAGCTGTTTGATCTGGAAACTTACTGCTGAAGCAGCTGTACTGATCTGGTCATTCTCTCTACATAATGTCAAGGTAATTGTCTTGATCCTTGGGAAAACTGCTGCTGTAAGTGTTATAAAGTCTTTCATTACATCATGTTAGATCTCTTTCCAATGGCTAATGTCTAGTCAACACATGTTTAGTCTACCCAACAAGAATTTATTAAGTACATTTAAAATGTACAAAGAAATTGCTGGCCTATTTCTTTGAGGATGAAAATGTAAGTTGAGAGTATTGTTAAGGTAATTTTATTATATACTTAACATTATAAAACAATATTTGAGCAGCCCTTACAATATGAGAAATTGAGTTAGCCCTTGCATTCTTTTTCTGGTTTATTAAATACATCTAAAAATACTACTCCTCAATTTATTCATATTTTTTATTCCTTGGTTAACATAAGCACATTTCTAACATTAGTAATTATTTCATGTGATTAAAATAATAGATGACAAGGAGTTGATGCTTAAATTGATTAAAACTAAATTAAGATAGTATTTTAGACATATATAAAATGTTCAGCATTTCTAGAAGGACAAATATCTAATCTAAAATAATTAAACTGGTAATTTAAAAATATTGGTAGATGAGTATATGGTGCATTCTAATAAATATTGATCAAGCTCACTTGTTTTAAATTTCTTGTTTAATGAATCAAAGGTTGGGGTGTTATACAAAATAAGCTACATGTATATAAGGGAGAAATACTATAATAAATAATGCAGAGATTTTTATTTAATATTTGAAAAATCAATATATTTTATTTAAATATCTGTTGATTTAATGAATAATCCATTATTTTTATCACATACATTTTCCAAATACACATTCCTGGAAATTTTTATATTTTGGGGTCTGCAATTTTTTTTTCAACCCAAATTTCTTTGTCTTTGTGTCTACATTTTTTATTGCATATATACACAACATGAAACAGAAAGCACTTTCTTAAAATACTTTATAAGATATAATAATTATATGTATTTCATTTTCTGTTTGGGAAGCTGTTGAGCCATTTATCCCCATGGGAAATTTAATCCATGCACCTTGTAAGAAAGCAGAATTTTCTAGGTAGTGGCATAGTCAGGCCTCAGGCTTCTGACAAACTTTCCCAGCTATCTGTTGATTTACAAGAGTCTCTGTACTAGATAGTTTTATGTTAAGGGACTTCTAGATTGCAATATCTAGAGGCATCCTGCTAAGTTATTAGCTTAAATTAAGCTATGCCAAATGATTTAAGATGAACTTAAAGGCAATAGGGAACAGAAGCATTACCCACCAGCAATGAGTTAAAGTAGTGGCACTCTCTGAAATGCAGATTTAGATTGGATGACCCTGTACATGAATTGGATAAAGAGCAAAATTATTGAGCAGTGCAAGCCAGGAGGAATGCTTAATTGTACTAGGCAAGAAGTTTGGTGGTATTAAAGCTCTTTGTATATACATGCATACAGGCATGCAGGTGTGTGTTTGTGCATAATTTTCCCTAGTGGGGAAAATCCATTTTCAGCTTAGATCCTATTTAGTGACTTTTTCTTTTACTGAAATAAGTAAATATGGTAGGTCACTACCTCAGAGACCTACCTTAGCCCATAGGGGTGAAAATAGATATAGAGATAAAAGCTACAGGGCCACACAAATATAAACAGAAGCCATTCCTCCATAATAAGCACACAGGCACAAGCATTTTGAACAGTAGAAGCAAGCAAAGCCTTTGCATCATCCTACTTATATCATCCTGCACTTGAGATGAGCTTTGAAGAAGTCCATAATTAGAAGAGAACCAGCTCAATGATAAAAGGCAACAACCAGACCAAAACAGGGTGGTCAGGAACAGTCACCTAGATTGCTTTTAGTAGGATGTGAACAATTGGGGAAAAAAGGTGACCCGGACAGGAATATTCCTCTTAGCTATTCTTGGCTAAGGAATATTTTTCATCAATTTCTAATGAGGGAATGTTGGAAATACCTTAGAATCCTCAAGTATCACTTATGGCTTGTTGTGCATTATGTTTAAATCAAGTACACCTCATTATCATTCCAGACTGTGGATTCACTTAATTCAAACCCAATTATTTTGTTACTGTTTGGAGACGAGAATTTCTTTGAGCAAGATTGTAAATAGATTATCACAGCCAAAAGTTCGATACCCAATGTGCTACCAAATAAGTAGAACCCTGACAACCAAACTAAGTGCGACAACATGCTACTCTCTACCCCTGCAGCACTGCAAATCGTCTTCAGAGTAATTACTATGGGGGATATGTGATGCTTTGAAGAACTATAGCATCCCAAGCAACTGTAGAAAGACCTCTCTTGAATTTGCTTTCAGATATCTTGATGTATGTTTTTATACTTTTGTGAAGACATTATTTTCCTTTGAGAGTAAATTGAATTTGAGGAGATAATAGTTAAATGGCATTCATAACCAATTCTAATGAAAAAAAAGAAAAGGAAACCTGTGATAATGCTAGGAAAGGTACTAATTTTAGTAGGTAAACTATCATGTTTGCTAAAAGTCAGTCATATTACCTTGCAAACACACTTGTTAACATAACTGATTATAAAGAATGTGGCTTAGAAAGAAAGATTAAAATTATTACAATCACAATACTCATTTCCATTTGATTAGTGGCTTTTTAGAATATTAGTGATCAAAATATATCAAAAGAAAAAACAAAGAATGTTCCCAAAACAAAGCTTAATAACAGAGAAGCTATTTAAAATTCAGAATGAGCATTTTACAATGAAAGCACTGGCAGGTACCTCAAAACATCAGCCCCATTATCTCTCCAATTGTATATTATTATAAATATACATTTGAATCCTCCTGAAAAACTTTGGCTCTAAAATATTTAGAGTGAACATGAACTCTGGAGTCAGAGGGCCTGAGTTCAAATCATATTTCTGCATCTTCCTAACTATGTGATTTGGAGCAAGTTATTTAACTATCTAATTTTATCATGAAGAAAATAATAACATTCCATTGTTATAAGAATCAAATAAAATAATATATGTACAAGCACTTAGAACATGGCTAGGAACTTACCAAGTACCAAATAAAAATAATAATAAAAATGTGTTATTGCTGAAACCGGTTTGGCTCAGTGAAAGGTCCCAGGTTCGATTCGGTCAAGGGCATGTACCTTGGTTGTGGGCACATCCCCAGTAGGGGCCGTGCAAGAGGCAGCTGATCGATGTCTCTCATCAATGTTTCTAACTCTCTATCCCTCTCTCTTCCTCTCTGTAAAAAATCAATAAAATATATTTTTTAAAAATGTGTTATTGTTATTACATACTAGAAATCAGCCTCATTTCTTTGTAGCAGTAGTTATTTGTTTTCTTTTGTTAAAATCCAAAATGCCCATCAGAAGCAACATGTTGTTTAAGAGTTTGGGGCTCTATGTGCCATAAGTATTACATAAAGATATTTTACTTTTGGAAGATTAAGGTTTGTCAAGATTATCTTCTATTCTTAAATAGTAGCTGCCAAGTAGACATTTTAGAAATGTTTTAAAGCATGGTGGATACATTATCATATTAATTAATGCAATTTTTAAAATATTTGATAGTACTATGTAGACATCCTGTGTAGTAAAAATTCCCTCTATATTTTTACCGTTAATATGTACATTTCCACAAAAAAGTGTGGTAGGCAGAATAATGGCTTCCCAAAGATGTTCACTTCCTAGTGATGTGGCCATAAACCAATTTAAGGAATGCCAACAGCTTCTAGAAGTTTGAAGGGACAAGAAATAGACTCTCTCCTAAGGCTTCTAGAAACACACACACACACACACACACATACACACACACACACACACACACACACACATTTCCACCAACAGATTTCAACCTGTTGATAACAAAGTTAAGACCATGAGTTTGAATTTCATTCCTGTACATTTGCTTCTGCTAGGTTCTCTGAAGATAGACTACTCTCCAAATTTCCAACAATCAAGAAGTAGCTTAATTATTTAAGATCTATTCTTCTTTGCAGTATTTCCTTAGCACTTTGCTTTACACATAATAGCCAGTGAATGAGCATGTTCTGAATGAATAAATGAATCTCACATGTGACACCCTTGCAATAAGGGAGTGACTGAAGGCCTCAAGTCAACCATTTTCATTCTACAAGTCAGTGGTCGGCAAACTCATTAGTCAACAGAGCCAAATATCAACAGTACAACAATTGAAATTTCTTTTGAGAACCAAGATTTTTAAAGTTAAACTTCTTCTAATGCCACTTCTTCATAATAGACTCACCCGGGGCCATGGTATTTTGTAGAGGAACCACACTCAAGGGGCCAAAGAGCTGCATGGGGCTCACGAGCCGCAGTTTGCCAACCATGGTACTAGGTGGTCAGTAAATACATGAATGTGTTATCAATATTATTTATAGATGCTACTATAATATAGAAAACATAAGTAATAAAATAATTCAATATAAAATTGTGAGTTAAAAGATTAAAAATTATCTAGTTCCATCCTCTCCTTTCATAGACACTGTAACTAGACATGTGAAAGTGAATTCTTTCTGAATGGCTTGTACATTTGAGAGTGCTATGAATTCTAAACTGTGGCTTATTTTCATGTATCTCTGGTTTGAAAGGAAAAGTCTTTAAACATCTTATTTTTATGACTAATATTGAAAAAATTAAAAGATACAAGAAAAACTTTGAAGTTGTCTTCTAACCATCATAAATAAATCACAAAGCTGGGACCCATTCAGCAGACATCAGTATTTCATAGCAATGTGTCTCTGTCTCTTAAGAAGTAATAAATTGGACCACACCTCCACAGTATTTGATGATAATAGGATCAGCGATCAGCCCAGTATCATCTCAAACTAAAATTGGGAGCCTTTCACAAAATGCATTATTTAAGCCACTGTAAACAACTAGAAATCTGAGTAAGAATAGAAATCACATTTTGCTCTCCTTTCACAAAGTAGCTGAAGAATATTATGTTGCTATTTCAATAACAATAACAATATACTGATAACAAACTCTATTCAAAATTTAATAAAGCATTAGTCCCTTAATCAAAACATGACTATGAAGCTTGGACTCCCACTGGAAAGCAGAATAACATGAACAAAAGAGAAATGGAACCGTGTCTGAATATCAACTCTACAAACAAAAAACATCTCGTTACACATGCAGCAATTAAAGGCAGGAACTTGAAAGCCATTCACAATTTGTCTTTGTTAAGTTCATGACCAAGGAAAAGTTTGAGTCATAAAATCAAAGCAGGTCTGAGGTAAATACCAATAAATCAAATGCCATAACACATATATGACTATATATGCTTTTTTTCCTTTCCTTTTATTTTCTTTTTGCTTAGGCTGAAGATATCTAGAATGTGACAGATAGTTTGCATTGAAAAGAGAGGTTTGGTCCTAGATGGTTTGGCTCAGTGGATAGAGCGTCACCCTGTGAACTGAAGGGTCCCGCTTTCCATTGCAGTCAGGGGCATATGCCCGGTTGCAGGCTCGATCCCTAGTAGGGGGTGTGCTAGAGACAACCAATCAAAGTTTCTCTTTCATCATTGTTTCTCTCTTTCTCTCTCTTTTTCTTTCTCTCTGAAACCAATATTTTTTAAAAGGGAGATCTGGTCCACCTAACAGCAAAATACAGGCTTAGATTTTAGAATGTCAGTGGAATCTTGCTTTTCCTTCCTGTCAGTTTCCCTAAGTTAATAATAGCCTATCCATTCCTTGCTTCATTCTCAGGGGAAGACAACCACATTATATTTTCAACTCTGTAGTTGTAGGTATTCAACTACATTGTCATAGTCATTACAGCTGTTCTGCCTCCACCTCTCCTCCCATGTACTCTATGCAAGGCTTTGCAAATTCCAACTAATCATTTGACTTAAAATCATCACTTCTCTAGATCTCACTGTTTTCTAGTCATGGCCCTATAAAGTTGCTTTCTTCAAAACTTAATGTCTATGTCCTACTTCTTCTAGTTTTTTGTTTGTAAAAGGTATTTCATTCATTCAACTATTCAGTCCATCAGTTCCTCATCCACCCATTCATTCAATCAATAGAGCATAATACTGCTATGGGCCAGTCACTTTCCTAAGTGCTGAAGATAAACAGAGAACAATATAAAATCCATACTCTATCATTGTTACCTTCAAATGACAAGATAATACAATTGAGAAAGAAAAGGGTTGCTTATCTTGAATGATCAGGAAAGGCCACATTGAGGAGGTTTATTTATTTATTAGGGCTATCACAACAAACTATAGTATATTGGGTGGCATAAACAACAAAAACATACTAGAGGCAAAAATTCCAATATCAAGGATTTGGTAGGATTGGTTCTTTCTTAGGTTTCTCTCTGGTTAAGAAAGAGTCATTAAAACAACATATATATAGGAAACCAAAATGGTGGCATAAGGTAAACACCTGTGCATGCTGCCTCTTCACAACCACACCAAAACTACAACTAAAAGACCAAATGACTATCACCCAGAAACACTGGAAAGCTGGCTGAGTAGAAGTTCTCTACAACTAGAAAAAAAGTGCATTGAGACTGTGTAGGAGGTTCAGAGACATGGAAAAGCAGAGGTACCAAAGCACATGAATGGGGCTGGTGACTGGGTGCACTGTTATTTCCAATTGGAAGGGAGATATAAGCTTCCAACTGCTCTGAACTCCAGTTTCCAATGAGACTCTGGGGACTCAGAGTCCTATGGGGAGAAACCGGACTGTCTGGCATTGGGTTAGAAAGTGAGGGTGGCTTTCTTGCAGAGGTACTCACAGGAATCATTGTTTACCATGCTGGGGCATAGGGCATGGGGACACAGAGACACAGAGATGGCTGACTGGCAGCCATCGCTGTTTGCCATGGCCTGGTGATTTCCTGAGACCCCACCCCACCCAATTTACAAAGTCACCAAATCGTGTGCATATGAATGGCCTGCCCTTTTGCAGCTTAACCTAACAAACTGCAACTAGATCAGACAGCTCCAAAACTTCCAAACTCCAAGCAAAGAGGAGAAATCTGCAGATCTCCCTGTAGCTCCTGCTGGGTGGCCTCACACAGTAGCTGACTTGCACCCCATAGGAGATTCAGGGGCAGTGTACCTAGTCGTCAGTGTGAGATGACAGCAGATTTCAACTCACATACATAAGTGATACACTTAAGAGGCAGACTCAGTGAACACCAAAGCCCCACTGAAGCAAGACCTGCCCCATAAAGGTGTATCCAGTACAGCAGTTCTTCCATTACAGACACAGCTAATCCTCACAGGCAATTGGCCTCGAGGTCAATTCCTCCCAGTGTACCAACAGCAATCAAGGCTTAATTATAAGATTGTGCACACAAAGGGGTGCACCAAGAGTGTCCACCTCAGGTGATTGGGGAGGCTGAGCCTCTGGGCCCTATAAGTCACCTACCACACAAATCCACTCTATCAACACAGGAAAGCAGCCAAAATGCAGAGACAAAGAAACATGTCATGAATGAAAAAAATGGAGAAAGGAAAACTACTGGATATAGAGTTCAAAAGCATAGCTATAAGGTTACTCAAGAATATTCTAGGAACCACAGAGAAACTTAGTGAAACCTCCGAGGAACTTAGTGAGACCTTCAATGGTCTTAATGAGAATGCCAAAAAAATGGAAAAGGACCAGTCATAAATTAAGCATACACTGTCTGAAGTAAAGAATAATATACAGAAATTCAACAATAGACTAAGGACCCCAAGAATCAAACCAAAGATTTTAAACATGAGGAAGCAAAAAATACCCAACCATAAAAATAAAAAGAAAAAAGAATCCAAAAATATGAAGATAGTGTAAGAAGATTCTGGAACAACTTCAAGTGTACCAATATCAGAATTATGGGGGTTCCAGAAGAAGAGAGAGCAAAATATTGAAAACCTATTAGAAGAAATGACAGAAAACATTCTCTAGCTGGTGAAAGAAATAGACTTACAAGTCCAGGAAGCACAAAGAACCCCAAACAAAAGGAATCCAAAGAGGACTACACCAAGACACATCATAATTAAAATGCCAAGGGCAAAGACAAAGAGAGAATATTAAAAGCAGTAAGAGAAAAACAGTTAGTTACCTACTAGGGAGCACCCATATGACTGTCAGCTGATTTCTCAATAGGAACTATGCAGGCCAGAAGGGAGTGGCAAGAAATATTCAAAATGATGAATAGCAAGAATCTACAACCAAGATTACCCTACCCAGCAAAGCTATCATTCAGAATTGAATGATAAAGAGCTTCACAGATAAGAAAAGGCTAAAGTAGTTCATCACCACCAAACCAGGATTATATGAAATGCTGAAGGGTATTCTTTAAGAAGAGGAAGAAGAAGAAAAAGGTAAAAGATAAAAATTAGGAACAACAAAGTGACAACAAATACGTATCTATCAACAAGTGAATCTAAAAATTAAATCAATAAAAAATCTGATGAACAGAATAAACTGGTGAATATAATAGAATCAGGTGTATAGAAAGGGAGTAAGACTGACAATTCTTGGGGGGAAGGGGCATGAGGGGTGCGGGAAGAGATTGGAGAAAAATATTTTATTTATGGATGAGGTCAATGGCGGGGAGTAAGGGTATGGGGTGGGGGGGGATCAGGTGGAGGGGAGCTATGGGGGAAAAAAGAGGAACATCTGCAATAATCTGAAAAATAAAGATTTATTTAAAAAAACAACACATATAACTTTCTTATACAACTGAATAACTTCCAAATTCCTTCTTCTTTCCTAGATGTTGTCTCAAACTATATTATTTACCTTCCTCCATATTTTGACTTTTTACATTATCCTTTTCTTCCTTTACCCCTTTTCCTTTGTCCATCAAATGCTATAACCACTAAACTGAAATTTTTAAAGGTTGACTTTGATTGAGATATACATTTTTTTCCGGTAATAATAATCCCTGCTGAGGCCGGTTTTCTCAGTGGATAGAGCGTCGGCCTGGGAACTGAAAGGTTCCTGTCAAGGGCATGTACATTGGTTGTGGGCACATCCCCAGTAGGGGGCGTGCAGGAGGCAGCTGATCGATGTCTCTCTCTCATCGATGTTTCTGGCTTTCTATCCCTTTCCCTTCCTCTCTATGAAAAATCAATAAAATATATTAAAAATAATAATAATCCTTTATTTTTGCACAATGCTTTATAGTTAACAAAATGTTATCATACATTGTACTATTTGAGACTTAAACCTGTGAAAAAGATAGGAAAAACACATGACTAACAGCTTAGGAATCAAGATGCAGTTTATTGTATTAGAAAAGGAGGCAAATCCTGATTATCTGCCATATAGAGAAATACAACTGCCATTCATGTATTTGAAAACACTATCAAATAGTATTGATTAAGGGAAGGGCAATACAATTATTAATAACTTTACTTTAAAAATCTAACCTCAGTGAAAAGCAGTCAAACATAAAGTGTAGGAAATATGCATTAATAATTCAAAATAAAACCTTCACCTTAACTGGTTTGGCTCAGTGGATAGAGCATCCACCTGCAGACTCAAGGGTCCCAGGTTCGATTCCAGTCAAGGGCATACCCAGTATGGGAGTGTGCAGGAGGCAGCTGATTGATATTTCTCTCTCACTGATGTTCTAACTCTCTCTCCCTCTTCCTTCCTCTCCATAAAAAATCAATAAAATATATTTTTAAAAAACCTTCACTTGAAGATGGAAAATTAAAAAATCAAAAAGAACATATATAGAATACAATAAAAGGAACACTAATACATCAAATATACTATTTGAGGTAACTAAGGATTTGTCCCAAGATATAGAAACTGCAAATCAATAAAAATTCCAAATTCAACAAAGCAGCACATTTCCACAAAGAGATGACTTTATAAAAACCTTGCAAAATGATGTAAAAAGATCTAAAAGTCAGAAACTAGATAAAAACACTGAATAAAGAAGCTCAAATAGCTCAATGTATGCCCTTTAAAACTACCCCTAATAGTTGCAAGTGTTATTACTGTTGGCTTATGTCATTAAATAGGTATCTCTTGACAATGTCATACTTATTTATGGTTAGATATTGTGATTATAAATGAAGAGAGAGGGAAGAAAAAAGGGAAATAAATGAAAGAAAAGAGGGAAGGAGATAAGTTGGTAAAAAAACAAACAAATAAACTATAATAATCAGAAAATAAATGACACCAAACCAATTTTCCTTTAAAAATTAAAGAATCAGGTAAAAGTAAATCACAAAGGTAAGCAATTATGTGAGTACAAAACAGAAGAAACAATAAAAGGTTTTCTTTCATAATGATACCAAAATTGGAAAACACTCTTGGAAAAAGAATGCCTAGGTAACTCAGTTTTTAGTCTCACCGTGTCCTGGTGAGAACTCTTACAGACTGCATCACAATAAATGCCCTCAGCAGTTGAGATGGCCCTTAGCCTTGTGGGGGCCAATCACAGGTACTCCTTGGAACCCCTATAATCAAAGTAATTCCAGGCTGTGTGTCTTTTCAGTGGCCATTATGGTATACCCCTGGCATGTTGAGATGATTTAGGATTTGTTTCCTAAGAGCTCTTCTATTCGGTTCAAGTAAACCTTGGTGACATGAAGAAGATCCAACAACTTTCAACTATGACTTAAAGCAACTTCTACAAGCAATTTATCAAAGAAACAAGTACTTAACAAATCAAAGTATTTTTTTCTTTTAAATAAAGTTAAATAAATATGTTGTGACTAGTACCCTATACGTGAAAGAAAATGTGAACTGAAAGAATTAGTCAAAAATATGTCTTTTTGCTTCTTTGTTTATTAGTACATCAATTTTCCAGCTCTCCTGGGTCAGGAAAGTGACTTTGGGTAACAAGCATATTGTTATTTCAGTAAAAATGTCCACGGTATAGGTCTCTAGGAAATATGCAAACTCTATAAAAAGAAACTCTTCTGTTTGGAAGTAGAGCTTTGATCAAATTTGTAACATTAAATACAACTTTAACTTTTTAAGAATCAGGATTAAAAAGAACTCAGATTTATTATTATGAAGATATTAAAAAGCTAGATTTTACCCAAGTGATGTTTAAATTGTAATTTTATCTTTATATTCTAAAGCTTATCTAAGTGTCATTTCTATGTCTCTGAAAATCATTCACATTTCTACCTAAAAATCTTTTCTTTTCATTTAAATTTCATAAATTCAGGCTGTCACACACACTGCTTTTAGTTTACCTTTCAACAGCCAATAATTCTCTTAGTGATTACAGATTTTGATAACTCAATTTTGTCTTTGTTCTTTTTCTTGGTTTCATAAATGACTGTGTACAGGTTCCAATCTTATGCTTCATTCAAAACACGGACTTAGTTATAGTTCTCAGCCCTGTTGTACACTAAAATAATCTGGGAACTTCTTAACACATCACATCCAGATCACATGCCAAAGATTCTGTAATTATAATTGGTTTGCAATAAAATCTGAACATCAGTACTAATTGAACTTCTTCAAATGATACTAGATTGCATCAAAGACTAAGAAACACTGGTTAAGAAAACCAAGTCTAAGAAGCCCGTTTTCCCCCGATGATAATTACAGTGGTACCTCAATATACGAGTGCCCTAATATACGAGATGCGATTTTTGCTTTGAAATACGAGCAACATTTGAGATAGGAGTAATCGCGCGGATCGGCCTGCTGCACACGAGCCACCAGTTTACCACGACTCGAGCGTCTCATAGTTTCCCACGCCTCAAGGTTACGAAACAAATTAAACTCGTATCTCGAGGTTCCACTGTACCTTATTTCTATGTAATATGGGGAAAAAATTCAAAGTTAGGTCACTAAATTGTGTAAGCCTTAAAAAGTGCACAGCTAACAAGAAACACATCATTGTAAGTAGATAACTACTCACTTATTCTAAAATTTTCAACATGTAAAACAACTCTTGCTAAATTCTGATGCATTGGTTTAGACGTCACATGCAGAGATCAATTACAGCTAGCTCTGAACAAAATTGTGAGACAGATAAAATGAGTCTTTGGTGCTCCACTCCTCCCTCTCTTCAAACTACATTTACATCCTCTCTGAATTTTTAGTACTTGGCTACCACACAGACTTCTCTATGGAGCTAAGGTCACAGTAAAATTACCAGAAAAATAAAATAAAAACACACTCCTTATTTGAAGTCAATATGTTGTTGTTGTTTAAGCACTTCTGACAACATAATAACAATAACCACGTAAACAAATAGGGGTGCGGTAAACAAAACCACATTAACAGATAAAATATTTGTGCTTACTTTTAAATGTGGATATGTCTCCCTTGTGGTATCACATCCACATGCTTCCTTGAAGGCATATTTTGGCTGCAAACGAAAAAAAAAATTTTTTTAGTTTTCATCTAAGGCAATAAAATGTGATGTTTGAAATTTGGCGGTGCCACTTTATGACTCTGGGAGAGATACTTAACCTTTCCAAGCCTCAGCTGTACAATAGGAAATAATAAACTTAAATACTAGGTAAAGGCATGCAATATAAATAGCACATGGAAAGCTTTGGGAAATATTAGCTGTTATGAGAAAAAATTACTATTTGTAGTTTCCCTGTTTCCTTCAGAAACCATTCTTTTATCTCATGATTATGTTTAAAGTTGTTTTATATGCTTCTTTGTTTCTTTCCAAAGCACTTTTACCCATATAATTTTGTATTCTACTTGGAGAAGACAACCATTGGAAACTCAATAGCATTAAATAGGATAGTATCCCACTCTCAGCTTCTCATTCCAAATAAAGTAGGGTTTCTATCACTCCACACCACCTTCACTGGCTTAAAAGCACTTCCTTCTCTTGACTTTTCTATTTCTCATTAATAATCTTATCCACTGAG
This sequence comes from Lasiurus cinereus, assembly GCA_011751065.1. Classification (NCBI taxonomy): domain Eukaryota; kingdom Metazoa; phylum Chordata; class Mammalia; order Chiroptera; family Vespertilionidae; genus Lasiurus; species Lasiurus cinereus. The sequence goes on from JAAGEH010000040.1 coordinate 7,214,264, forward strand.
ACTTAAAGGCACCTGTACTTAAAGCATAATCATGCTGTCCTCTATAGTACTTAGTGATCAAAATAAGACATGTGGGTAAGTTTTAGGGCAATTTTTATCAAAGAATCTCCTCATCAGAATCACTTAGAAAACTCTTTAAAACATAAATTCCTTTCCTGTCCACAACTCAACTGAAGAAGTTCTCATGAAAACAAAAGCTTCAAGAAGACACTTTACACGATGTACTGAAGATTGTTTATATTCAGAACTGTCCATAGACAAAATTAGTTATCTTGCAATATGAACGGTTCCCTGTTTCTGGAGGGATCCAAGTGCGAGCAGAATGGTTATAGTGCAGAAACTGAGGAACATCTTTAAATACTATAGGAAGGGTGGCTGAGCTAAACATAACTAGTGTTAAGTCCCCTTTCAATGCAGAGATTCAATTCCAAAACAAACTTTTATTAAGACCAACTTTGGATTAGGAATTTCCAGAAATATTACACATATTTCATTTAAACAGTTTGCAAGAGAGGTTTTATTGAGAAAAATAAATTCACAGAGGCTATTTTTTTTTTACACAAGACTAGAGGCCTGGTGCATGAAATTCATGTATGGGCTGGGGGGGTGTGTCCTTCAACCCAGCCTGCTCCCTCTCCAATCTGGGACCCCTTGAGGGATGTCTAGCTAAACAGGCAGTCAGATATCCCTCTCACAATCCAGGACTTCTGGTTCCCAACTGCTCACCTGCCTGCCTTCCTGATTGGCCCTAACAGCTTCTCCCCTAACCACTCCTCTGCCAGCCTGATTGATACCTAACTGCTTCCCTGCCAGTCTGTTTGACCCTAACTGCCCTTCCCTGTGGGCCTGGTCACCCCTAACTGCTCTTCCCTGCAGGCCTGGGTCCCCTCCCCCTGCACTGCCATTGCCTGCAGGCCCAGTCACCCCCAACTTCCCTCCTCTGCCATCCTGGTCACCCCTAACTGCCCTTGCTTGAAGACTTGAACACCTCTAACTGCCCTCCCTTGTAGGCCTGGTTCTTCCCAACAGTCCTCGCCTGCTGGCCTGATCACACACAACTACCCTCTTTTGCAGGCCTGGTCCCTGCCAACTGCCCTTCCCTGCTGGCCATCTTGTGGTGGCCATCTTGTGTCTACATGGGGGCAGGATCTTTTGACCACATGGGGGCAGTCATCTTGTGTGTTGGAGGTTAATCTGCATGTTACTCTTTTATTAGATAGGATAGAGGCCTGGTACATGGGTGAGGGCCAGCTGGTTTGCCCTGAGGGGTGTCCTGGATTAGAATGGGTGTTCCCTTGGGGCGTGGGGTGCCCTGGGTGAGGGGCCTGTGGTGGTTTGCAGGCCGGCTACATGCCCTGGCGACCCAAGCGGAGGCCCTGGTATCTAGGATTTATTTATCTTCTGCAATTGAAACTTTGTAGCCTGGTGCAGAGCCAAGCCTCCTGTTCACTCTGTGGAGGCAGCCATTGAAACTTTGTTGCCTTAAGTGGAGCCCTGGGTTAGCTTCTTCCATCCCCAGGGGCAACCCAAGCCTCTTTCCTGCTCTCTCTGTGGCCATAGCCATCTTGGTTGGGTTAATTTGCATGCTCCCACTGATTGGCTGGTGGGCATAGCTGGTGGGTGTGGCAGGGATACAGTCAATTTGGATATTACTCTTTTATTAAATAGGATAGTATCCCACTCTCAGCTTCTCATTCCAAATAAAGTAGGGTTTCTATCACTCCACACCACCTCCACTGGCTTAAAAGCACTTCCTTCTCTTGACTTTTCTATTTCTCATTAATAATCTTATCCACTGAGACTTAAAGGCACCTGTTGTTATCTAGTACTTCTTAGAAATATGATCACATCACTGCTGTCCCTTCCTTGGCCCTATTTTTATTTTTTAAATATTTTTTATTGGTTTTAAAGAGGAAGGGAGAGGGAGAGAGAGAGATAGAAACATCAGTGATGAGAGGGAATCATTGATCCGCTGCCTCCTGCATGCCCCACACCGGGGATCGAGCTCACAATCCAGGCATGTGCCCTGACCGGGAATTGAGTCTGTGACCTCTTGGTTCCTAGGTCAAGGCTCAACCATTGAGCCACACCCAGCTGGGCCCTTGGCCCCATTTTTAATCAGTGGGAATAGCTTATTGATTGCACTTCCAAAATTGTCCTTACACATTTTTTTTCTCTTTGCCTTCCTAATTCTATGACTCCAGACCAAGTTCTATTAACTAATGCATATGCCTCTTCCCCAGCTAATTTGTTTTATTCATAACCACCAAATTAACTTCCATAATAAAAATTCTGTTACTTCTTTGATTAAATATATTAAATACACCCCCATTCCTTACCAAAAACAAACAAGCTTTAGTCTGACATTTTAAGCTAAATGAGGATTCAAGAATTTCATGTAATTATAATTGCTCTGCAGTAAAATCTGAGCATCAGTAGTACTTGAACTTCTTCAAGTGACATTATATTCATCTAAGACTAAGAAACACAGATTAAAAAACCCAGGTTTAGTTCACACTAAGCCTTTTCACCTACCATGATTTCCAACGAAAATGAAACAGTAATTTTTCCATAAGCACAGCTCTCATTTTCAGACCACCTTTTGATTCTTTAGGTTGATGCCCACCTGTCTGATTACATGTCCCAGACACCTGGGAGTTGAGAAATCTGGTATATCAGGAAGCAGAAGCAAGGCAGAGTGGGGGAAGGCAAAGTTTTGAAAAGAAAGGTCACCAAATGTTTACAGGGAATATTATCAATCAGAACAGGTAAAATAGAAATAGAAAATCCTTGTAGAGATAAGGAGAGCTATGTGGCTAGAAGAAAATAAATGGCTAACATGGAGTGTAGAGGGTAAAACCTGGAGAAATCTCCCACTTAGGACTTTCGCGGGCTATTTAGATCTCAAGCTGGGTAGAAAAAAAGAGATTAGCATTGCTATCGTCATACAACTAGCCAGAAGCAGATCCAGGAACGGGCTCCTGGTTTTTTTATGCCAAATAACTCTAAATCCAAATACTTCTGGGTTACTGGAAACTAATGCAACACTTTAAGAACCTAAATGTCCATTTTAGACAATGCCCTGGAGATACTCAACATGTCCTCCCAAATCTACGCCCCACTCTACCCTGTGGATCAAGCAAGCACCTGAGTTAAACTTGCCTGAACAAGGTAAAGGCAGGATATCACTCAATTCATTTGGAAGCATGCAAACCTTCTTTCAAGATCTCTAACTTTAAGTGAGCATAATAATAGGTATATCAAAACAGGAATATTCCCTCTCTTTCATTTAACTATGTAGCAGGAATCTTCAAATTTTGGATCCAGTTTCACTGTATTCCAGCTGTATTGTGCTAACAGGCTGAAATTAAATAGATTCTAAAGTTCTCTGACTCACAGGATTTTTAGCACATTACTATACCCAGAAAATGCTCAATAGATAAATGAACAAGCAAGTGAATGAATGCCTGGCTCATGTATTTCTGAGATGAGTCAAAGTTCAGAAAATATTTTCTGAAGGTCAATTCCAAGGTTTAACTCCAAAATGGGCTGCACCTTGCTCCTCCCTCTAACCTTCCACAGCTTCACTGATCTTTCTTACTCCGTTATTTCCCTGACCATAGACTGTAATGTATTTAGGTTGTAAGAATTGTCTTCAGTTTGATCTAAATATACTAGATACTCCTGAAACTGAATGTATTACCAAAATGTTAGTGGACCAATTAAGATAATTTGGTTCTTCAGCATTGCCAGATTTTCCCCTTTCATTTTCCATTAAAGAAGGGAGAGAATTTAAGACTCTATCACTGAGAGACATGTGTATTTAGATTTAATTTGTGTCCCTCATTATAATGTTATCAACATGAGAGTACAAATCACATCTGTCTTCATAGCTATGCAATGTGCAACATCTAGCACATTGCATGATATATAGTAAATAATATTTCACGAAAGTGTATCTATTTCTATAATCTCAACAAAATGCCCTTGGATATTCTAATTCCTTAGACAAAAGAAGGAGGAAAGAAAAATATGTTAATATTAAGCAGAGATTAAAAAGCTTATGCTGGTATACACATTTTCAAAATGGCCACTGGAATTTTATATACTATCCTGGAGTACAGGAGTAAGGAGAGAAGACTAGACTAGTGCTATCTATAAATTTTCAGCAGGGTTGGAATGTTCTGCACTGCCCAGTAGGGTAGACACTAAGGACATGTGGCTATTGATTACGTGACATAGTTCAATTAAGTAATCAAATTTATTTTGTTTCCATTTAAATTAGGATTAAAATTGCTATAGTGACTACTGACTACTGTACTGAACAGAAAGGCTCTACCTTAAAAAGTGGCACTAGGCCACATGCTGACATTTAGGAATGCCTTTGTTGCCAAAGAAACTCCGCAGTCATCCCAAACAAGTACTTTAGAATAGGACTAAGGAAAAAATCATGCTAACATTTTAACAGAATTATTTTATTCTCCTGTGACTGGAAGACAGAATATTATCTTCTGAAAAATAACTCTTATTGAATTCAAGCCTTTAATTAATGTAATAACCTTCAAGCTAAACAATTTAAACCTCTAAAATTTCTTAAAGGCCAGTACAGGCCTATCTTCTTGTCATGTCAGTGACAGGGTTCAGAACACACTTCCCCAAAATATTGTGCTGTGGCACAATAACTATTTTAAGCTGAAGGGATTGAGAAATGGCAAGTGTAGGAAGGACTCTCTCACCTTCCCCCTCCTCCCCTGAAGCAAGTCAAAAGACCCTCATGTAAGAAGTGCCTGCCCTAATTGGTGGCAGTGGCAGGGGGCAGGGGGCGGGGGAGGAAGGGGGAGAAAGGAGCAGGGAAATTGGGGCTATCTGTAATACTGTCCTAAATTTAAAAAAAAAAAATGTGCCTGTGTTATATCTGGAAGAAAGAAGCATCTCTATCTCCAAGACAGAGAGATACCAAAACAGATTTAAATAAACAGGCCTCGCTAACATTCCTCCAGTTATTACCCTTAGCTCACACCCTTTCATCCTACCACATTTTTCTAAGACTTTCTATTCTTTATCAAAGCTTTACCTTTTATTTTATACTCCTTATTTTTTCCCACTCTTTATCTTTTATATTATAAAAACACTGAGGCTCAATCATTTCTTTGGGTATTTATTTCATTATTAGAGCCCAGTGCACAAAATTTGTGCATGGGTAGGGTCCCTAGGCCTGACTGGTGATCAGGGCCAATCAGGTTCCCTGCCACCCTACCTCCCTGCCTCGTTGCCTCCCCACCTCCTCCTTCCTTCACCACCCACACATCGCCACCTTGTGGTTTCCCCCCCAGCCCCCCTGCCACCTTCCCTTCTCCTTTCTCCTTCCCTCACTCCCTAAGTGCCTTGCCACTGCTGGTCACCCGCCATGTTCTGTGCCACCCCCTGGTGGTCAGTGCATGTCATAGCGAGTGATCAAATTCCCATTCTCCTGGTTGAACTCCTGAGGGGACACTTTGTATATTAGTCTATATATATATGCTCTCAGGTCATGTAAATTTGTATTAAATAAATTTGAATGCTTTTCTCCTGTTTAACTTTTCAGTTTCATTTTCAGGCCCAGCCAGGGATCTTATGAGGGGTCCAGGAAAATCTTTTCCTCCCTACACCAGCTTTACAGGACTCATGTAAAAAGAAGGGCATTGTTGCCTATGACAATGGTGTAACATGATAGCCAGAATTGTAGATGACCAACGTGTTACTCAAACCAGAACCCTACGAATTCCATTGTTCCATAAGCAGGGAATGTGGAAAGGAAGTGAGAACATAGAGTGATAAATGGGAACAGAAGGCACAATAGTGTACAAAATAGGTGTGGGCAATCATAGCAAACATAACAACATAATATATGTGCAGGGTTTCCAACATGATCAGAAGTAAATTTTTAAACTTATCAACTTTGAGAAATTTATCCACTTTTAGCCTTAATACTATCATTTTTGTCTTTTTAACATCATTATGCACTGCTGGAGGTAGGTCCCCACTAAGAATAGTATTTTCAAGGGGGTGTCTCCCAGGTCCCCTCCTATTGCTAATGGAAGTGGAGCTCTTGGGGTACCTTGGGAATAAGAATTTTCCTTGGCCTCCATGAGAGGATGAGTTATTGTGGAAAGCTTTATTGATGAGGTAACATTAAGGGAGTTCCCCTTCAGGGTCCCATCTCACTCTATTACCAAGGAAAAAGTCCCATTTTGCCTTCATCAGAGCTAAGATCAAAGACACTACCCAGAGTTTCTGCTCTATAGTGAAGTCAGGTCCAGCATCTAGCTAGGTTTATTTGTGTTCCCAAATGCAGTGGGGTCTGCATGGCCATGGGCCATGAGACTACTTAAGGCCACAGGGCTATGGAGGTACAGGGCAATTGAGGGTCATGGAGTGAGTGAGAAACAGGAACACAAGCAGCCATAGGAACAAGAAAGAGAGAATTTTGGGGGGGATTATGTGTTCCCAAATTTTTGCTGGCTTGCATTGGGGTCCACCCTCCCAGTCAATGAAATTTGTTCCCATGTTAGATTTCTAAGCAATCACCTTCACTACATTATCCTGACTTCACTGCTCATGCAACCCATTTTTCCCTTGTTAGCACCCCTTCCCCCAGTGATTTGCAGGGAACGACCAGTGGTTCCCTGGGGAACATAAAGTTGCAACTTCCTGGTGAAGCTGCCCAGATGACCATGCTTGTAATGTCTGGCCTCCACTTTGCTCCTTTCCTATTATTAATATTTGCTGGCTAGTTATGATGGTAACAGTTGGGACAGATGGTCCCAATTGAGGTAAAAAGAACCTTAGAGCTTCCAGTAAGCCTGACCAGAAGGAAGGCAGACTCCATAGCCCTTTGTAGCAAGCCAAGGGACGTGGGTATCTGTGTGTGAAGTAGTCACTTTAATTTTAAACTGCACTGTTCCCTGACTATTTTCTGCTCTTTAACAGGGATTTTCTAGCATGTTTCAGAGGTACCAATACTCTAAACACAAAGAAGTGTTTCCACCTCGCTCCTAAGAGTGGCAGAGCCACAGCCCACCTGCTATGCTGGTTTCCCCTGGACCACCATTATTCATGGCAGGCTGCTGGGAACCACTTCCACAATCTGTCTCCAGCTGTGTTGGCATAACAGAAAGTCAAACGGGCTGCAACAAGCACCAATCCTAAATTTATTGTAAAAGCCACCATTTCTATTTTATCTGGCTAGTAAACAATCTCACGCTATTAGGGTGGTTAATTATAAATAATAGTCTATTCTCTTTTAATTGAAATCTACATTTATTTAGAGCCTTTTCATGAGACTAGAATTAAGAAACAAAAAGCATTAGGAATGAATAGAAATGGACCACACTATGGTGAAAAATAAATAAATAAAAGCTCACAAGCTAAGCATTAAGGTGCCTCTAAAAAGTAATACTTTCCACCTTAACAGAAAATTTCCTTTCCTGTTCTCAAACTGCATTGTTAATGTTAAAACTTCCATCATTTCTCAACTGAAGCAGGTGTTACCAATGCTATTTTGACAAAGTCTACCTGCAGAAATATGGATACCTGATAGTCCAGAAGGATGTGTTTATGCAAATGAAGAAATTCATGGGACATCAGTCTTTCATCAAAAGTATTTACCAATTGCTGATTATGTACAAATAACTGAATCAAATGCTATAGGGCAACAATTTTGGAAATTCTGATTGTAAGAAACAAATTTTGTATTATGCACAGCATACACTTAAAATATTTTCGTGACTTAACATTTTATGAAGTAATATTGAACCTTCATATGCCTGATATATCCTGATATTTTCCACTTACTCAAATTTATCATTTATTGTAATGATCTACTTAATAAAAAATAAAAGCAATGAATTAAAGTTAAAACCAAATGATGAGTTGAAATCTGCAGTTTTAACACAAGAATGAAAAAGTTAACAAGATAAATACTATTCCTGCCCTTCAGGACATTCTGGTCAAACAGCAAAGATAAAACAAACAGAAAAATTAATTGTTGATAACAATAAGAAGAAACAGATGAAAGAAAAAAAAGAGCCTGAGAATTTATTTTAGAAAGCGATTGTAATAAAAGGCAAACTATTACAGGCATCATGAAAATTGAAAAACTAGCTAACAAACAATGGAGAAGCTGATGTTCATTTTGGGCCTTGAACGCTGGTGGGATTTTTGAGAGGCAAATGCACAGAAGAGAAGAAAGGACATTCATTCTAGATGGAGTTGGCAGCATGGGCCAAAGTGCACAGAGGAACAGGGAAAGGATAGGTGGGGTAAGAAAACATCGAAGCAGAGTCAAGGCCAGTTCAAAATTCTTTTTTTTTATTTAAATACTTTATTGTTTAATGTATTATATAAGTCTTCTTTTTCCCCCATTGACCTCATCCCCTGGCCCATCTATGCCCATTATGCTCATATGCATGCATACAAGTCCTTTGGTTGAATTCTTACCTCTTTACCCTCCCCTCCCCTCCCCGCATAGTTTGGACAGTCCATTGGATACTTCTGAGACTCTGGTTCTATTTTTGTTCATCGGTTTATATTATTCATTATATTCCACAAATGAGTGAGATCATGTAATATTTATCTTTCTCTAACTGCGTGATGTACTTACAAAACCATCTGACCATTCCCTACCCCTCATTTATGCATGTGGTATCACACAGTTACACAGATCTCTTCTGCCTGGCAGATTTCATTTTCATATAATTATCAGCATCATTTTTGCCAGTCTTGAGTTCAGTCTCAGCAGAAGGTAACACACCTTTTCTCTGTTATTTTCCTGTTTTACTTTTTCTGTCATGGTGGATTTTATTAACACAAAAGGCAGGAAACAAAATTGTTATTAATTCTTTTTAGCTCATTTCACCATTACATACAGTCAACATGCACCTCCAATTTCTAAAGGCTATGGATGTTACAGTTATCCATGTTCCTCTGAAAGGACAAAGCAGAAATGAACTCTCCTCCACTGGGCATAACACCTCTAGCACTAAAAAAAAGATAACTTCAGTTTTCAGCATGATTTATGTTTTGGGTGATGAATATCTAATTTTCTACATTTTTTTAAATCTATTGTATGATTTTTCTCTCTTATTTTAAAACAAATACTTTTATCCTTTTTACTTAAGGTAGTTAGATTTGGTTATAAAATGGGTCAGTCAGTATCAGAACACCCTCACATATTTGCCTAATAATCCCTTTTAAGTAATCTGGCCATTGTTAATGGCTTTTTTTAAAAAAACCAGTCATACACTTAGAATCAAAATTAGCATCTAAATGAGGATGTTTTAAAAAGCATGCCTAGGGGTTGCTGGCTTCACCTTTTTATAGTTTGCCATGTTAAATTATGTAAAATAGAAATGGTATTTTAATATTTAATGAGCTAATGCAGAACCTATTGAGACTGCCTCCCATCCCCACCTTTTCCCTTATACAGCCCACCACATTCTTTTGAAGGTATGAGAAATGGCCACGAATTTAAAGCATGTATCAGAATGAAGAGGGCACTTCCCTTCTGAACAACTATCCCATAACCAAATCAAGGTATTGCTAGGAAAAAAATGCTAGGTGTTAAAAATCTTGCTTTAAAGTCAAACATTTTATCTGATATTGTTCTGCACAATAAAGTTAATTGAATTCATTTGGAGAAATGTATCATGGTTTACATAATGGAGCACCAACTTAATTAGCAAAAATATTTCAATAGTTAAAATGAAGAAATGATGACATAAGCAGAACAAAAATGAAATATTTATTTTAAAATATTCAAAAACATCAAAAAAATATAGTTAGAAAAGATATAAATATTGTTAAGAAAGGTGTAACCAAGCCAGTGGTTGTAATTAGAGACCAGTGCATTTTAGCTGGACATGACAAACATTTCCAGAAAATTAGATCTATTGCCTGGCTGTTTGAGAAAGAGCAGTTCTACGTTTAAGTATTTAGAAATAGATGACATCAAATGATAAAAACTATGGTAAAGAAGCTATTAGATGAACTTGTAAATTGGTTCTTTCTATAATTCCAAAGACTATTTTATAGAGTAAAAAATAAAATCAACGTCAAAGAATTTCTATGTGGGATTTAATAAAGATGACGATGATGATGATTTCTGCTTAAATAGTAATGCAATCATAAGTGGAAAGATCCTAGTGAAAAATACATATATCCAAATAACTAAGATCTAGAAACAGCCTAGGTGCCCATCAGCAGATGAATGGATTAAAAAACTGTGGTACATCTACACAATGGAATACTACACTGCTACAAAAGGGAGGATCTCCTACCATTTGCAACAGTATGGATAGATCTGGAGAGCATTATGCTAAGCGAAATAAATTAGTTGGAGAAAGATAAATATCACATGATCTCACTCATTTGTGGAATATAATGAACAACATAAACTGATGAACAAAAACAGATCTAGAGACAGAGAAACATCTATCTGATGCTCAAACCTCAGAGGGAAGGTAGGGGAGGGTGGGGGTAATGTGGGGCTCTACATATCTTTAAACCAACTTCTTGCTCACTTTGCAAGACCAACTCCACTTTTCATTGAATGATTTTGTGTGTTGTTGTTTTTTTCTAACACTATCTGTTAGGTCTAATCAAATTGAGAAGGCTAAAAAGAGCTAATTCCAATGTAACCCTGATATTTGGGGGGAGCAGGGACTATCACTACCTCTTTCCAAGATACTGGTCTTGCAGAACCTGTTACAGAGGCCATAAAACTGTGAACAGTGCACTGCCCCAGAGGGAGGGTTATTAAAACTGTTGCCAGGCCAGACCATCAGATATAGCCTGGAGACCCCCAATACCTGGAGGCCTTCTTGCAAACCCCGCAAAAGGGACCATAAGCATAATTCATATTTGAGGGACAAAGACTCCAGGAAGATATAAAGGAGAAGCCCCCTGCATGTTACTTTACTCAGATTTGGAAAGTTATTCCTCTGGGTCTGCTGGGGTAAATAACTGTCACTCCTTTTCTCTGAAAGTGTTGCTTGGTTTTTCTTTGGTCTTCTGCAACAAAATAATTGAATCAATACCCCCTCCCCTGGGAACTGACCTTTAGGCTACTTCTCAATGGACATTCCACTAGCTTAGACCACATTCCACTTGCTAAGACCATTATCTTGCCCCTCCGGAGTTTCCCAGAATCCGAACTTGCACAGAGAATTTTCCACCCAGGAAAAGCCCACCTAGAGTCCTTTAAAAACCTCTGACTCCACATCTTTGGGGGCTGACACTGTTTGGGGGCTCAGCCCATCTGGGATCCAGATGACCTAATCATATCTAATGAAGAGGGAATATGCTAATAAATAGTCATACCCTCACAAAGATGGTGATACCCACAGCCAATAAGGAGGGAATATGCTAAGTGACTGCCATGCCCTCAAAGATGGCAGCACCCACAACCACAAGATGGCAGCACCCAGTCCCCTCAGTCCCACCGGCACAGCAGTCACACGGCACAGCTGGGCCCATCCCAGATGGGTTTAGCTGCTCTGCATGCCTGCCTCCAGAGTCTCCCAGTCCTCTTAGCCCCCCAGCTACCCATGGCCAGCTCGAGGAGCAAACACACCTTGGATGATGGCTGCCCAGCCGCCCAGTTCCCTCAGCCCCACCAGGGCAGCCGGCGCATGGCATGGCCAGGCCTGCCCCTAGGTGGGTCTGGCTGCTCCGCATGCTTGCCTCCAGAGTCCAGTCCCTCAGGCCCTCGGTCACCTAGGGGTGCCCAAGGTTCAGGTAACCAGGGTTGGCTGAGGCTTGTGCTGCTGGCAGTGGCAGCAGCAGCATTGTGTGGAGGCATTGCCTTCCCGTGATTGCCAGGTCGCTTCCCGCCCCTGAGAGTTCCCAGACTGTGAGAGGGGGCAGGTCAGACTGAAGGACCCCCACCCTCCAGTGCATGAATTTTCATGCACCGGGCCTCTAGTAAATTTATAATCCCTTACCACTTTGGTCTCTTGCATTCCTCCTTTGGCTACTCTAATACCATCTTTATAAATAATCACATTTTGCCTTCTCTTCTGAATAATTTTTATTTAAAATATATTTCTTTTTATGCTATTTCAATGTGTGATTAAATCACATTAGTTTTTTTTAGAAAAGTACAAAAATATACAGCTAGTGTCTAAGTAGAAAGAAATTAATATTTTTCCATTCTGCCTATATCACTAACCATTCCTTACAACTAACTACTGACAATATTTTGATACATATTTGAAGTTCACACAAATATTTCCATGTATACATGAGTGTTATATTCCTGTTAGCAGGGAAGCTAAATATGTGATGATATATAAATAATATCTGATAAATGAATAAGTAAATGAACATAAATAAATTTAAAGCATCAATATGATCACCAGAAAATGAACATATAACCTTGCATTACATTTACAAAATGAACCTTACATTCATTTACAAAATCATAGTTTTAATTCCTAAAACTCACCATTATTTAATACTAGAGGCCTGGTGCATGGATTTATGCACTGGTGGGGTCCCTTGGCCTGGCCTGCATGCTCTCAGAATCCAGGACCCCTGAGGGAATGTCAGACTGCCGGTTTTGGCTCAATCCCTACAAGCCAATCTGAGGGACCCCATGAGTTCACAAATCCATACATTGGGCGTCTAGTATGCATATAAGATCTTTGTTTGATATCTCCTTACCCCTCCCCACTCCCCCCTTATCCTCTGATATTCATCATTCTGTTTCATATTTCTATGCCTATGCATTGAGGATCTACCCCTTGGTGATCAGTGTGTGTCATAGCTACTGGTTGAACTGTCAAATGGTTGAATGCAGTTTTTAAAACTTTTCACTAATTTTTTTCTATATTTCTAATTGCAATGCTTTTTTCTTGTTTCTTTTATATTGTAATTCTTTTTCTCATTTTATGTTTTATACTCTGCTTCTCTTCATTTTAGCAGTCATAGTATTTTACTAGTCAAAATGCTTTGCTTGCAAGTTGAACTAGTTTTTAAAAAATAGTGAATGCTGTATCTAACTAAATGCAATTCTACACAAAATAGTTAAGAAGGCAGAGAGGCACAGTTGCTTTACGAGGAACAGAAACCAAGTTTGGGAACCCATTAGGACGCACTTTGCTCCACTTCCTTAGCTGTCAGTTCATTCTCAGACTGGCTTGTCCTCAATACTGAAAACAGAGACATGTACAGCTTTTGTGTTCAATATGAGCATCCAGAGACACAAAGAGTTTTGATTTTCAGGTCTGTGTTAAAAAATAATAATAAAATAAATAAAACAAGAGAATGACTACTTGGCCAGGCACAGGTCAGATAGATACCTCTTGGAATAATTACTGTAGCTGTAGTGATGACATACAGTGATTGGGAGACTATGTCCATTGACTACTGAAGAATAGACTGTCAAAGGAGAGTGGGAAGGCTGGGGAGGATTAGGGGGCAGGGAGGGGGAAAGTAAGAGATCAACTGAAGGACTTGTATGCATGCATATAAGCATAAACAATGGATGCAAGACAGTGGGAGCGGGTATGGAGACTTATGTACTACTATTTGCAATACTTTAAACATTAAAAAAAGGGTAAAGAAAAATATTAAATGTCTCAGCAAGTTTCCTGGTCAAAACCTATGAATTTGAAGTCAGAGATACCTGTGTACCTGTGAAAACCTTTCTAAGCCTCAGTTTCTTCACTTATAAATTCGGGTAATAAAAGAATGCTATAAAAAGTGTTATGAAAACTCACTGACACAGAGTGCTTTGCAAATTACTCTTCCATAAATCTTACCTATTATCATCATCCTTAGCTTCATCTTATTATCCTCATTGCTGAATAATCTGAAATAATTTTTAGAATTGAGAGAATATTTCTTAAAGGAAAAATAATTGAGAAAGTAAAAAGAAGAGAGTGGTGAACTATTTTGGCAAAAAGAAAGTAAATTATAAGATGCAAATGCTCAAACACTTGAGATACTACAGAGACTAATAATAGTAGCTATAAATTATTAGCCCCTAGCACCATGAAAACAGCTTTATAGATATTATATCATTTAATCTCACAATAATTCCAGGAGGCTTCTAATTTACAAATAAAAAGACTGAAACTCATAAAGATGAATAAATTATTAGGAGCACTTATAATATCAAGTTAGGCCAGGTTAAATTTGCATTGAGAAAGCTTTCTCAGTGAGGTAGTTGTATGACCATTGGATGTAATATTCAGGAAAACTGAGCTCTGATTCTAAGCCTGCCACCAGCAGCTGCATGAATATAAAATAATCATGTAACTTTTCTGAGATTTCATTTTTATCTTGTCATATCAAAATAACACACTCTGACGGGGAAGGAGAGTGCAAATCTCTGCTGTTTGACACACCCACACACGCCCCTCCTGCACAAGGAGCTGGAAATAAATTCTTTATTCTGGGGTCTCTGTGTTAGGGATTCATGCCTGACATGAAATCAACACAAATAGGCTCATCCAACATTCATGGACACAGAGAAACACACAGGTAATAAGACCGACTAAATTCAAAAGAAACACAGAGAGAAAGCAATAAACAAAACCAACAAATGGTTAGAAATCATGAGTCAGCAGGAAGCATGAAGTTTAAATTAGAAAAGTGTAATTCCAGAGGCAGGGAAACACTGAGACAAGAGTGTTTCCCTCTTCCCATCACAACCATCAGGAAGGAAAGTAACCCTGCTTTAAATGTACTGTCAAAAGTACGTTAAATCAACCACATAAATTTTGAAATTTAAGTTCCCTTGTCTTCTGCCTATAAGACAGTGAGAATGGTTTCCTATTCATTTCTCTATCGATCCTTAACACCCCATTAGCTGAAGTAACCTGATCATGTTTCTGTGAATTGAAACCAAAAAGTCTGATAAACAGCCCTCTGAGCCTCAAGTGAAGATAAATTTAAATATGAAAATAAAAATATGTAAACTACACAAAATAGAGTATTTTTATTGTAAAGAGATATAACAGCTCTACGTGTCTTAGAGACAAAATTTCAATAAAAAGAATTACTTAAAATAAATAGGAAAAATGAATTATACTGTTTATATTTATTTAAAAAAAGGGTGAATATAAAATATATTACAAAGGTATTTATTAAGGCTCTGATTTTCTTTATAGTTCCAATGAAGACAACTGCCAGGACATGTTCTCCCTCTCAGAAAAAAAAAAAATTAGCCAGAACAGTTTTCCATTATTATCTCAATTTCTCCATAATGTTCCTTGAGAAATGATTGAAGCTTCTTCACTTGGAATACAGGTCTGGAAAACATCATTAAAAAATGCTGGAGGGAACTAGCCTGTACTACACTGGGGATGGAATAGTTGAATGGAAGTCCTTTCATCTTTATTTTAGACTCTTCTGTAATATATTTCCTTTCTGAGAAAGAATTTATCTCCATCCAACAACACGCTGGGAAAATGGCAATACCAAACTATATCATAATGCAATAATCTATGTAATTAAATTATTTCATGGATCAATAGGAATGTGCAAATTGTAAAAAAAAACAACAACAACTGTGAAATGTAATAATGTGTCTGACATTATAATTTCCAATAGCTTACTTATTCTTCAAGGGCTTTATACATTGATGCTCATTTGATTTCCCTGAACAAATAAATGTTTTCTGGTCTGCTTTGGTTCCTCATTCCTTAGACAAATATATGTAGAGAGCACATTCTGTGTAAAGCATTGTGATAAGTGTTATAAGGAGCAAGAGGAAAAATAGTGTCTCTCTCTTTAAGGAAGCTACATTTTAATCCAGACAGGGAGGCTGTGTGTTACAGTGGAGAGAGGATACTGGGAACACACACGTGGGTTCAGATTCCATCTCTGCCCTCGCCAGCTGGGTCACTGGCTCTTTACGTGTTAAATCAGGATAAAAGTGCCTTTCTGAGGTAACTGTTATGAGAATGGGAACACAGGCACATAAAGAGCTTACCAAAATATTGGTATTCAGTGAATCAGTGTGACTTTCCTTACTCTGTAAAGAAGCAAAACACTATAATCAGGGTGATATTCACTGAATATATAAACCAATTATAAGAGAATAATGTGGGAACTTCTCTATATCTATGTTAACATAGTGGCTGTGAACTAGGAGAAAGAGATATCAGAAACATCTGGGAAGCTTCTTAACAACTCCCTCCCCTGCCCAGAGCCATCCCAACTACCCTCAACTTTCACCAACTTCCTGCAACGTATATGCATCTTAAAATGTATCAGAGTCAGGTGGAGAGGAGGTCAAGAATATAGGGAAATGCTGAGTTCTGTCACTCACTCAACCTCTGGCCAATCATTCAACCTCTCTAAGTTTTAGTTTAGGGAAAATACCATGATTGCAAAGTTAACTAACATTGTGAGTGCCTTATGTTAAGGGGCCCAGCATGTGCCCCAATTGACTAAATAAACTAAGAAATGAGCAAAGCCATAACTATATTACAGTATTATTGTGAGAATTAAAATAATTTCTGTAAAACACCTCAGTGTTGCAGGCACTTGATATTTAGTAGCAATAATCAATAGGGGGAGGGGCATCTCCTAGGAAACAATATGGCATGGGGTAGGATTCTGATAGGTCAGAGAGTGGAACAAGCTAACTTAACAAGCTCGGTCGCAGGGTGATGGTGTGTTGGAGAACAGAGGATAAGCTAGTTTGGCTGGTGAGCTATATGACCAGAGAGTGGCCAATGTTGCTGCAAAGTAGATTGTGGCCAATTTGTGACAGTCCCCACAGATGCTGCTGAGAAGCTTTTATGATGTCCATGATGCAAGGAGAAGCAAGTGAAGGTAGCAGAACAACAACAACAAAAAAGAGTGACATGCTCAGAACTTCATATTCAGAGGATTCATTTGGTATTTCTGTTTAGGATCTGAAGAAACCCAGTATGAATCTGAGCAACAGCCATAGGTGCTGGTAGCAAGAGTCTTTAAATAATGGTTCAGGCTTTAAATAATGGCAGATCAAGAAACATTTCAGAAAGAGAATCAACAGAGCTTGATAAAATGGTGAGCTAAGGAAAGAAGAGAATGCTGTAGAATTCATTCAAAGTATGGTAATTAGGAGAATAACTATGCAGTTTACAAAAGCAGAGATGTCAACAGAGAAACTGTTAGAAAGAGAGAATATTTGTTTAAGCATTAAAATTGAGTTTCTAAAGTTGCTGCATTTGAGATATCAGAAGGTATCCAGGAAAAAATCAGATACTGGGGCCAAAGATACTTTTTAATAATCATTCCAACAGAAACAAAGAAAGACCTCTTCAAGAAGGCTTAAGGTTAGAGACTCAGAGAACATTCATCTTTCAGGGGTAAGGAAGAAAGATAATTTTGTCTATTTTACTAAAATAAAATTATTATAGTACCATACTTAGTTAAGACAATGCCTTGAACTTTATTTAAATGTCTACTTATGTCAAGAAGTTTCTAGTACAGGAGACTTAATAAAACTACTGGTTAATTCTATTTTTAATAAAACTTTATATTAATTGTCTTAAACTTTTTTTTCAGAAACCTTTATTTTGTATAGGAATGAGTCCCCAAATAGTCCTAGACAAGTTTTCTAGTTTAAATAGCTCCAGGAATCCTGCATTAATTTTGTTTATGTTTTTGCTTCTTTTTGCCACCCACATTGGTTATTGGAAGAGGAATCATAACAATTAAAACTCAGTTTGCAATGGCATTATATACCTTGCCTGCATAATTTGTCAAAAAGCCAGTCTTCTTTTATTCATTAAAATTTTTACTTCAATATTAAATTTAGCATTCAGTTAATAAAAATTGCTTTACACAGAATAACATGTAAATGATGCATATTGCTCCCAACTTGTAAGTAAGTTATGATGGCAGATACTCCATGGTATATTTGAAAGCACAATCATGTCTGGTGGTGACTCAGTCCAACTTTTCCAGATATTTTATTCCAGGGTTAATCTGAAAGAGTGCTTAAGGAATTTTGAAGATGAAGGTTGCATTGATGAGACTCGTTTGTGATTTGAATTCATTAAGTAAATATCAGTTAAGCCCTAAAGTGACCATGCTGTGCAATATCTCTGCCTTCACAAAGCTTTCTGAGTCAAAGAAAGACTGACATACCAAAATTCAAGTACAGTAAAGATGTTTGTATCTGATGGGAGAAGAAGAGGTATTACACAGGACCTGCCCTGTGGCAGCTCCTTAGCTTAGAAGTATTCCTAAATGTTTCCCGTAGCAAAGTGAGCTTGCAACTAAGGCTAAAAGAATGAATAGGCTAAAAGAATGAATAGGCGTTGTTCAGAGGAAAGAGGAGAAAAGAGGTGTAGTGAAGTATTTGGTCTCCCTCTGACAATTTCATCATCGCTGATTTGAGACTGCAGACCTAATGTTCTGTAAAACCTTTTCTAGATATGAAACCCAACACTTGCTTTTAATAGGCTCTTCTCTGTACCCAAATGCTCTTCCCTCTCAGACGTTTCTTCCCCTGGACTGTCTGGTTAAATCCTAACTGTCCTTAAAGGTTCTACTCAAGGCATCTTAAGCTTCTTGAATCTTCATGAATTCCTTCATTATCACAGGCAAAGCTGATCTTCCTTCCTAGTGTCACCTCAGTCATCTTTCTTTTGTCTATTTCCCCCACTAGATGGTGAGCTCACAGGGAGCAATGGCTAAGTCATATTTATCGATGCCCCTAGAATCTGTTAATATCTGGCATACAATGGGGTTCAATAAATCTTAGATAAGTAAATACATGATTTTAAGAACTCTCAAAAAAGTTTTCCTTGGGGAAAAAATAGGGTACTTTAAAACCTTGTTTACACTCCTATATGCATAAAGAACTCAGTGAAAGGAAATAATAATAATATTCTTTTGACAACTGATAATTCTATCAAGAGAGTTTTTCAATATTATGGTAAAATTTAGATTTGGATAAGAACTTTGGTAATCCAAATCTTTATCAGACTCCACAGTGGCCACTTTTTAAGGATTATTATGTTTAAAAGTATAATTATATGTTTGGGATAAATTACTTTTTCTTATCTTCATATTACAACTTCATATTTATCATGAAACTACCTTATTCACAGTGGTTTTAAAATTAAACATGCTGATAAAAGAACAATCAATCATTAATTAAATGGACAGACAAAACTGATTTATACCTTATATAGCTAAAAACAAACATTTAATTGTGATGTGAAATCATACATTTTGATAGTGAAAGTAATTTGTGAAAGTTATATGTGATTAATGAAGGATTAAAACTTGGATTATTGAATTTACCTGTGACAATTAAAAATGTTATCTCTCCCAAAATGAAGGTCGAGAGTTTTATGAACTGAATTAGCAGGTAATTTTTATTAAGTACTGATTTAATATGTTGATTTTCCATTCGGGCCTATGATCTGCCTAGTGTGGTTTCTGAAATTCCTTTATCAACAACAGGCAGGTTTTACTATTTGCAGGAGTCCTTCAAATACCTTGTCAAACTAGCTTTCCCATAAAGGCCAATGAAAAATACAATTCCAAAGAAAATTAGAACCTCACAGTTTTAGTTTATTTAGAGACTCTTGAGTGTTCAAGGATGTGAAAAGTGACATATATTTGTGAATTAAGGAACTTTAATTACTCCAAGAGTGCACTTCATTATATAATACATAGTTCAGGAAACAATTCCCTATGTTGAAAATTCAACTTCAGTGTTCCCTGCTTTCAGATATATGCAAAACATTATAAACGAAGATGAAAAACTTTGAGGCTCAGTACTGGAGAGAGTCAGAGCACAAGGAGGTCCACTCTGATGGCTGTACTAGAATGATTTAAGACTCATCAGACACAAATACAGGAGTGTCTTTTACTTTAGCACTCAGTGAACCCAAAGCATCATGTTTTAGAGAGTCGCTGATTTCTGAGCCAGGTCTTTTCCCCATTAAACTAACTTCTGTATTTTTTCCCATCACAATAAGTATCTCAGGAAGCATATCCCCCTTTTGCCACCTTAGAAGCAAAGAAAGGATTGTTCTAAGTTAAACTGGTAGCTCAGTGGGAAATAATCGGTGTTAAGGACTTATGGGATTTGTGTTGCGTATTCACTAGTTGCTTCTGTGACTGTTGTTAACATAGTCCCTGAGAAATAATGATGTTTGCTGTAAATAAACATCACCCTGAGATTACCAGCACCTTCTGCCTCAAGCGATTCTGGGAGGCCACCTTCTTCCTGCCACATTTAGGAGGCAAAGGGAGGCCTCTTTCCCCTTATATCTTAAATAGGCATTTAATTGTTTTCTGCTCAGATGAAGACAGAAAATCCTATTGGAGTACACTTTAAAAAGACCACTCTCAATTACACACAGTACAATGGTCACTCTGAAGACGGAGATAGAAAAAGCAATCCTCTTGCATTGTAACTTATTCAAGTTTCTTCTCAGCTTAGAACCACCCACCACCTGGCTGCTCCCCAGGTTCTCTCAGAGGAGAGCCAAGTTCAGAATACAACAGGCACTGTGGATGGCTGCTACCTCTCTCACTTTCCCCAACACCTTCCAGCTCCTTTTGGTTCCTTTGTCCTCCACAGACACAGAAACCACACTCCTGCCCCAGGCTTGTGCACCGGCTTTCTTTCTTCTACTTGGAGTGCTTTCTCCTCAGGTGGCCACGTGGCTGGCTAGTGCCACCCCTTCTTTCAAGTCTTTTTTCAGAAGTTATCTTTGTAGAGAGTCCTCTTCTGGCTACCCTTCGTAATATTTAACCTTTTGCCTTGACCCCTCATATACTTTTCCTTCCATTTTCTTCTCCTTAGCACTTTTTACTACCTAGCAAACTGTACATTTCATTTATCTTGTCTACTTTCTTTCCTAGGAAAACGTAAGTTCAAAGTAAACAAGAATATTTATTGTTACTTGCTCCCACATCACTAGCACCTACAATGATTGGATCAGCACATATCATACATTGGTATGTCATATCAGGTCATCCCTCCTAAGTAGAGCGTGAGCCATGTCTTCTAAGAGGCCTGTGAAATCTTTGACAAGAGATTGAGGCCAACCCTTTCAATAGGAGGTACAAAGCAGGGAACACCAAGACCCTTGT
Source organism: Lasiurus cinereus (assembly GCA_011751065.1). Classification (NCBI taxonomy): domain Eukaryota; kingdom Metazoa; phylum Chordata; class Mammalia; order Chiroptera; family Vespertilionidae; genus Lasiurus; species Lasiurus cinereus. The sequence goes on from JAAGEH010000040.1 coordinate 7,235,366, forward strand.
TTACTGAACAACTTGTTTTGGGGTTTGGCAAATTGCAAGGAGATTCTGGTTCTGCCTTCAGTACTCCAATTTCAAAAAGTACCTTCTACTGCAGGACTTGTGGGTGGCTAGTCCATCCTACTGAAAAGGTTTCCTACCCCAGGAACTCCGCTCAGGTGTGGTCCCCAGGGGAACTTTTTCATAGCACAGTACCTCTTCTCTTTGCAGTGCTTTTCATTTATAATAATTCGTGTATCTGTGGGATTATTTGATTAAACTCTCTTCTTTACAGACTAAACTCCAGGAGGGCAGAGATTGGTGTTATTATTTACCCTTATTTACCATTCTCTGCCCAGCATGGATCTCAAGGCACAGCACTGAGAGCAGCTCAGCAAACTTTGGCTGGAAGTATTGTAAGTTGAGAGAGCTATTTTACTCTGAATAAGAAAGTAAGAAATTGTTATATCACTTATCTGACAATCAGTATATTAGGAATGAGGAGCAGTGATGGGAAGAAGAGAAAGGAGTGAATAAAGTGATTAAAATCTGGGTACCAGTGATGGCATCCCTTCCAAAACAAAAAACAAAAACCTTGAATTTAACTCATAAAACTTATGAACACTTGGTCTGAGAAAAATTTGGTCATTAAATCTAAATAAGTAATAGTCCAGGAGCATACAACACACCTCTCCACCCACCAGCCCCCTGAAGTCTTAAGACAGGATTTACATTTCCACCCATGGTAAAAATGGGAATGGATTGTGGAACAAGGTAATTTCAGTTCAACTCTAAGGGAAAAAGGCTCAGGTGAAATCTAGGTTACATATCTTTCAAGCCTTCCTAGTTCAGACTCTACCATATGTCTTTTAGATCATGACCATATGTCTCTCAAACACCAGCATCTGCCCTTTCTAGTGTATCCTCCTTACTGTGTAGAGAATGAATACAACTCAGGTCCCAAATAGTATTCAAAGCTCTTTATCATTGAGCTCTTGTCTGACTCTCTAGACTCATGTCTTAACTCCCTTTAATGTGCAGGGATTCAGAGTGCAATAGCAGCCCTTTCTCTGCAATAGCTCTATTTCTTTGGTTCTCCGTGGAGACTCAGATACTATGCAATGCTTCTGAGGATCTCTAGGGTAATGTTATTTAGTCCACAAGCTCATCCATATTTCATTAATGTAAGAGTACTTGGAACTCCTTGCAAAGATTGTGTAAAGAAAGACCTTATACAGAGTTCCTCTTACTGACAGATCAAAGGGATGGATTAAAAAAGAGACATCAGACTCTGTAGACATCCTTCTCTATGATGACACCTCAGTCATCTGAAAAATATCCAACATCTTGCTGGACACTTTGGTTCTCAGTAAGTGTTGGTAGCATTAAAGAATTTGTAAGTCTTATTGTGATATGAATAAGATATGTACATATTGAATTATCATGAATATGGAAACATATCTGATTTCATATCAGGCAATGGTTTCCGGATCTAACTAAATTTTAAGTGATAAGTATTCCAAAGGAGACATTTTATACCATAGTTGACTGTCATTAGGAATCCCAGCAAGTTATTACTTTAATAACATGAGAAGGGGGAAAAATCAATACATAAACTCCTTTTTAACTAATATTTATGAAGAATACAAAATGGTCCAGATTCTTTGAAGACATTTTAATACATATTTTTATTTAATTCTCATGACTCTATTAGATTTTCATCATCTCCATTTTTATCAACGAAAAGATTACAGTAACTAAAAGCTTTCCTTATTTTCTATACTCTCGGCATCTACTGCATATTCTGTCAAAACTTCTCCCAGTGCACTGCAGTCATATCATCACCAACATCAACACTTCCTTCTCACTATCATGAGATGAGCACTTACTATGAGTTTGGTATATAATCTCCACAAAAGCCCTTTCAGATAGATATTTTTATTTTGATGTGAATGGATAAGAAAACATGTTTGAGTTTCAAAGACTTTCCCATATTCATAAAGCTAGAAGAGGTGCAGGCAGTTATTGATCTTAAGTCCTCTGCTTCTAATGACAATGCTCTTCAATACTGGGCCACAGTGCTTCTTGTTGATTTCCTTCTCTGCCTGCTTTACTGAAGTATAAGATGATAGACGGAATGCAGACTATATTACCCAACTTAAGAACTTCATGATAGTTGCTCAATATGTGCCTGGAGAATGATCAGAAACCTGCTTCCAAGCTTACCTTCTCTGCTAGATTTGCTATAAAATCTTGAGAGACTCTTTTAACCATTATGAGATTCAAAAAAACAGAAGACACAAGCTGAAATTTAAATATTCTCATGTTTACTAGAGAATGAAGAGAAAGCATTTCTAGAAAAGAATATGTCAAGATACATTGAAAAAACAACAACAACAACCAGCCTGATCTTAGCTTGTTTGGCTTAGTGGATAGAACATTGACCTGCAGACTGCAGAGTTCAATTCCTGTCAAGGGCACATGCCAGGTTGTAGGCTTGATCCTCAGTAGGGGCGATGCAGGAGGCAGCCAATCAATGATTCTCTCTCATCGATGTTTCTATGTTTCTATCTTTCCATCTCCTTTCTTCTCTGAAATCAATAAAAATACATTTAAAAAATAAAAAATAAAAGTTAAAAAAAATAGGCTGTAAATAGGTAAGGATGGAATGGGCATGTGGAGAGAAATGAAATCAGAGCTTTAGACAGAAGACAGCCATTTTCTAGTGTGCTAAACCAAAATGACTTACTTTCTTTTCTGAATGGTCTAAGAAACAAATGAAGGATTTAGGCAGAGAGTAACATGCCATTTTGCATATTAGAAAGATTACTCCTATGGCAATATAAAAAATGGATCAGAAGACAATATTATAATGACTGAGGAAATAAATTATTAGAGTCAGAACTAAGGCAGTAGCAGTGGACATGAAAAAAAGGGGGTAGAAGGGATACAACAAGAAGATGGAATCCAATAAACACCATGACTGATTAGATGTGGAGAAGAGGGAAGAGTCAAAGATGATGTCTAGATTTCTTCTTTGGGTAACAGGGCGGTGGTTGTGATATATTCACAAGAAGAATGTTATAAAAAAAAAGCAAGTTTCTGGAGCAAAATAATAAATTTTAAGTTTTAGATACTAAGCATTTAGATATTTATTTATAGATAAGTAAATCCTAACTGAACAGAGAGATTTTGGCCTGTATATATAGCCCACCTTGTAGGGATTGGGGAAGACCACAAAGAGAACATACAGAATGAAAAAAACAGAGGGCCAGGGGATACAGTCCTTTGGGGACAACTTGTAATACACAGTTAAGTGGAAGAGCTGGAGCCAAAAGTGGAAATAACTGAAGAGGAAAAACTTTCAAAAAAAAGCATGATCAAAAGTGTTGAGTGCTGGCCAGCAGGTGTTGCTCAGTGGTTGAGCATTGACCTATGAACCTGGTCAGGGCACATGCCCAAGTTGCAGGCTTGATCCCCAGTGGGGGGCATGCAGGATGTAGCCAATCAATGATTCTCTCTCATCATTGATATTTCTATCTCTCCTACCTTCATCTCTGAAATCAATAAAAAAAATTATTTTTTAAAGTTCTGGATGTTGAAAAAAAATCAAAATTAAACAAAAAGGGCTCTGTGACTCTTGTTCCATATTGCTCAGGCTTCCAATAAGATTTGAGCATGTGGCCTGTTTCCTGCTGAATTTGACATGGTAAAGATTGTTCTTTTCTGTAGACCAAGACATCATTAGAGGTAGTAGCACATGAAGCAAGTCATATTCTGTGCTTTTCTCCTTACTTTCCTTCCCCAATGGCTGAACTTTTTTATACACATGGAATCTTTAAAAAGTGAATGCAAGAGTATGTTGATGGAGGACAGAATCACAGAAAGAAAATGCATTGTAAGGGATGAGGCTGCAGGAGCAGAGATGATCTTTGATGTTCATGATACAATAATAAACAAGTATTAATATACATACATGTGAACTTCAGTATCTTTTAACATTTCCTGACACTTTTCTTATTTGCTTCCCATGTAACTGCATTCCCCCAAATGGGATAACCCTGATATGTCAAATATGACTGCCTACTTGGCTTTCTCCTTTTCTTCCTTTCTTTCCTTTTCAAATTATATACATGCAGTTGAAAGTCTGAATGTCCATTAAAAACTTAGTCTCAAGAATTAACTTTAATAAAATACAAAATACATATAGAAGAAAAAAATACTAATTCTACTAGGTTTGCACTGAAATCTGTTTGTTATTCTCCTTCAAAAAATCCTTCCAGTGCAGATGTCATCCCAGATGCCTTATCACTTAAAAATGACAGCTGTACAGGAGTAGGATATTTCACATCTGTTTACAATGTATTTATATAATATTAACACATTAAAAATAATTGGGAGAAATAACAAATTTTTAAATATAATGGATTATCCTTAAACTTGACTTCAAAAGACTTCAGTAGGTATGAAAATAATAGTGTAATTATGTGCCCCCACTCAGGAAATATTAAATAATTTGGCCAAGGTCACACAGACAATAAGTAGTAGGATTAGAATTAAAACCATGACTGACGGTTCTTGCACAAGCTATGTGTGCTCACATCCCTGAGGTAAAAAACTCAGATAAAGGAAAGAATCCACAAGTAAAATGTATGAAAAGTTTAAGAACTATATCATTATCCTATTCTCAATGCAGATTCTGTGTGCAGTAACTGGAAAAAGCAGTAGAGCTACAGGGTACAAGCAGGAATGGGAAATATTCCACAAAGTATTTGGGTTCCCATCTTTTCTGGGAGGAGATTAGGTGAAAAAATTGAGGGCGCATGTGGAATGGGAAGCTGGCAGACCTAAAAAATAGAGAACTTGGAAAGAATCGGATGTCTAAGTACCATGGAAAATATCTTCAGTAGTGGTTCAAAATGGGTTCCAGTGTGGTGTATGTGTGTGTGTGCATCTGTATGCACATGGGCATTCAAGTATTGTGGACATAAAGGGGCCACATGCTAAACTGACAAGCTCAGCAAAGACTTGCATGGCAACCTTACAAACTCAGAGACCTAAAGTAACCATAAAAGATGATCTGAAATTAAACCTTTTTAAATTAAAAGGCAGTTTATGTAGGGTAGTCATGTTCTAGGCCAGTATCTACCCTGACAAAGATCTACTTTGATCTTAACTGAGCCTATTGTATTTTTGTATCTAGGATAACATACTTTTTGAATGCCAGGGTAACTTGCAATGTCTCTTTTTCCAGACCCCTCAGGGCAAAACCAATGCACCAGGGAGGAAACCTCAAATTCCCTCACTGTTTTGTTATCATGTTAATTGTTGACTGTTAATTATTTTGTAGCCACCTTTGTAAAAGAAGCATGTGTCTACCATTTTACTTTTTATCCAATCCCAGAGGTTCCCCCTCCACCCCCGCCACTTGCTTTCTCCTCCCTCCCTAATCTATCACCAATGGATTTCATGTAACCCACTTACTGTTTCCTTCCTTGATGGTGATTTATAAAAATAGGTGAAAAACCACCATTCTCCACAGCATTATCTCAATACATTGAGATTCTGCTTCCCAGCAATTGTCAACAAGTTGGCTCAAATAAATTCGTAAAAATTCTTTTCAGGTATGAATGTTTCTTACGTTAATAGTATACTTTAAAATGCAGGTTCAAATATACTTTATCTTTCTATCCTAATTAGAAACAAAAATACCTTTTTAATAGCAAGATGGAGGGTAATATCAGTAAGACAATACAAACTTGAAGTCCTCCCATAAATCTCTCATTCAGCCCCAGTAAGAACTGAAATAAAATAAGAAAACTAGAACAAGAAAGAGAATGAACTTGGGTGACACTAGTTCCAGATGATTAGGCAATTACCATTTGTTTAAAGATGTAAAAGTGATAAGAGAAAACTGTACTGACTATCAAAATCCAAGTTCCTGGCTTGTTTGTATATTCAGTAAAAATTTGTGCACCTAAAACTTTTACTTGAGTTAATAGAATTTATTGCATAAACTGTACTTTCTTATTAGTATCCGTTTTGATGTTATATCCATTAATTCATTGCTATCACCAATGTCATGAAGCTTTCCTTCTATATATTTTTTAGGGATTTCATAGTTTTGAGTTTTATAGTTAGGTCTTTGATCACTTTGCATTGATCTTTGTGCATGGTGTCACAAAGGACCCTGAATAGCCAAAATAATCTTGAGACAAATAAAAATAGAGGCATTGTATATCTTAATTCAAACATATTAGAAAGATACATAATTTTTAAAAGTGTACTGACAAACTGACATACATGTAGAACAATGAAATAGAATAGAGAGCCCCTTGTGTGTATGGTCAAATGATCAACAAGAGTACCAAGACAATACAATGATAAAAAGACAATCTTTTCAACAAAGATGCTGGGAACACTGAATATCCACATGCAACAGAATATAATTGAATCCCTACCCTTTACCGTATAAAAAAATCAACTCAAAATGGAATAAAGGCTTAAAAGAAAGACCTAAAACAGTAAACCTTTTTAAAAAGTTCACTGTGCTGTGTGTTTTTTTTTTAATTTATGGAGATCACTGAATGTATCATTAGTTCCTTGAGGATAGAGACTACATTTATTATTTTTGTACATCACAAAACTTAAAAGAATGCCACAGCAGCACAGGCTTTCATAGAGAAGTGATTAATAAATAATTCATAATAAATTGGTTTGGGTTTAAACTGGACCCTCAGATTTCAATAAAGAAACATTGAGTGAGACTCCTAATCATTCTTATCTGTGAAGCTCTTTATCTGCCCTTCAATTCTGAATGATAGCTTTGCTGGGTAGAGTAATCTTGGTTGTAGGTTCTTGCTATTCATCACTTTGAATATTTCTTGCCACCCCCTTCTGACCAGCATAGTTTCTGTTGAGAAATCAGCTGACAGTCGTATGGGTGCTCCCTTGTAGGTAACTAACGGGGTTTTTTTTTATTATTGCTGCTTTTAATATTCTTTCTTTGTCTTTTGTTCTTGACATTTTAATTATGATGTGTGGTCCTCTTTGGATTCCTTTTGTTTGAGGTTCTGTGCACTCACTGGACTTGTAAGTCTATTTCTTTCACCAGGTGGTGATGGTGGCATTCCTTTCTTTTTACTGTTAACAAATTGTCTAGTTTACCTCTAGAAATATTAGAAAGCCCTAGTATTGCATTTCACAATAATTTTTGGGGAAAAAACACACACCTAGGTTCCAGAGGTTTTAATAATGATAGCACCAGCTCATCACTTTCACATTATAAGTGAATGAAATTCTTTTTTAAATGCTTCCCTTCCCCCCAAATTTTATATTGCTCCTACAAAAAAAAAATGCTTGCTGAAACCAAGAAGGTGGCAAGGTAAACACCTATACTACTGCCTCACACAATAATTTCAAAACTACAACCAAAAGACAAAATAGAAATCATCCAGAGCCATAGGAAGGCTGGCTGAGTGGAAATCCTACAACTAGAAGAAAAGAGAAAAGCACACTCAGACTCAGAGGACTGCAAGAGACAGAGGTATTGAGATGCACATGCAGAGAGGACTGGCAACTGAGTGCACCGCTGGCTTTCTCAAGTGGAAGGGAGACAAAAACCCCTGACTCTGCTGAACTCCAGTTCCAGGTGAGACTCTGGGGTGAAACTGGACTGTCAGAAAAGAGAAAAGCACACTGAGACACAGAGGAACTGCAGAAGGCAGAGGTACTGAGGCACGTGAGCAAAGGGGGCGGACAACTGAATACATGGCTGACTTTCTCAAGTGGGCGGAAGACAAAAGCTCCCAATTGCACTCAATTCCAGTTCCAGATGAGACTCTAGGGACCCAGACTCATTTGGGGAGAAACTGGCAGCTGGCAGAACTCAAGGGCGGCTTTCTCTCAGAGATGCTTGCAGCGATTACCATAAGACATTGAGACACATGGGCCTGTTAGGGCAGGGCTTATAGGAAACCAATGCTGTCTGCTTCACTCTGAGACTCCACTCCATCTAAGCTGTGCACAGAGGCTTTTGCAAGTCTTGTCTCATAAGGGTGTTCTAGTATAGAAGTTATCACAGCGTAGACACAATTGATCCTCACAGCCAAATGGCCTGGAGGTCGATTCCTCCCAGTGATACCAACAACAATCAAGGCTTAACTACAACAAGACTATGCATACAGCCCACAAAAGAGTGCACCAAGAGTGTCCACCTCAGGTAACTGGGAAGGCTGAGCCATGAGCCCCCTAGGACACCGAGCACATAACCCACTCTATTAACTCAGGGAAGCAACCAAAATGCAGAGACAAAGAAACAGATCACAAATGAAAGAAATGGAGGAAAGCAAACAACTGTTATAAAGTTTAAAACCACAGTTATAAGGTTTTTAAATAATTTTCTAGAAAAGGCTGATAACATTAGCGAGACCCTCAAGGATATGCAAAAGGATCAACTAGAAATTAAGCATACACTAACTGAAATAAAAAATATTACACAGAGCTCTAAAAGTAGACTAGATAATTGCAAGAATCGAGTCAAAGATTTGAAATATGAAGAAGCAAAAAACAACCAACTGGAAAATTAAAAAGAATCCAAAACTATGAAGATAGTGTAAGGAGCCTCTGGTACAACTTCAAGCATATCAACATCAGAATTAGGGGGTGCCAAAAGAGGAGAGAGAGCAAGATACTGAAATTCTATTTGAAGAAATAATGACTGAAAACTTTCCCCACCTGGTGAAAGAAATAGACTTACAAGTACAGAGAGTGCACAGAACCCCAAATAAAAGGAATCCAAAAAGGACCAGACCAGGACACATCATAATTAAAATGTCAAGAGCAAAAGACAAAGAGAGAATATTAAAAGCAGCAATAAAAAAAAAAAACATTAGTTACCTACAAGGGAGCACCCATATGACTGTCAGCTGATTTCCCAACAGAAACTATGCAGGCCAGAAGGGAGTGACAAGAAATATTCAAAGTGATTGATGAATAGCAAGAACCTACAACCAAAATTATTCTACCCAACAAAGCTATCATTCAGAATTGAAGGGCAGATAAAGAGCTTCACAGATAAGAAAAAGCTAAAGGAGTTCATCAACTCCAAACCAGTATTATATGAAATGCTAAAGATATTCTTTAAGAAGAGGGAGAAGGGAGGAATCCAAGATGGCGGCATAGGTAAACACCTACACTGCTGCCTTGCACAACAATTTCAAAACTACAGCTAAAAGACAGAACGGACATCATCCAGAACCACATGAAAGCTGGCTGAGTGCAAGTTCTACAACTAGAGGGAAAGAGAGGGGCTCACGGAGACCCAGAGGAGCGGCAAAAAGCTGAGGTACAGAGACGCGCGCATGGAGAGATCGGGTGCCGGAGTACCTGGCTGGCTTTCTCTGGTGGGAGGGAAACGGAGACTCTCAAAGGCATTGAACCCCTTATCCTACGACACTAAACCCCAGATCCAGCCGAAACTCATATGGGGGGAGTTTGGACTGTGAAAAGGGAGAAGTGCACGGAAATTTAGGGGAGTCGCAAAAGATCAAAGGCTTGGTGGAGCGCAAGGCACTGTGAGCAGGACAGACTGCTGATTGTGCCACTGGCTTTCACTAGTGGGCGGGAGACAGACCCTCCCAACTGTGCCACTTCTAACTTCACTAAACCCCTGTTTTGGGCAAAACCCTGGAGATCTAGACTCTGTGGTCCTGGTGCACAGGGGAGCCGGAAAGGCAGCGGTTAGAGGCACTGCGGCGTGCACACAAGGACCGCTCTAGCAATTACCCAGTCAAGTGAGATTCAGGGGCAGTGGAGGGTGGGGCTGACTGGAAGGCAAGGTGGTCCCTTAAGCCTTGAGACTCCACCCCTCCCAAGCTCAACAGAGGCTTCTGCGGCTTTGCACGTCTGGTATCATAAAGCTGAATTCAACACAGAATTTTCCCCCGGCATAGTGAAAATGCCGAGACAAGGGAAGGGATTACAAACAAAAGAAATGGAGGGGAAAAAAATGACTGGATATAGAGTACAAAACCACACTTATAAGGTTTTTCAAGAATATGCTAGAAAAGTTGGATAAATTTAGTGAGACCCAAGAGTAGATGAAAAAGGACCAACTAGAGATGCAAAAGATTCAACTAGAGATTGAAAACGTCCAACTAAAGATGCAAAAAGACCAACTAGAAATTAAACATACACTGACTGAAATAAAAACTATTATACAGAGTCCTAACAGCAGACTAGAGAAAGGCAAGGATCAAGTCAAAAATTTGAAATATAAAGAAGCAGAAAACATTCAACTGGAAAAGCAAGAAGAGAAAAGAATCCAAAAATGTGAAGATAATGTAAGGAGCCTCTGGGACAGCTTCAAGCGTACCAACATCAGAATTGTGGGGGTGCCAGGAGAAGAGAGAGAGCAAGATACTGAAAACATATTTAAAGAAATAATGACTGAAGACTTCCCACATCTGGTAAAAGAAATAAACTTACAAGTCCAGGAAGCACACAGAACCCCAAATAAAAGGAATCCAAAGAGGACCAGACCAAGACACATCATAATTAAAATACCAAGAGCAAAAGACAAAGAGAGAATATTAAAAGCAGTAAGAGAAAAACAGTTCATTACCTACAAGGGAGCACCCATAGGACTGTCAGCTAATTTCTCAACAGAAACGATGCAGGCCAGACGGGAGTGGCAAAAAATATTCAACGTGATGAATAGCAAGAACCTACAACCAAGAATAATCTATCCAGCAAAGCTATCATTCAGAATTGAAGGGCAGATAAAGACCTTCACAGAGAAGAAAAAGCTAAAGGAGTTCATCAACTCCAAACCAGTATTATATGAAATGTTGTAAGGTACTCTTTTAGAAGAGGAAGAAGAAAAAGGTAAAAGACAAAAAATTATGAACAACAAATACATATCTATCAACAAGTGAATAAAAAATCTGATGAACAGAATAAACTGGTGAATATAATAGTATTAGGGGCATAGAATGGGAGTGGACTGACAATTCTCGGGGGGAAAGGGATTAGGGGTGTGGGAAAAGACTGGACAAAAATCATACACCTAAGGATGAGGACAGTAGGAAGGGGTTGTTAAGGGCAGAGGGTGGAGTGGGAACCGGGTAGAGGGGAGCTATGGTTGAAAAAAGAGCAACAACTGTAATAATATAAACAATAAGGATTCATTAAATTTTTAAAAAATGATTGCTGGTCCAGACAGCCATTTAAAAGTCATTGACTGTTTTTCAGAATACCCAGGAGACCTTTAACTAATGTGCTATATCACATAATAAAAATTAGTCAACACTAATTAAGAAACACTTTAAGTATGGCTTAGAAGTTTTGTACCTATCCTTGAGAACCTTTGGGATTCTTACAGAGCAACATGTTTCTGACATTCACCTCATTATCATTCTTCCTTGGCTTATATTGGTAGTGTCAAATTTATAAAAATGTCTAAGGTTCACTGACAAGTATATAAGAAAACAAAGGAATCAAAAGTATTCTAATTTAGTGGAATGAACATATTTAACAATACTGAGCTCCTTAGTTACAGTGTAATACAGTAGGTAGCAGCCATGGCCCTCTCCTGAACTCCTGACCCCACCTACCACTGGAAATAGGTTTGCTGATTAATTTGTCAGTATTGTCCTCAAACAAAGAGTCCCTTTCTATTGGCAGGTGCACAAAGCTTAAAAATGCTACACAAAAAGGACTCAATAAAAAAAGAGAGAGAGATGGCCTTGCTGAGAAGGTAGTTCTTTCTGATTTTTGTAATAGACTTCACTTTGCCATGAAATTAAATTTATAATATGTTTGCTAGACACTGGGACTCCAGCAAAGCTTTGCTATTCCATGGCTTGACATTAAAACAGGCATTTTCATGGGGAGTCCATTTCAAGCCAAATAACTAGTTATGTGAAGCATTTATAGAAAGCTTTTATTTAAAAAGAAAATGTACAGGCAGTGCTATTTTCAGAAACTGGTAGTATGTAGGTGCACATTCAAATATTGTTTTCCTTTGAGAATACTCCTAAAAAGACAGATGTAACATTAGATAATGGGAAGCTTTTTGGCCTACTACACCACCTCTGTGTTTATTATTCTTACTCATAATCTAGTATCTACCAAGTGGCAAGCTGCAAATGGATCAGCAAAATCCTATTTCAATAGGGAGTGACCCCATCATAATAAATATATGGCCTGTGATTTCAGCTTTGGAGTGGTATTACATCAGGTGGTATAGAGTTCTAAAGTTAATCCTTGAAGGGATCTATATCAAAAAGTATTCACCCTTGTGCCTGAGAAATACCCAGCCTACATATATACCATTATGGCAAATTTAGCTGATATTGACCTACAGTGTTTGCAGAATGTACCATGGCTTCAATTTCCATTTAAGCATCCAATTTAAAAGTTAAAATAATTAAAAGAATAAAAAAGTTAAACAAATCCAGAGGAAAACTTTTGTGGAACATGATGGGAAAAGGTGGGGAGAAGCAGCACATTCTTGATAGCTTGTAATTATCAGAGAAAACTCTAGGTCATATTTAAAGTAACAACATGGGAGGTTTAATCATGCTGCAAAATATAAGAAGGATAAGAAGAAACACTTATTAGACATCATTAGTTAAACTGCTCAAAAGGCAAAGAACTTCCTATTGGCATGGGTCTTTGAGATCATCTGGTTCAACTACTGGTTGATAAATGAGAAGGCTAAAACTCAAAAGAGTGACTTGTCCAATGACAATCCTGTACCAGAGATACTCAACTAAGTAATCTTCCCATTAGGATATGCAGCTTCCAGACCAGATATAGCAATAATAATACTCAGACTCAAGCCTCCTGAGGGTCTGGAAGTTTAATCAAGTTAATTCCCGATACTATTTTTTAAACAGATTTCTTTTTGTTCTGAAGCTTAATGTCATCCAAGCATCACACTCTGAACATTGATTTACCTACTCTGCCTCACATGATTACAAGAAAACTAAAATATCTTAGAACATTGCCAATATAAGAGAACTAAAGTAATGATTAACACAATTCCTCTATGCAAGAATTGGGTGAAGAGAAGATGAATGAAAGCCAGCCGCAGCAAACTGTTTTTGTAAGATTAACCAAGGTGAGGTACCCACAACAGGAAGAAAGCCTGTAAATGATCACCAGTACTCAGCCTGGACACTGAGACTGGTGGTATTACTACAATGGTGGAGAACAGGCCAACTCACCTGGCAGTCAGGTATAGTGAATGGGCCTGCTCTCCTGAGAAGGAGCTTTGGACCCCCTCTTTGACAAAGATATATGGACTGGTAGGTATCTCAGTGTGGTTTGGGTTTATTACCTCAATCTATATATAAAAAAAATCGAGGCCCCGAGAGAATGCATGGTTTCCTTGAGTTCACTGTTCATTGTGCAGACAATTCCCTTCTCACAGAACATGTCTATGGCCTAGGTTCTCTCAATTTTGATAAATATTTCATATAAAAAGTATTTAAGTCTGAATAGCTGATCTGAGTTCATGTCCTATGAGTTTTGAGCTTTGTTTCTTTGAATTTCCATTTGTTCTTCTGTGAAATGGAGGTAATATTATTTTCATAAAATGTTAAGAATTAAATGAAGGATGACATTTGAAAGTATTTTGAAACAATAAACTGATGCACAGACACAACCTTATCACCTAATCCCCTCTGGAAGAATCCATTTTTAAAGTCATATATAATACTATTTATGGCAAGCATGACAGGGCATTATGAAGGATATAAAGTATAAAACATATTCATAGCTTTGGGAATATTGAAATTTGGGAAGACTGCATGAATTTCTAGTGAGAAGGATCTACCACAGGGATTTGCAAACATTTCCAGGTACAGAGCCTCTTGAGTATTTAATGAATTCTCTGGATAGCAGTCTCCCAAAATGCAAAAACATGCAAATAAACACAGGACTTTAAATTAAATTCTAAGTATTTTTCAAAAGCCCAAGTTAAGAACATTGCACAAAGCAAAACTCTCTGTAAAAAGAGAATCATCTGTCCAATTTTGAAGCACTTTTTCAATACGACACACCAAACCATAAATCTAGGAGCATTTTAAAAGTCATCCTGAATCTAGATTCAAATACTAAGTCACCTCCACCTACTTAACTTGAAAGGAATAATAAAACATGTATGATTATTTCAGATTGATTGAATAAAAGAGACAATATAAATCTCTAAGTTTCTGAGCTAGAAATCATAGATCAGAGCATAAAGAGAAGTAACTATAATTAAAAGGAATCAAAGCAACTGAAAATTTTAAAACATTGAACATGAGTAATGTATTAATTAATATAAAAATAAGAATTTTTTTCTATTGAGTAGATAAATAGCTTTATTAACTTATTTCTGAGAGCCAATGAATCACATTACTGTTTATAAATTACATTTATACATTCAAACACATGATCTGATATGTTCATGGAGAATCCAGGATTGACTGATCCTTTATGACTTATTTCTATCTAAAACCACCTCATCGCTGAGTCCTAATTATTGCCATACTTACTATAACTGAATGCCTCAGAATAGTCACCTCACATAAGAAGGCAATTTGTAAGATCTCTTCAACCTTTACTTGAAGAGTCTTTTATTATAATGATAAAGAGCCTTGAAACCACCTCCTATGATGAACAGTCAAAGAACTCTACTCACACAATGCTATTGTGAGTAGCTCTATTAGCACTTCTTCCTCGACTCTAATTATTTGTTTATATGTCTGTCTCCCCATCCAGACTGTGAGATTTTCCAGAAAAGGGCTTGTGTTTTTTCAGTTTGGTATCCATATGTCTAAACCTACAACCTAATATATGATTGGTACTCAATAAATCTTATAACAGAAAAAATAATAGATTAATTACAAGGAGGTCGATTTTGATGCAACATAGGGGAGAACACTAAAAATTTGCAACATCATTAAGAGTGGAAGTCGAGCTAATCTTGTGTGTAGTCAGTAGCTACATAATGAAGATGTTATGGACAGAAAGTCCTGGTTTATACACAGGGTTATGTGAGAATACTTTCCTGGAATATACAACTCATTAGTTCTATCATTTTCACAAACATTCTATTGGCAGTGTATTACATTTCCCTCCTTGAGTTCCAAACTGAGGTATTCTGAATGCTTTCATGCATTATTCTTTGACTTTGCAAATGATTTGTTCTTTTACAGATTGATTTTTAATACTGCAAAAGAAAAGAAAAGGTAAAGCATTCCTGACAACCTAAGGATAAAAAAAATCATAGCAATACAAGTTTATATCCCACAGCTAGAAATGAACACTTACTAATTACATAATTGTGAAAAATTGCATTCCTCAATGATTAATTTTGATTTCTTAATAATATGAGTAACTTAAATATGCTTGATAACAATTGATAAACCTCAAAAGATATTAAATGTTCAGCCTGCAAACTTGACTTTGTCTAGAAACAATATTTAAATGTACCTTTTGCTTCTCATACTGATCAAAGAATTAGAAAGTTTGATAAGTTTAAATACTGATAAAAGAGCCTTACCCCACTGATGTGTGTGTAGAACAATGTACTAAATGCTAAAGGATAAAATTTTCCATAAAAAATATGTCCATGTAAATTTTAAACTAGATACCTCTTCACTTAGAGCTTTCTTCTTCAATCTGTGATACATGAACAAACAGAAAAATAAATACAGCAGTTAAATCTAGAGCAGATTGAAAAAAATGGTATCAATAAATGTGTATAAATTAAAACAAAATTGGGGAGCAAGGCAAACACTTGTTTCAGAAAAAAGACCACATAAGCTCCAAACAGGAGAATACATACAGAATTCTTTTTCACTCTCTGACATGTGAAGAGCAACAGCTAGGGGAATATCACCATCAAGAACCAGAATCAAACAGCAGTGAATCAAAAGGGTCCTGCAGATATGTGGCTTAGGAACATTGGGGTCAGTCCCAAGAAGTGAATTAAAACACAGAGGACAGACTGACACTAAGTTTAAGTCAGATCTGGAAGCCCAGAGGTAAGGTGGCTTTACATAAAGGCATACTCATAAATAAGGCTCTCTGCCTTATTTCTTGCAGTGAGCTAGATAGATACTAAGTATAATCTGTTCCAGTCCTGTAGATGAATCCTGTTTTTTACCAAACAATGAGGGAAGATGCTATGATCAAATGTTGACTATGTTATAGGCTCCATACTTTGGAAGGAAAGAGTGTGTTCTCTCCTGCTGATTTGGTACTCTGCGGGTAGTTGGTGTAATATAAGGTGGCACTAAAAAAGATCTAAAATTCACCAGATCAGTCAAAGATGATAATCAAAATATTCAACAGCTAGGATAGCACAAGCATCTAAACAATTAGAACAGACACTCCAAAATTGGGATACTGGCTAAGAAAGACAGTATCGGAGTACAGTGCATACCTTCTGAATACCAGCCCTGCATCATATAATGAACCAACTCAGGATGAAAAGGGCCTCTCTTACTTTGATTCAACCTCCCACCACCAAAGACCTATTATGCCCTGGACTTTTTTTGCATATCCACCATCCCTTAAAGTTCACTTTATTATGTTTTAGGGAAGGGAGTAGGCAGATAATACATGGTAACTGGAAATGGGACATTATTTGTCCCAAATTCTGACAATGTATAGAACTATACCTATGATAGAAAGAAAAAACATGAAAAAGGCTAACTGTAACACAAAGAAAAATATAGAAGTTTTATTAGAATAACCAGTGAAAGTGTGGAAAGTAAATGGATTTATTTGTTTAGTTATTTGGACTGTTTTTCTCACTGGACTAACCTTTAAGTTAGTGAATTTGTAAAGACAAGAATCATAGCTATTCTACTTAATAATTATTATATCTCTAGTGCTTAGAACACAGTAAAAACTCATTAATCAGTAAACACACACACACTCACACACACACACACACACACACACACATTCTCACACTCCCATATCTCACACACACATTTTGAAGAACAACTATTTCTGGCATGACAGATTAAATACTTTGTTTAATCCTTCCACTAAAACAACAAAAATATGAATAAAACATTTTTAAAACTTGTTAAATGCATGGATGAGCTAGCAAGAAAATAAGGCATAATCAAACATAAGAAGTAAAAAAGCAAAATAATTAATGGAATCAGGAGCGCAGTGAATAAAGAGTTTAACAAAATCTAGTTAATTTGAACTTATTTTTTATAAGATTTCTCAAGGTATATCTGACAAGGAATAAAGCACAGAATCTGCTCAAGAAGTAAAATCTAATAAAAACACTCCAATCTTCTCTATAGAGTTGGCCTTCAAATACTACAATCTCAATATAAGGGTAACCTAGACATATTCCTTCACTGTTATCCTCTGAATCTAGGAAATAATGGCTTAACAATGGAAACTCAGGTCTATGTGTAGAAAAAAAAATGTTTCCCTCAAGAATTTGTAGTCACTAGCCAGCCATCTTGGTTCTGCAACCATAATTCTGATTAACTAGGGAGTTAAAACAAAACATTCATCAAGTCAAGGATTAACTTTAAAGCAATGCTCAGTTGACAGTATCCATAAATATCAAATAAAAGGAAAATAAACTTGCTCTTGATGGAATCAATTAATCCAAGTTTCAAAGAATTCTCACACTCTCAATGAATATGAGCATTTGGTTTAAACAATTTTATAATTACCCTATATAATAAAAGACTAATATGCAAATTGTTCCCTCAACCAGGGAGTTCAACCTGGAGTTCAATTGGGAATTTGACCAGAGGTTGGGGCCGGCCTATCAACTGACCACAACCCTTCCCCCAGGCTGGCCCAGCCTGATCAGGGCAGGCTAGGCAGACCCCACCTGTACACGAATTTATGCACTGGGCCTCTAGTAAATACATAAAAAAGAAGCATCAAAAGAGAGCGAGAAAGCATATAAAGTTATAAATATAAATACATTAGTTTGGAGTTATCAGACACAAAAGAAAATAACTAAATGAGAAATTAAAAGTTTATATATTGAAATTAGAAAGTGCAGAGTTATAATAACAGATTAGACATAGGCATAGAGGTAACCATGTATTACAATATAGAACAAGAATATTACCTAGAATGTATCACAGGGAAATAATGAGATAGGGAATATAAAGGGAGAATAAGAAATAGGGAGGACAAAGATAACAGGTCTTAAACAGTCACCACCAGAAACCCAGAAGAAGCTAAAGGGAATAAGAGAGACATAATATTGGACCAGATAATGGTAGAGCGTTTTCCAAAGCTAGAAAGACATTAAGTAATAGACCCAGGAAACCCAACGAATTCCAAACTATACATATGATATGAAGCTCATAGCTAGTCAAAGGTAATGCCAAAGCAAATATAAGATCATAACAATAGAGAGGGAAGATAGGTCACCTTCAGAGGAAAAAATAAATAGACAGAAAATTAACTTCTTTATAAAAATAATGGAAACTAGAAGTCTGTGTAGTAATCTGGTAGCCTAAATTCTAATATTCCCTGCCTCTGGTAGATACACATCTTTTTCTAGTTAATCAAACACCGTTGTGAATTATAAATCACATTTTGAAATGTAATTAAAATTCCAAATTAGTTGACCTTAAGATAGAGAAGTTACACAGATCTAGCTCATGTAATGACTTGAGCTCATTAAATCTCGTCCAGAGATCAAAGACAGGGGATTTGATCTGATTTAAAGGTGGAAAAGGCCGCATGGCAAGGACTATGGGCATTCTCTAAGTACCAAGAGCAGCTTCCCACAAACAGCCTGGAAGGAAACTTAAAAGACCACAGTCCTACAACCACTAGGAACTGAATTCTGCCAATAATAATGAGATTGAAAGAACTTTCCCGTGTCTTCCAGAAGAAAAGTCAAACTAGACAACACCTTGATTTCAGCATTTATATATCCTGATGGAAGGAACCAGCCATACCATGCTAGAATTCTGACCTAAAGTACTGGAGCTAACAAACAGTTGCTGTGCTATGTTTGTGGTAATTTTTTACACAGCAAGAGAAAACTACAATGACAAAATTACTATAAACCTAGAATCTTTGTACCCATCAAAAATATATTTCAAAATATATTTTGTTATAGTCCCAGCAACAACTTCCATCATTCCAGAAAATAGCCACTTTGAAAGTAGCTGAAGTGACCTTAAAAGATCAGATTTGAAAAAAATCTTTATTGTTGAAAGTATTACATATACCTACTTTTTTCCCCATTGCCCTCTTCTAGCTAGCCCCTACCCTCCCACTGCCCACCCTCTGCTTCAGGCCTTTACCACCCCCTCTTTTCTGTACCCATGGGTTATGTATATATGCATATGTGTTCTTTGGTTGATTTCCTTCACCCACCCTCCCCTCACTGCCCTCAGAGATTCCACAGTCTGTTCTATGCTTCTAAAAAAAAAAAAAAAAAAAAAAAAAAAAAATTTAAAAAAATAAAAATTTTTTTTTTTTTTTTTTAAAAAAAAAAAAAAAAAGTAAAAAATAAAATAAATAAATAAATAATTCACCTTGATCACCTTTGGGAGAAGGAGTGCCTGGTGATCGATCAGTGGACAGTATGCTGGTGCCTTCTGCAGTCTGCAGGATGGGTGTTCCCAAACCCCACTGCTCTGGCAGGGCCTTCTTGTTGTAGCAAATGTGGAGGGGTTTGGAGGTTGCATTTGCTTGGCGTGGAGGGAAGCTGCCAGCTGCAGAATCTGCCTACCTCCCCATTCGTCCTTTTAATCAAGTATGTGATTCTCCCCAACCCTGACTTAAGGTGTCCCTCCTGGCTGAGTCCCCTGGGGGTGCGTCCCTGGGCTCCTTTCGCTTGGAGCTTTGTCTCATCATAAATCTCTGTATTGTGCTTTGATGCAGCAGTAGACATCTATGCCTAGCAATATTTCCAGTTGACCAAATATTCTAATTTTCATTTATATGCAAAAGAAATCATTTTAAGTAGTAACATTTTATATAGCAAGCTGATAAAAATGGTATGAGTGTAGTCAATTTCCTCTTGTATGACCTTGTATACTGCGCATTTTTTTAAAATTCCTTGGCATGGCAGAATCTAGTTTCCAGGGCAGACACAGAGGGGGCCACTGGGGAGCCAGAGTTCCTCCTAGCAAGCCCAGGCCTGAGCCCTCCAGATGCCTTACACCTACCCTGTGCTCTGTCTGGGAGGACAAGGGCTCTTAAACATGCAGGGTTTATTTATTCCTGCAAATTTTGGACCAAGGTTTTCAGCCTTTTGTCTGCTCCTAATTCTGGGACTCCTTAAAGTGAAACAACAGCCCTCAAGAATGAACTGTCCCTTTTACCTGGTGTGGTCTTGCACACAGGGTTTAAAAGGGGCTTCCCTGTGCAGACTAGCGCCTCCTTTTAGGGCCTGAACCCATGAGTTTTCATGTTGGTGTGGGGATAAGGGTGTAAATATTTATAATTTTTTTAAACCTGTTGTAAGACCTGAGGACAGCAAATACTGTGTTTTATGCTGACATGGATGCATATTTTAATAGTAGCAATTATAGGCCCAGTACTGTAACATGAAGCATGGTACCTTCTACTGCCTGCTGGCAGCTGGTGATGTTGAGAAAACTGAATTAAAGTGATTTCAAAACATTCCTGCCTTTTTTGCAGGCTTTCTGTTCACATTGTAAAAGGCAGTTTGGCCAGACCATATTGGACTTCGAATAAATTCTCTGTTATATATATATCCCTAAAGTTTTTAATGAACCAATGTGTGCTAATAAAAATTATAAAAGATATACTTTCCATCTATTGATGGTCTGAAATGCAAAAAGGAATAAAGAACTAAAAAAGTGTTAAGTTTGCAAAAATATTGAAACTGACATTACCTGTAAAAATAAAATAAAAATTTATATAATTAAAATATATAGGTTCAGTATATAAAATTGACATACTAAAAGAGTCAGGAAGTTTATAATTTTGATTTGAAAAATAAATAAATATAAAATTTCTAGGGGGATGTCTTAAAATACAATGTATAATTTAGAATTAATAATTAAAGGAGAATTTTGGATGAGAAAAGAGTAATAAATTTAAAAGAAGGTAAAATAAGAGGGAAAAGAACGAAGAGAAAGATCACATTCAAAAAAAAAAATGATAGAAAGAAAAGCAAATAAATATTAATCCAAGAAAACAGACTACATATCTTGGTTAAAGTACTAAGATAGCAAGACCAAGCTTTTGAAAATTCAGTTACACATTTTTCAAGATGTGTATCTAAAACAAGAGGATTAAGAAAGGTTGAAAGTAAATTGTTGATAAAAATAATTACTTATCAAAAGAAACAAGTAGGCTACATATGATTTTAAAAAAAGATTAATGAGTTTTGTTTCATAAGAAAATATAATGATTCTAAGCTTATATTACCTACTCACAAAACCTTAAAATAATATAATAAAGTAAAAATGATAATCATTTTAGTAAGTGGACAAGCCTACCAGCATACTGAAAAGTTTTACTACAACTTTTTAAGTAGCTAATTGATCAAGGGGAGAAAACATCAAAACAGATATAAAAGTTCTGAATGAAATAATTAACATGCTTTATCAAATTGTCATATAGAAAACATGTATTCTAAAACTAGAGATTATACAGTTTAATCACATATGTTACATTTGTGAAATCTGGGCCATAAAACAAATCTTGAAATATTTCCAAAAAAATTAATATAGAAACCATATTATTCTACGACAGAGTTAAAAAGTTAGAAATCAATAACCAAAGATAACTATAAAAACTTTTTTTAGAAAGAGCTTGGAGATTAAGGAACACACTTCTAACTTGTGAATGAATCAAATAAATAAAAATTTATAAATATCTTTAAACAATAATGAAAATCTTATTAAAATCAGTGGGATACTGCTGAAGTGGTACCTTGAGGCATATCTATCTATAGCTTCAAATAAATTGTAGATAAAAATGGAAATTAATGAGCTAAACATCACACTTAGATTATAGAAACAATAAATAAAACCAATGAATGAAGAAAGAAGAAAATAGGAAGATAAGAGCAAAGATAACAATATGAGAAGCAAGCATAAAATAGAGGTCTTAAAAAATTACTCATTAACATGCTGAATTTATCATAGCAATGAAAAGTTATTTATTATTAGAAATGTCAATTCATCATATCAATGGCATAATGGAGGTAATTTATTTATATGCTTGCTTCAATAGATGAATAAAAAGCATTTGATAAAATTTAATACCCATTTCATGTCAAAAATGCTTTCCCCCCAAAAAAATGAGAATAAAAAAAATCCTTAGCTTGATATACACAATTTATACAAAATTTGCATCAAATATTATACTTATTAGTAAAAATTGAGTGATGACTATCAGAATCAGGTAAAAAATGCCCACTTCTACCACTTCTATTCAACAACATACTGACAATCCTAAACAGTGTAGTAAGACAAAAAAAAGAAGTGAAATGAATTAGAAAGAAAGAACCAAGACTTCTTTATTTTTGTTTTGTTATACACAGGACTTAAACATAAGACAGGAAACCATAAAAATACTAGAGGAATCCACAGGCAGCACAATCTCAGACATGCCAAAAGAGCTTCTTCACTGATACTGCTCCAAGGCCAATGGAAGCTAAAGAGAAAATAAACAAATGGGACTACATCAAAATAAAAAGCTTTTGCCTAGCAAAAGAAACCATCAACAAAACAACAAGAAAGCCCACTGTATGGGAGAACATATTTGCAAATGTTATCACTGATAAAGGTTTAATCTCCAACATCTACAGCCAACTAATGCAACTTAATAAAAGGAAGATAAATGATCCAATAAAAAAAATGGGCAACAGACCTAAATAGAATCTTTTCGAAAGACAACAGAAGGAAGGCCAAGAGACACATGAAAACATGTTCAAAGTCACTAATTATCCAAGAGATGCAAATCAAAACGACAATGCAATACCATCTCACACCTGTCAGAATGGCAATCATCAACAAATCAACAAACAACAAGTGTTGGCGAGGATATGGAGAAAAAGGAACCCTTGTGCACTGCTGGTGGGAATGCAGACTGGTGCAGCCACTGTGGAGAACAGTATGGAGTTTCCTCAAAACACTAAACATGGAACTCCCATTTGACCCAGCAATCCCACTTTTAGAAATATATCCTAAGAATTTAGAAACACCAATCAGAAAGGATTTATGCACCCCCGTGTTCATAGCAGCACAATTTACAATAGCTACAACCTGGAAACAGCCTAGGTGCCCATCAGCAGATGAGTGGATCAGAAAACTGTGGTACATCTACACAATGGAATTCTATGCCGCCATAAAAAAGAAGGAATTCTTACCATTTGCAGCAACCTGAATGGAACTGGAGAGCCTTATGCTAAGTGAAATAAGCCAGTCAATGAAGGAGAAACACCACATGATCTCACTCATTTCTGGATAATAAAGAACATTATAAACTGATGAACAAAAGGATAGATACAGAGGCAGTAAAGCATCAGACTGTCAAATTACAGCAGGAAGGTTAAGGAGAGGTGAGGTAGATAAGAGATCCAAAGGACTTGTATGCATGGATATAAGCATAACCAATGAACACAAGGGGAATTAGGGTATGCCTGGGAAGTGGGGGGGGGGGGGGCAATGGGAAGATATGTATACATGTAACAATAAAAAATGATAACAAATACAGATTAGATAGAAAACTATTTAAAATTAGTGGGGAAAATTCAGCTTTCCTAGATTTTAAAAAATTGTCAATATACAAGTCAATTACATTTCAATATGTCAGAATCATATAGTTAGTAAATGTATTTTTAAAAATGCATTTGTTATAATAGTATTAAAATTATGAATATTAAAAAAGATGTTTAATAAAATTTGTATATTAAATTCTTAGGTAATTTTTAAAAATAATATTTATAAACATTAAAAAAGACTTAAATAGAAAAATATATATCATGTTTATGTTTTAAAAGACTATCATCTAGGAGAATCCAAGATGGCAGCATAGGTAAACATCTACATTGCTGCCTCGCACAACAATTTCAAAACTACAACTAAAAGACAGAACAGACATCATCCAGAACCACAGGAAAGCTAGCTGAGTGTAAGTTCTACAGCTAGAAGGAAAGAGAAGGGCTCACAGAAACCCAGAGGAGCTGCAAAAAGCTGAGGTACGGAGATGCGCGCACTGAGAGAGCGGGTGCCGGAGAACCTGGCTGGCTTTCTCTGGCGGGAGGGAAATGGAGACTCCCAACGGCATTGAACCCCTTATCTTACAACACTAAACCCCAGATCCAGCCGAAACTCATACGGGGGAGTTTGGACTGTGAAAAGGGAGAAGTGCATGGAAATTACGGGAGTCGCAAAAGATCAGAGGTCTTAAGGCGCGCAGAGCACTGCGCAGAGGACAGATTGCTGATTGTGCCGCTGGCTTTCACGAGTGGGCGGGAGACAGACCCTCCCAACTGTGCCACTTGTGACTACACTAAGCCCCTGTTTCGGGCAAAACCCTGGGGACCCAGACTCATGTGGTCCTGGTGCGCAGGGGAGCTGGGAAGGCAGCGGTCTAGAGGCACTGCAGGCACGCTCACAAGGACCACTCCAGCGATTACCTAGTCACGTGAGACTCAGGGGCCATGGAGGGTGGGGCCGACTGGAAGACAAGGGGTCCCTTAAGCTCTGAGACTCCACCCATCCCAAGCTCAGCAGAGGCTTCTTCGGTTTTGCGAGTCTGATATCATAAGGCTGCATTCAACACAGAAGTTTCCCCGGCATAGTGAAAATGCCAAGACAAGGAAAGGGATCACAAACAAAAGAAATGGAGGGAAAAAAACACTGGATATAGAGTTCAAAACTACGCTTATAAGGTTTTTCAAGAATATGCTAGAAAAGATGGATAAATTTATCAAGTCCCAAGAGGAGATGCAAAAGGACCAACTAGAGACACTGACTGAAATAAAAAATATTATCCAGAGTCCTAACCCCAGACTAGAGGAAGGCAAGAATCAAGTCAAAAATTTGAATTATAAAGAAGCAGAAAACATTCAACTGGAAAAGCAAGAAGAGAAAAGAATCCAAAAATGTGAAGATAATGTAAGGAGCCTCTGGGACAGCTTCAATCATACCAATATCAGAATTGTGGGGGTGCCAGAAGAAGAGAGAGAGCAAGATACTGAAAATCTATTTAAAGAAATAATGACTGAAAACTTCCCACATCTGGTAAAAGAAATAGACTTACAAGTCCAGGAAGCACACAGAACTCCATATAAAAGGAGTCCAAAGAGGACCAGACCAAGACACATCATAATTAAAATACCAAGAGCAAAAGACAAAGAGAGGATATTAAAAGCAGCAAGAGAAATACAGATAGTTACCTACAAGGGAGCACCAATACGGCTGTCAGCTGATTTCTCAACAGAAAAGATGCAGGCCAGACAGGAATGGCAAGAAATATTCAACGTGAATACAACCAAGAATAATCTATACAGCAAAGCTATCATTCAGAATTGAAGGGCAGATAAAGAGCTTCACAGAGAAGAAAAAGCTAAAGGAGTTCATCAACTCCAAACCAGTATTATATGAAATGCTGAAAGGTACTCTTTTATAAGAGGAAGAAGAAAAAGGTAAAAGACAAAAAATTATGAACAACAAATACATATCTATCAACAAGTGAATCTAAAAATTAAGTGAATTAAAAATTTGATCAACAGAATAAACTGGTGAATATAATAGAATCAGGAGCACAGAAAGGGAGTGGACTGATCATTCTCAGGGGGAAAGGGGTGAGGGGTGTATAGGGAGAGACTGGACAAAAATCATACACCTATGGATGAGATCAATGGGAGGGAGGTAAGGGCATAGGGTAGGGTGGGAGCTGGGTGGAGGGGTGCTATGGAGGGGAATTAAGAGAAACAAATGTAATAATCTGAATAATAGAGATTTAATTTAAAAAAACTATCATCTAAAAATTCTCTCTAAATCGATTTTTACCATCAATGGTCTTTTCAATATGTTTGTTATACTTTCTAACATCAATGGTCTTTTCAATATGTTTCTAATACTTTTTATTAAAATAGATATTTAATATATCTTACACAAAAGTAAATTCCAAACATATTAAAGATTTAAATGTCATAAGCAAGGCAATGAAACTGAAAGAAAACAATATAAGAAAATAACTTTATGACCTTTCACTAAAGTATTTCTAAAGTAAAAAAAATAATCCAAGTCATAAGTGGAATAATAAATTAATTTCACTACATTAATTTCACTACATTACAATTGAGAATATAATATAAAAAAAGTTAACACATAAGCCACGAGGTAAGATAAAACACATAAACAATCTTGGTTTGCCACTAGTGACCCATATGGCATCTTTGAACAAATTAGTAAAAGGCATCATTACTCAAATTGTTTGTGGGCTTAATTTTGTACAGCCTGAGTCACATCAGTAGGCCTCATCCATGGCTTTATATCCCACATTCTCACCTAATTATGTGCACACAGGTACTCATATCTTCCTCAAGATGCTGGGAACACCTACCCACAACAAACCCTCAATGCCCTCTTTCAACCTCTTATGTGAGGCCATCATTTTAAGCAGAGGTAGGAACTGAGCCTCTGAGACTGGAGGCCAGGGAGAAAAGTAATTTTACAGGAAGCTCAGGGCTCAGTGTTAGCTTTCCCACGTATGTGCATGGTGATTTGTAGTTGTGCACAACCATGTGGGATTTTGCAGAAATGGACCCTCCCCACTACTTCAGGTCTAAGCCCTACCTGCATACTAGCATATAAATTATAAAATGGATCAAACATGAACATGATGAATATGTGTCTTTAGATGTGTTGTCCTATGCAATATGCAACCAATTATGTATGTGCACATGTATATGCTGACCCTGAAAATTCTCCCATAAATCAATGTGAAAAAACTCAAAAATCCTAATAGCAAATAAACAAAATACATGAGCAGGAACTTCACAGAACACGAAAATGCCAATAAACATGTGAAAAGGTGCTTAATCTCATTAGTAATTAAGGGGATATTTCACACCCATCAGTCTGGCAAAATGAAAGTATTTGTGAGTCTGTAGCAAACTGGGAGCATTACCAGTAGGAGTGTTAATTGGTACATTCATTTTGGGAAATAATTTTGCCCTATAATGTAAAGTCAAAGTTGTTCATACCTTAAGACTCAGCAATTCTATTCTTAGGTATAAACCTTTGCATGTAAGCATCAAGATGCATGTTCAGGGATGTTTGTCGCAATACAAATCATAATATCAAATAACTAAAAATTGGAAAATAATGGTCATTCAACAATAGGAAAATTAGAAGTCTGAAAATGATGCTGCCAAGTGCCATCATTCTATCAAGGAAAAGCTTTACAAGGACTCACCCTGATCCTTTTTTACAGGGAGATGAGTCCATTGGGCCAAAGGAATATACCAACCTCTAGAATGTACTCCATCCCTGAACCATATTCAAGGAAATTGGCACTCCACAACATCCACAAGCCTGCATCCATGGCTCATGCCAGTATTTGTATGAACCAAGGAAAATGTGCCACATATAAGCCTGAGGAATGGTCAAGGAGTAGCTGCTGATGGAGGACAGGGGAGTGGGCATTAACAGAGCAAGGAAGTTCAGCCTGGCTATACACGTATGTGCATGGGGGATGCAACGAGAATGTAAAGGGGTCAGGCTATGGGGACTAAGGGCCAGTCCCTCTGGGTTTCAGTGCATACAGTGAGGGGAGTCTGGGAATTGTACATTTAAACCTGGTCTTCCAGGTTCCTCTGAAGGTATATTTGCCCAGAAAATAGGATAGAAAGGTTTATATAATGTTTGTTCACTTGATTTATATATTTCAAATATTCCATCATATAGTATATAGCTCCACTTGTACTCTGAAAAGATAGCAACAGGCCTCACTGTGGGAACCAAAAGGAACACTTTAATGGAGAATTATAAGAAAGTTTATTTTAATCTTTCTGTCTGATATAAACTACATAGTGACCACATTAATAAAATGAATAGAAAACAATACTAGAAAAAATAACTCACAATATTATCATCTCATAAAAATCCAAATGTTTTCATTTCTATGAGTTATTCTCTAAAATTTTTCATAAACATTGGAAAACTAGACATTACTGAATAATTACACATGAAGATAAGTGTTGTACATTGTGTCGCTTTTACCATGTATTAGACATTATGTTGAAATACCTGCATATTCCTTATTAAAAGATAAAAATGTGAACCATTACCTTAAGTCAAGGAATGGAGAATAGAGTTAAGTCTGGTTCTCTCTCACCAATGTATTCTATGAAAACTCTATTTAGCTTAGAAAGGGTGAACAATTATTTCTATTCAACATCCCCATTACTTCTTGTGGGAAAGGGTAACTTTTCCATTATATACTTTGGATTCAGGATGACTGTATTCAATGTGAATTTGTTTCATCATCACCAGTGTCCAACCTAAATCTTGGGTTATGAGACCAAGAAAAAAAATCCGGCAGAATGTTTCTTTAAATGCTAAGAATTATGAGAGTCATCAACCAATCTAAAGATATCAGATCCAAGTACAAATGAATAGAAAAATATGGCAAATATGGGTGAGTTTTTGCCAAAATAAACCCATGAGAAAACAAAGGAGAAATAAGCATAGATGTTTCAGAATTAGAAGGGACTTATAAAAATCATTTATTCACAGCCCAGTACCTGACATCCACTGATCATCTATCACATCACCTACAAAGAACTGAAGCTTTATTATTGTGAAAAATAGTGAAAAATTGCCCTAGACTTGATAGGGGCTCAGTAGTAAATATGTATTGAATGAATGAATGAGCATATAGATTTTATTTCCTAATAGATTTACTTGCTGGTCTTTATTTGGCATCCTTTTATTTATACTAGGCTACAAGCACATTAACTAATGCTTCTTAGAGTCAAATTTTTTTCTTCGTCCTTTCAGAGCATCCTTTCCTTTTCTTTTTTCCACTTAGTGTACTTTGGTATATAAAATTTCAGAGAGCTTAAAAATTAAATATTAATCCAAACAGCATAGTCATGGCCACCACCAAGTTTTTATTTTTTATATAAACCTAACATAATTTAATCTATTTCATTCATAGCATTTAATATCTTTTTTAGAATATTCTTGTTTAATTTCTTGTTCCCAGTAGTTTAATTGAGTAGGCCAAATCTGCACCAAGTTTTATCTTGTAAAGACAAATCGCAATTCTTAAACACGTTGAGTGCTATAGTATCTGGAAGTGATCCACATAAAATCTAGCTTGCTTTATTTTTCAATTTCTCTTGTACTGAGCTAAGTGTTATTCTTAAGTGTTATGCTATTTTCCAAGATCTGAAGATGGAGAAAAAAAATAGCAAGAGCATCCTTGAAAGAGAACAAAGGAGAAAATTAAAGAATCAAAACTAAGAATTACATAGGAAAAAAATTATGAAGTCATTAATGTTGCATTAGTATGAGTCAAAGTTACAAAAACAAAAACAAACAAAAAACAAAAAAACCAGTGAATAGTTCAGATTTTAGTAAGTAAATGCAGAGCAGAATCCTATTCTGGCAGACCCGAAATATGGGGTAAGTAATTAACCTTCAAGTTGTCAAAATTGATACTCAGTCATCAGCTTTGTGTCTCCAATGCTATAAATCCCAAAGGAAAACATAATTCTTGTTGCTGTCACTCTCATTTGTGGCCCCAAATCACACGGAGAAAGTTTCTTCTGGTCCTTTCTCAATGCAGAATGTTGTCTATAAAATTGATTTTTGCAGAATAATAAGCCAGCTGAAATGTCTTCTGAATGATAACATTTCAGAGTCCAGATTTAGGTATTACATCAATGCATATTGAAATCCAACTCATATATTTTATCAATCAATTGAGACATTTTATAAATTCTTGTGGCTGATGGACATACATTCAAAATAATTATCGTGAGATTGTTAGGAATACCTAACTTACCACTGACCTCCAGATACAGGAGTTAGGAGTTTTAAGCATCAACTCTCACCAATGTATTTCTCAGCTTTAAGTGATTCAAGTGATTTTTTAAGTGATTAAAAATTATGAATCCCCAAATTATGCTTATAAATTTGCTGTCCACCCAGGGTATATAGAGGGCTGATCAAATAAAATCACTGCTTACTGGGAATAAATCAGTTTTCTGGGCCAAGAATATAAAATGTTTGTGTTGATTTCTTAATATACGCAATCAAACTATGAGATGAACATTTTCCTCTATAAATTTTATAAATTTTCACAGTACTCATTTTCATTTTAGCAAACTATTTGATCCAATTGTGATCCTTTCATATGCATGTATAAAAACCTGCTACTGTTAGTTACATAAAGATTACTAGTACAATCCTTGTGGCTTTGTCTTACCAGTTAATGTATTCATAGTGATTAAGCTAAAATAAGTCAGCATGAAAAAGCTTTACCTCTTAGGACAAATGTGTCTACCTTGTAGAATCAATAATGTATTATTAGTATGTCTAACAGGCTTTCTGCCTACATACTTACTGCTTCTACTACCTCTTTTCAAAAGAAGCGTAGGAAAAGTTTGTTTATTCGTTTTTCATGGAAATATTTAAGTCTAGCACTACTTCTCTTATTAAGTTACATTCTCATTTTAAGAGGCTTCAGACACAATGACCTCATCAAAGTGTACAAAAACCACAATAGGAAGTGAAGTTTTAGTAATAAATGAATATCGGGGAAATTTTTTTTAATTTGTTGATAACAGACCACTTTTAAAAATTTTTATTTCTTTTTGGAAGATAACAAGAGCCACATATTTGATTCAAAAAATGATTTG
Source organism: Lasiurus cinereus (assembly GCA_011751065.1). Lineage (NCBI taxonomy): Eukaryota > Metazoa > Chordata > Mammalia > Chiroptera > Vespertilionidae > Lasiurus > Lasiurus cinereus. The sequence continues at coordinate 7,266,219 of JAAGEH010000040.1, forward strand.
AGGGTAAGAAAAGGCTTGTTTTATCTTGCCTAGTAATAGATTTTTTTTTCTCTTGCTGAATTCTCTGTATGAATAACAAGAGTGGCAGCCATTTTCTCCCAGCTCAACATCAAAACCCCTTTCATCTGCTGTCTAAATGCAAACAAAGCAAACCTTCCACCAGGCCTTTCTTTCCAGATAAATTAAAACTCTCATGTCCTGGGGCCTAAATCAAGCCTACAGGCCTTCCCTAGATAAATCCGCTCTCAACCTGAAATCTTCTTGCCACACGTGCTCCTTGTAAGATAATTTTGCAGTAGCTAATCAATAATGCAACAGTAAATTGCATTTAAATAAACATTAGCAGCTCCACTTAATGAATAAAACCTCATCTGCAATTTGTCAAAGTCAGAAATAGTGGACTCTTTTGATATTCATTGGAATATTGGAAATTGAAGCTTTGACAGGTTTTATGTACATTGCAAGTACCAGTGTGTGTGTGTGTGTGTGTGTGTGTGTGTGTCCATGCGCACACACATGTGTACTATAAAAGGCTTATTTTTATACATTCTGGACTGAATATAGTGGAACATATAGCAGTTTTCTAGACTGAAATTCATGTCTGCTGCCACCCTGTTTAAAAATATATTGAGATAATCCTGCTTTCCATTGCAAATTATGAGGCAACCTCATTTGAAATTTTTGACTTTATATAAAAGAAAAGTAGAAATCTTTATTCTGAAATGATGAGGGGAGAAAAACTACCAGATCTGATATTACGTTTATTATTAATTCTTGTATTTCATTGAAGAAAGTCATATTGTTAAAGAATTCTGAAGTAATTATAGAAATTAAGATGAATAACTGACCTTCAGATCCAATACTTTAAATTTATAAATATACTTTTCTAAATATATACATATATATTATGTAGATTAAGAATATTACAATAGGCTTAATAGGTACAATTATCTGACATTGACATCTATTATTCTACAAAATGCTTACTTTAGAAAAGTAAATGACTATTACTTTTAAAGTGCTTTAAAATAACTAAAAAAATATTAAGACATATCTTTGGCTATATAATCTGTGAGAAAGAATGTAAAACAATATTCCTATATGGTCATATTTTCAGCTTTCTCTGATTTAAAAATATCTCAATTTAATAGTATTTTCTGGATTCTAAATGTATTATGTTATAGAGGACCAGACTAGAAACTCACTTATAGTCAAAAGTAATGCCATTTTAAAACTATACAAATAAATAATTATTTCTATTTTATAGGAATTCAGAGTTTAGCACAGGAACAAAATAAAATAATATTAGATAAAGACTTGCTTGAAGAAGAAAGTTATTCTTTAAGAACATCATTCAAATTAGAGACATTTTTAATTTACATATTCTCTATATAATGTCATTAAAGTACAAAAAGGAATTATCATGTTTTATAGATGGAAATTTTGAATGTCAAATACCTACTGGTGGATCAGTCAGGCCAGGCGACACCCAGGAACTAGTGTTCAAAGTACCAAATCAGTACTGAGGCCATTTCCCAAGTTCACATACCAAATGTACATTCAAAGATGTGACCAATATAGACTGACAAAGAAAAATTAAGGCTGAGAATACATCAATAATCAACAGGATCATTTTGACCCCTTAAAAAAACACGTTTTGAAATATTCACACTTTCACAGACCTAATCCTTGGTAAGGACAGCTCTCAATGACATGCTCAAAAAGATCTAATTTAAACATGAGAAAATGATTAGTCTTCTAATTTGTTAACCTTTCTATCTGCCTCAACTCATGCTGACAGGTATTCTAATGTATACCACCGAGACCCCAGTTGCATTTGATATGCCAGCCATCAAGGGGCATGCCTATTGCTAGCATCAGGCATCAGGGGAGCAGTTGCTAATATTTATCTCAAAATTCATGAGCAACAGAGATGCAGAGCCAGGAGAACCTTAACAATGAGAAAAGTTATAAGCCAAACAGAAGCTTAGGCCTTGCTCCAATTTTGTTCTTCTTACCTTTTAGCAAAGGAAAAGAGATGAAATAGAATTTAACAATACAAAACTTTGAAAGAAATGAAGCTCCATGAAAAAATACATTAACATAGTTTGGAAAGGCACTGTAATCTTAATAAGGGACAAAATGGTTATTAGAAATATCCTGATCCTTGAATATTCAGAATGGAAATGACCTAAAAAAATTGAACTTTTGTCAAAATTTTTCAGATGTGTAATGTTGTTTTAAAAAGCCATGGATTTTTAATGTAAGAGCTAAAACTATAGAGTTCTCAGAAACACATGTAAGTTTTTGTGACCTTGAGTTAAGCAGTGATTTCTTAGATATGACAACAAAAACACAAACAAACAAAAATTAGGTAAATTTGACTTTATCTAATTAAAAACCTTTCAGTGTCAAAGAACAGCATTAAGAAAATAAAAAGGCAACCCATAGAATGGGAGAAAATATTTACAAACTGTATATCTGATAATGGTCCTCTAACTAGAATATATAAAGAACTCTTAGAATTCAACAATAAAAAAGGCAAATAACTCAATTAAAACATGGGTAAAATACTTAAATAGATACTTCCAAAGAAGGTACACAATTTGCCAATAAGCACATGAAAGATTCTTCAACATCATTTGCCATCAGGGAAATGCACAACAAACCCACAAGGCAATATTCCTTCATTAATTTAGCTCTAATAAAAATGACAAGCATTGATAAGAATGCAGAGAAATTGGAACCCTTATACAATACTAGTAAGAATGTAAAATAGTGCAGCTTCTGTGCACGTTTTGAAGTTTTTTCAGGAAATTAAATATAGTTACCATATGACACCAAAATTTTACTCTTATGTACCCAGGAGAAATTAAAACATGTGTCCACACAAAAGGTTGTACACAAATGCTTAAGCAGCATTATTCAAAACAGTTATAAATGGGAACAATCCAAGTGTCCATCAAGTGATGAATGAATAAACAGAGTCTTATACCCATAAAATAAATGTACTAATACATGACAAAATATGGATGCATTTTCATCAATACCTTCATGATAAATACACACACACACACACACACATTGTACAATTCCATTTACATGAAACTTCCAGACTTCCAGAATATGCAAATCCAGAGAGACAGAAAGTAGTTTGGTGGAAGAAATAGGAGTGACTGCTAATGAGTACAATTTCTTTGGGAATAATAAAAATATTCCAAAATTGCATTGGTGTACTGGTTGAACAGTTGTGAATATCCTAAAAAGCTACTGAATTGTAGATGTGTAAAAAGGTGTATTTTTTGGTATGTGGAATATATCTCAATAAAGCTGTTACTAAACATACACAAAGGGGCTTAATTAAAGGTAAAAATTGATTGACTCTCAGCTCTTTCATTTATCATCTAGGTTACTTTAGGGATGGTAGTTTTTTTATCAGTAATAAATCTAGAACCCCTAGTATCTGGCAATTATCATTATTCAATGAGAAAGAACATGGCAGTGAAGAGGATGGATTCAGCAGACCAACTGAGTGAAACCACTTAGAAGCTGCCTGCATTTGACCAAGTTTTCTCATCTGTGAGATGAGGAGATAATAGTAGTACCTACCCTGTGTGGGCTGTCATAGGTTCTAATTCAGTTAATGTGAGTAAAATGCTGGAAGCACTTGAGATATTTAAAACATCAGTATCTGAATGCCGAAAGACTAATACTTTCATGAATTTCTACACCTTTTGCCCCAGTACTGTGAATTCCAGCCAAAAAGTATTAGATTACAGTTTATATTCAGCCTTACAGAGTTTTAAAGAGAGACATTAGAAAGTCATATTTACTGCACATATGCATATGTAAACAAATTATAGTTTTATTTAAATATGTCATTGATAATGTGTGGCCCATCTATCGATGGCATGTTCATATGGAAAATAACAAGAGGTCCCTGTACAAGACTAGGAAAAAGTTTGATTCAGGCATTAAAAATCTATTTGAATTGAAAATAATTTGTTATATTGTCTTGTGTTTTTTAATATTTTAATTTATTTCAGAGAAAGAGAGGGAGAGAGAGAGAGATCAGTTGGCTGCCTCCTGCACATCCCCTCCTGGGGATCAAGCCTAAAACCCATGTATGTGCCCTGACTGGGAATGAAACTGTGACCTCATGGTTCATAGGTCAATGCCCAACCATTGAGCCACACCAACTGGGCTCATAATTACGTTTACACTACTAGAATTTCCTTAAAGTAAAAATTTAGTTTTTGAAGTTAACTGCCTAGTTCATCATGAGAACTCAGTAAAAATGTCTTTGAAATGTTAATGAATGAAATACAAATACATTTTAAAACCAGTTAGTTTGTTCAATTTTTCAGCCCCAAATAAAGCTTGTTGTTATACTTGGGTAAGACCATTTTGATAATTTACTTTGTAGACTATAAAATCTTCTCAAGTACTATAAATATTAATGATATGAACTTTTATTTCATTACTCCCTTCCCTCCAATGCGGGAAAAACTACAGAAAGGAAAAGAAAGTTGATGATGCCCATGTGGTTTACAGTGGCAGGGTCAGGGCTCAAACCAGCAATATTTAAATCCTAGGTCCAACTTCTCTCTGTTGTACCCAGAGTTCCCATACCTTTTCAATAAGAAACAAACATATAAATAAAACCATAGTGGTGTTATGGGTAACCCACCATGGTAATTTTCCTCTAGTATGGAATGACATAAAACAAAAACAAACTGCTATGTAAAATTAGTAGCATCTTCAAATTAATTATATTTTATTAAGCACATCAGTATCTATATATATATATATGTTTTAAAATAATGACTCACACAATGAACCATTAAGTGATCAGAGTAGACTAACATAGCTACAGACCACATAAAACCGTCTTTAGAATTTTCTCCTGGGTTTCACCATCCACATTTTCTGTCACGGAACTGATAATCTGCTGTTGGAGTTTGGTCAGCTTTATAAGGTACTCTAAGCAGAAAGGTAGATTGGAATCCTGTTTTAACCACCAAATATTAATTGTAATGCATCAGGGAAGGATGTAAGAGATTATAAGCCCAGCTAGGCTACCTGGGTGAAGCCTAAAATTAGACCAGATTATATAGCATTTACACTGGTATTTGGGTAAAACATTTTAACCTATGCCTCCCCCCCACAACCAATGACTACCAGCCTAAAAATACTGAATGTTTGACCAAGGAGATCAAAATAAAAAAAAAATCAATTAAACATTCACAGTGGCAGGTGAATTATATACCTTTTATGATATGAGTTAGACATGGCTATGGGAATGCAATATATGGATTTCAGTCACTTTTTTTCCTCAATGACACAAGCCAGAAAACAGAACCAGGGTTCTAATTAACTTAGCTCTGCCTTCCTCTGAATCCTACAGTTTTTCTACTATTCCATGCTGCACCTCATTAAATCCACCTATAAGGCTCTTTAAGGAAATAATAGGGTAACTTTCTAAACCTACCCACTGTTCTCCAAAGTCGAAGCCACATGAAGTCACAGTTGGGTGACTTCAATAAGAGTATATAACTAATTCTTCCTAGAACAAGGAAAAGAATTCCCCGAGGATTGTTAAGGATAGATTACAGAATTCTGCTGTAAGGTAAAAGAGTTGGCCTCCTGTACCAAGTTCAGTAATTGAATGTCTTAGATGAACTCACTTAACTCTTGGGTGCTGCAGTGAGGAGAATTCCCAACTATGAAATGAGAACTAACAACTGAAAAACTTGGACTTTGAAACCTTCACTAGATAATTTAGAGATGCTTCTCTGTATAAAATTCCATAAATATCTGCAATAACCATAAAGAGAAATACAGGGCACCAAAGAGCAGATTAAAATAAACTAAATATTGGAAGAGGGGAGCATTTTAATGTTTGGCTTAAATGTTGACTTTTTCCATTCCAGGGTGTTATATTAATTTGTCCTTTGGGTTAAGCTGTTTTGTTCCTCTATTGCAAGTTAATAACACAATCACAGATTTTATACAGTTAAATTACCAAAGAAAATTAAAAAAATTAACCAATATTAATACACATTCCTCACTCCTTGATCAACAAAGTAATTATTTTAGAAAATTATAGAGAGATATAATTTTGAAGTTTAAAATATGTCATAGGAGCAACTTTAAACATAACATATAAAAATAATGATAAGTAGTATTCAATTCCTGATGGACTCAGCACTTTATAATATTGGTTTCTGTAGAAATTGAGTTAACAATAAATAATCTCAGAACTAACAAAAGGACTGCTAATGAGTAGATGGTCCCAGAAGAGTGGTATATATACATTTACCCTTATAAATTAACTTTGTAATCCTTCCAAGTCCTTTTATGGGGGATAAGGGGGTTTTCCTCCTATCTGTGTTTTTTTTTTCATGAGAATGTTCACCAAATGTTTTTGTCTGCAAATTAGTAGATATAGTAATTTCAGTTGTACTTGGCGCTATCTACTAACAAATCAACATTACTACTGAGTGACAGATAAATAGATTATCAATAGAAGTGTTTTATTTTCAAACAGAATATGTTTAAACATAATATCTATTTCTTATAAAATACTACTGTGCACAGTCATGAGACGTCATTACAGAATTCTATTATTATAGATTCAGGTAATTTTCCAAACTTTCAGATTTCCAAGGGCACAGGGAACATCCATAGCCCTCTGCTCACTGAAATCTCCCAAACACCTTTGTGCATCTACCCAAATCCCACCTAACATACATGGCATATCTTCTTGCCCAAGTTTCCTTATTTCAAATATTAGCCCTTTTCAAGGGAAGCCGTGTCCTTGGTAGAGAGCAAAATAGTGTCTGGGGATTCTTACTGGAATCTTCAGGGAACAGCTGAGAAGGATCTCAATTGGAGTGTGCAGCTGGCAGGCTCTCACTTTCCCTTTGTTGAGTCCTTTTTTTTTGTATGATTTTTTGTTTTGTTTGTTTTCTGTGCAGGGTGACATTCCCCTCCCACACAACACCCTTTTCTTGAAATCCTTTCTAATCCTCTGTTGTAATATCTGCCTCTCTGGTGGGACAGAACTTTCCTATCCTACCATAAGCACCACTGGAGCCAGGAACTTTGCTTCTACCTTGTTAAAACAATTTCAACACTGAGTTCACGCACCCAGAGTGCCATGGACTATCCAGACCATTCTGATAGTTTTCTTATAGGTTCTATAGGTTGTTCACTCTGTCCCTCCATTTCACCTGCTCTTAAAATGTCCAGATAGATACATATAGCATTTAGAAAGTAAAAATAATGAATAAAACATGTTTTTATACAAAATCAAATACTTTTCTTCTTGAGAAACATTCTAAATTAATTCAATAATCAGTTAAAAAGAAAAGGGAAGCCACTTACGGAGATTCATTTGAAAATAATTGCCTTTTTTCTATTTTTTAATACAATTACTCTGAATATATTGAATCATCCTTATTTTACATGTGACAGGGTCACATTTCATCATCGGTGTTGGTTGTGAATTATTTACTAGTCAAATAATTTGTTAAGAAATTGGGACTCAATAAATATACTTTTGTAATAGTATATATTCTCCTTTAGGGTTAGGACTGTTTATTTATTTATACAGATGTGGCTTCCCTTTTCAAGGATTCCCTTGCATAGTAATGATGAAAAAACAAAATTAAAACAATCAGCACATGGAATAATGACTTTTATTTCTTTAAACAACGCTAGGCAAAGCTTGTCAGATCATTTTAATTTTTTTTATAAAAAAATAGTACTTTGAGTATAAGGAAAACTACAATTAAAGTGACTATTCAATAAAAAAAGCTTGACCTTTGATCAAATTGGACCTCGATTTCCTCATATGAGAAATAAGTACGTTGGATAAAATATGTTAAACATCCATTTCTGATTAGGAGACAGGTCTCCTCCTGAGCATTAGAAATGATTCTTTTTGTTATCTGCCCTTGACTCATTAGGAATAAGGAAATGTGTCTCTATATGTAATTAATATAACATTTTAAATGGTCTTTCACAACACTGGAATGATAATATACTAAAATCTTTACAATAGCATTTATACCTTTTTGCAATTTAGGAGAGTTCAAATATTTCCTGAAGGAAAAGGGGGTGGGCATTCATTTCATTCTCTGGCTATTAAAGGGATGGGTTTGCCTTCCTCTGGAGCAGAGGAGTCTCAGGCCTACATGAGATATAGATTTGAAGATCTGCATTACAATGCCTTACACATGACTTTTGACATTCTATTAGGATGTGTTCAGAATTAGGCTCTTAGAACAAAGACATAGTTTCTAATTTATTCATTACTTTTTCAAAAAGAATGAAAGAAAAGAAAAACCTTCAGATAGTAGAGAGGTCTAGAAATTATTTCAAATCAGATACTCCTTTTCATCTTTAATAATGGCTTTTCCTTGAGCCATAAGCTCGTGTATCTAGAGTGTCCTGAGGTTACCAGGATACAAAATTTCCCTAAGCCAATTAGAACTTCCAATCCTGATTAACTGAAAGAGGTCACATTCTAATAGCCCTCTTTATCTAGTTCTGTAAACACCTCAAGATTAACAAGTATATGTGTTTACTTTTATAGAGCCATGGATTTACTTATTTTATTAAATAAATTGATTCACATTCCTATGGGAAAGAAGCACAAAAAGAAGTTTTTACCTCATCAAAATATAGAATAAAAATCCAAAGTATCTGAAAAATGTTTCTTTTCTGGTCTTAATTAAAGGCATAAATGGGAAATGTTCTAAGGCTTAAAGAAGGGTTTTATCTCCAAAGATAAATATAATATATGCATAATTTTACATAGTTATCAAAAATAGGATATCTTATAAGTAAACAAGGTAAATTTATTTAATATAGTTAAAAATCCACCATGCTTTATAGTACTATAATACCTTTACAAACAAACAAACAAAATGATGAATTCATAGCAACAGAATTCATTTGCCTCTATTAGCTAGCTTGCATTGTTAAGCCTTACACAGAAGGGTCTTAACTTAAAGGCTTCCCAAGGCGTATCAGTTACTTCTTGGTTGCTTCCTTCTTCCTTCCTTCCATATCACAGTTTCTGAGAGGATGAGCAATCTTTGATTGGGCACCAGGAATGCTATGGGTGCCTGTGCATAGCAAGGACCAGGGAACGTATTAGTGAAGGGAAAAAAAATAAAGACTAAAATCTACAAACTGAACTTTTGAAAATAAGGCAGATATGCCCTTTCTGTGAATCAACTGAAAAGAATGTGAATGGTATTGTGGATAACCTGCTCAGGTTAATCAAAAATAAAAATAAAAGAGAAAGAAAAGAAATAAAAGTGATGAAATCCAGTTCCCACTGTGTCACTGCCATGATGTCACATAAGAGGGAGAGAAGCTCAACCGTTCTCGTGTGATCTCAGGGTTCATGACGTCAGTAGAAGGCCTCAAGTAATTTATAGCATTGTGTTTACTCTGGAGCCATTTGAAATGTATTAATACATGCAGCAGCAGCTGTCTCTTTTACAAGAGAAGTGTGCTCACATGAGCTCTCTCACCCAAACTGAGAACATAAGCACACTCTAATAGCAAAAGAGGCAGCTGCTGGTGCATGAATTAATGTATTATAAGCTACTCTCTCATTTGTTATTCTTTTTAAAACCCCACTCTATTTTAAAAATATAAATACTCATGGTTTTAAAAGAAATGAAACTAATATGGAGAACTTCATATTTTGATCGATGCTATAAAGAAAAAATTATGTCATGTTCATTGTATTTTAAAGGGTCAATTTATTTGTATTTCAAACTTTACAATTTAAATATTATTTTCAGAAGTGAGGTATCTAGTGTCTTTGGAGTGCTCAAGTTAGTCAAAAAGAAGAAAAGAGTTTTGCTAATTCTAGTTCTGAGACAATGGAATTTATTCAATAGCTTATATATAAGAATGGAAAAATAAATTAGGATTAAGATTAGGATTTTACTTACTGTAATCACTTTCTCAACATAAAATGTCCTACTCTGTAGATAAATAGTAAAATTAAATTTTGATTTACCCATAAGTTACAAAGTTAAACTTAATATCTATCCTTAAAAATATTCTAAGAATTTAACTAAATTGGAAATTCCTGATCGGATTAAAAAAGTAACTTTACTGCATCCAAAAGTAAAGAGTTTTTGATGTTGTGCTTTATATATTATCTGTCCTTAAGTCAATATATAGCTCAGCTATATCTATCTACATATGTGTGTGTGTATTCATTATATATGTATGTACATATGTATATATTCTATTTTATGGCATGCAAAATTACTAATAGCAAAAGTAACTAATGTAATGAAAACACAACATTTCTAAATAATAGAGATACAATGATAGAAATTTCAGTTTTGTTTGGGGTTGGTTTAGTTTATTTTCTGTTTTTTTTATTTTAATAAGCTGGTTTTTAGAAAGCTGAAAGAGAAATTATTTTTAGAAAAATGGAGAGTTGATTCCATTTCCTTGATCTCTTTCAATTCTATTTTATAATTTCCTCTTCTTCTCAGTGCTAAGGTTATATTTCATTTTGTAAATATTGTACTGTGTAAATTTTATACTTCTAATTTTATGCATGATTTTATCATTGTAAAAGATCTGCAAATGAGTTTTCTGTTTATCTGGGAATCTTAAGTATTTAATATCTTTTTATGGTATGCTAGCTCTGTTAACAATATGGCTCATTATTTAATTCAGAAGGAATTTAAAAGGTGTGAGGTTTGTAACAGAAAGTGCTATAGTGATTTGCATTGACCTAATTAGTTCATTTGCATGTTGACCTTTAAAGCCAGTGAAGTTTTGTAAACCCAACTTGTGGTTGTAATAACTCAAAAAAATAAAATAAAACCTGAGAGAGAGAAAAAAACAAAAACGGATAATGTAGATAAATATTGATGATAAACTGAGGAGAAAATATTATTTAAATCACATACTACCACCCAATAAATTATGTAAAGTAAGTTTATTAGGTGGTATATTTTTCTATAAATATTCAGAGCAGTTAGTCAACCAATAGGACCTAACTGCTTCTTTTTAAGTAATGATGAAAAAATAAGTAAGCATCTAAGTTATAGGAGAATTTCATGTCTCTTAAGATCACATTTAAATGTCTTCAAACATAAAGAAGTACTGTAAATCTACTATATATATGCTCATAGATATTGCATATATCTATGACATAACCCAAAATTCAAAATCTTAAAAATTTAAATATATACACTTTTTAAAAATGGTGCAACCTTGTGTTATTTGAAAAAATACAAGATAAATTCCACAGTGGATCTAGCAGGAAAATGATATGGACAGATAAGTTTAAATGAATTCCCATGTCTGAATTACCAGAAATGATTATATTAGGTAACCCCTCAAAATGTGTGCCATTCCACTCACCTTTTCTTTACAATCGTTCATTTAAATACTGAACTTATCCTCCTTAAATCATCTTCAAATTCCTGCCCTTTTTGTCTATTCTTTTATTGAAATCCTTTCCCAAGGAATCTCCCCCTATCCTTCCAGCCATGGACTTTTCACAAAATTCTCTTCTTCTAGTATATCAAGGTTGTTGGGTCATCCACATGGACTCAATATTGTTCTCCATGTGACCCTTTCAAATAAAGGTTGTTTTTTCTCCTGATCCCCATGATCCACAGCATTTGAGGAATGAGGTATAACCTGGGAAAGAGTCAGAATTGTTCTTGTAGCCTCCAGCCCTTTCTTCTCAAAAAAAAAAATTTTTTTTCATTTGATGTTCCCACTCCTGAGAATTTACCATACTCTATTCCACCATGTTACTTTCATATGTTGTGACCCCAGTCACTTTCCAGAGTTCACCGAACACTTGAACAATTTGTTCACTCTTTGTCTTCAGCTTTCTTCCTGGGTTAGGAGTGTCTATGCGATAACCAAAAACCTACATTGCATTCTTTGACCTCCTCAATTTAAATGTCTTTTTGTCTTCTTCCATGTCAGTGACACACTCCCATGGCCTTCTCCTAGAACTTGTCAACACTTGGGACTACTTTATACCTGAAATCTTAAGCTTTGGGGTACAACTCCACCACCCATTATACTTCAAGCTCTTCAAGTTCATGGTGGGTATCTGTATTCGTACAGCTTCAATAAGAATGAGTCTTCTTATCTTTTCTTTTTTTTAAATTGTTTTTAATGAGTCTTGTTTTCTCCCTTTTCTTCTACTGTTTTGGGGACACAAGTTCCTCAAATCTATAGAGTAGTTCAAAGAATAAATTCCCTCTGAAGGTTACCTCTTCTTTGTGATGCCCACATTTCTCTTAATGGCATAACCATGTGCTCAGTTATGAAACTTTACATTCATCTTTGACTCATCCCTTCTTCCTTTAAAATAACTCTTGAACTCATCTTATTTTTTCAGTGCCACTGGCACGATCAGAGTTTTTATCATCATTGATTTAGAGAGAAACTACCGTAATATCCTCCCAAAGTTCTCCCTGTCTAGCACCATGACTTCCACAGTATTCAATAAATTTTGGTAAATTCACACATGCATGAATGAATGAATCCTTCTTAGAACTAACAAATTAAGTCTCTAAGAGTAAAATTTGAATCATGTTAATGTTTAAAAATTTTATGTCTACTTTCTAAGTAATAAAAATGGTTTTTAGGTAAACATCCAAGCTGTGCTCTCATCTGAGTTCGAACTTTTTTCTAAACTCTTTTCCTATTACTTCTTTATGCAAAGCTCCTTTCTACTCAAATAATTTCTAAGTTATAAGAAACACTGATTGGCTGCCTCCTACATGCCCCCTATTGAGGATACAACCCACAACCCAGACATAGGGCATATCCCTGGCCAGGAATTAAACCAGTGACCTTTTGGTACATGGGACTACTTAACCAACTGAGCTACACTGGCCAAGGCAATGATGTATTTTATTATACTTCTTCTACACTTCTCTGGCACTTACATTATAATTTTAAGATAATATTCATGTACTCTAATTTTCTTTCTCTACTTCTAGATTGAGATTGTCTCAAGATAGGGCATGTATTTTATCAGATTTTGTAGATCCAGCTCTTGGTTCCTGCTTACTAGAAAAACCTCACCAGATATTTATTTATTGAATAAGTAAACACATAGGGGCAGCTATATTATCTTAAGATATCAATATAAAACTCTCTAAAGAGGAAGTAACTCTGAATACACTACAGTTATCAAGGTAATTAATTAGTGTCCTTATCAATGTTTGATGTCTAATTAATTAAACAAATTTATGAGCCTAAATATTTCAAAATTATAATGTGCAGAGTATCTGTATTTTGAGATGAGGATTAGAATGAAGACACTCTAATATTTATTTAAGTTGCTTAAATATTATGTTTAATCATATTGTTTCAACAAAATTATATACTTTAATAATAGGTAATAGTTTATATATATAAATAGGCCATCAACACTCAGGCCAGAGCTTTATCAAAGTTAAGAGAAACTCTAATCCAAAAGAAACCAAGATTTTGTTTTTTATCCTGTCTAATAAAAGAGTAATATGCAAATTAACCATAACTCTGCCATACCCACAAACCATGCCCACCAGCCAATCAGGATATAATATGCAAATTAACCCTAACAAAGATAGCTACAGCCACACAGCGAGCAGGAGGGTTTCCCTGTGATGGAAGAAGCCAAGTTTCTGCAGCCCTGGCCTGTCTTGACCTCTGCTTAAGGTTACAAAGTTTCAATATAGAAGTAAATAAGTCCCAACAGAAATTGCTGCCATGGCAGAGGCAGTAAAGCATCAAAAAGTCTGTCAAATTACAGCAGGAAGGTTAAGGAGAGGTGGGGTAGATAAGAGATCAACCAAAGGACTTGTATGCATGCATATAAGCATAACCAATGAACACAAGACACTGGGAGGTTAGGGTATGCCTAGGAGAGGGGTGGGGGGTGGGCAATGGGAAGATATGTATACATGTAACACATTAATAAAAAGTTAAAAAAAAAAGAAAAGAAAAGAAATTGCTGCCATGGAGCAAGCAGAAGATTTGGCTCCACTCCAGGCCATAAAATTTTAATTGTAGAAGATAAATGAATCCCAGATACCAGGACCTCTGCTTGGGTCACCAGAAGGTGTGACTGGCCTGCAAACCACCACAGGCCCCTCACCCTGGCCACCCTACATCCCAAGTGAACCCCCATCTTTATCTGGGACACCCTTAAGGGCAAACCAGCTGGCCCCACCCATGCACTAAGCCTCTATCCTATCTAATAAAAGAGTAGTATGCAGATTGACCATCACCCCAACACACAAGATGGCTGCCCCTATGTGGTCAAAGATCCTGCCCCCATGTGGACACAAGATGGCCACCACAAGATGGCTAGAAGGGAAGGGTAGTTGGAAGGAACAGGTCTGCAAGGGAGGGAAGTTGTGGATGATCAGGTCAGCAGGGGAGAGCAGTTGGAAGAGACCAGGCCTGCAAGGGAGGGCAGTTGGGGGGGACCCAGGCCTGCAGGGGAGAGCAGTTGGGGGGACTAGGCCTACAGGGGAGGGTAGTTAGGGGTGACCAGGCCCACAGGGGAGGACAGTTAAGGGCAAACAAAATGGCAGGGGAGTTATTAGGCATCAATCAGGCTAGTAAGGGAATGGTTGAGGGGTGATCAGGCTGACAGGCAGAAACAGTGAGTGGCAATCAGGAAGGCAGGCAAGCAGTTGGGAGCCAGCAGTCCTGGACTGTGAGAAGGATATCCTACAGTGATCGGGTCTAAAGTGGCAGTCGGAAATCCCTCGAGGGGTCCCAGATTAGAAAGGTTGCAGGCTAGGCTGAGGGACACACACCCCCTGCATGAATTTCATGCACTGGGCTTCTAGTCTATAATAAAGTTGAAACTTAAGCTTTCTAAGAAAATCTATCTAAGAAAAAATATAGATTAAGCTTCCATAAAATACCAGTGGTGTCCACTCAGTGATGCTAGGTATGCTTCCTAGAAAAGTCATTGTAAGAAGAGTCTCATAAGTTTGCTACTATCCAACTGTGAGCAATAAGTACATTTAAATTTCTTACTTGTACTTGGAACAGGGCAGAAGATTAAATAGATACTATTCAGCCAATATTTACAAGGAACACACTATGTGTCAGGCACTTTTTGACTAATGAGAATTTAATAGGAAAAAATATATTAAGAACACAATTCTCATTGTATTAGGGAAAATAGGATTTAATCAAATAATTAAGGTTTATATCATATACATGATCATTTCCTAAGGCTTGTGTATTTCCAGAAGCCCTTATACATCACCTACCTGCACTTTAAGATGATCATTTCAGTCCCATCCTCCTAGAAGTGGTCAAATACATGAATCCTTGGCCACTCCAGATTGTAACAAAATTTTGCTTTATCTTGTGATTTTATAGGATTTATCCACAATTTTTGCAGCATGACCTAAACTTGTACTTTCTTATTTTATTAACTAGATTATAAATTAACTAGAGGCCCAGTGCACGAAATTCGTGCATGGGTGGTGGGGGTGTCCTTCAGCCTAGCCTGCTCCCTCTCCAATCTGGGACCCCTTGAGGGATGTTCTACTACCCTTTTAGGCCCGATCCAGGTAGGACATCCCTCTACAGTCCAGGACTGCTGGCTCCCAACTGCTCACCTGCCTGCCTTCCTGATTGCCCCTAACTACTCCCCTGTCAGCCTGATTTATGCCTAACTGCTCCTCTGCCAGTCTATTTGTCCCTAACTGCCCTCCCCTGTGTGCTTGGTCCCCCCATCTTTTAGTGGCCATCTTGTATCCACATGGGAGCAGGATCTTTTGACCACATGGGGGCAGTCATCTTGTGTGTTGGCGTGATGGTCAATCTGCATATTACTCTTTTATTACATAGGATAGAAGCCGGGAGCATGGGTGGGGGCCAGCTGGTTTGTGCTGAAGGGTGTCCTGGATCAGGGTGGGTGTTCCCCTGGGGCATGGAGTGGCCTGGGTGAGGGGCCTGTGATGGTTTGCAGGCCAGCCACACCCTCTGGCAATCCAAGCGGAAGCCCTGGTATCTGGGATTTATTTATCTTCTATAATTGAAATTTTGTAGCCTGGAGCAGAGGCAAGCCTTCTGCTTGCACAGCCATTGAAACTTTGTTGCTTTAAGCAAAGGCCTGGCCAGCCAGGGTGTGGGGAAAGCTTGGCTTCCTCCATCACCGGAGTAACCCAAGCCTCCCTCCTGCTCTCTCTATGGTCATAGCCATCTTGTTTGGGTTAATTTGCATACTCACTCTGACTGGCTGGTGGGCATGGCTTATGGGTGTGTGGAGGTATGGTCAATTTGCATAGTACTCTTTCATTAGACAGAATAGGCATTCTCTTATCATTTAGTGAATTACTTTAATAGATTCAGACATAGATAGCAAAGAGCAGTGATTCCAACATTAAAAACTAGGAAATGTAGAAAGAAGAAGAGATTCAGTAAAACTAATACATACCCACATTAACCTCTTTATTACTTTGCAAAATATGGTGTTCCTCTGGCCAATGTGAGGGACTCGTTCCCTACTTGAGTATGCTTCCTTTAATTGGTTCATGGGTCCCAGAATACACATAAATTCAGAGAGGCATCTTGTATATGTGTTCCAGTAGTTTCCAAAATATACAGGTCTCTGTATAAGTGACTCTAGAAATTCAAATAGAATTTTTTAAAAGCCAGCCCTACTCTGAGCTGGAGGGAGGCTCTCTCAAAACTCAATTAACATTTCCTAATATTCAAGTTTGTAAAGACCCTTTCATTACAGCCTTTGGCTATATTTAGCACTTTTGTACACTAATATTAAACCACAACAGGACAAAACAAAATATCAAATGCAGGACCTATAGAGTCAGGATCATCGATTTTATACTCAAAGCTATAAAACAAACCAAGACATTATCTTCTTTGTTTCTTCTAATTTTAGATTGTGAAGACTAAATGAAAACAAAAAACAACAGGGTGTGGTATACTTTGGCATTGATTCAAAATATATGCTATCACTAAAAATAAATAATGACATATTAACAATGCTACAGCATTGGAATTCTTTTTAGTGTTCTAATAATAATGTCTTTTCTGATTACTGTAAAAAGGAGATGATTCTAATGGTTATGGTGACAACTGAATTCCTACATGACAAATAACAGCATAACCAGTCCTCAAGGAAAACAAATGCTTGGAAAAGGATTTTACAATTGGAAAGGTCCAGATTTCTCAGGATTTGAGCTCCAGAATAATACATGGCATTTCCTTCTGAGACATTAGGGATATTGAGAGAAATAAATCAACAATAAATCATTTAGGGTTAATCCAGTCAAATTAACTATAGATCAATACAATCTCAACTACCTTCCTTTTGAGCCCAAAGAATCATTTCTTCACTAGTACTCTTCCATTTACCTATTTCTCTTTCGCAGACTTTCTTAAGACTGCCCTCTTTTCATTTGGAAACTACTTCAGAGGGTGTGAAAGAAAAATAATGGAAATGAAATTAAATTCAGTCAGACTTGTAATTGATTAGTAGCTCTGGATTTCAATGTAGCTCTGGATTTCAATGGGGAATGAGGTTAAAATTACTTGCCTTAAAATGAGTCTTGATAATTAATTGTAAAGTTTAATTGCCCAAGCTAGTTACAAAGGCTAAACAAAATTTTGTGTATTTCTTTGATTTTCCATTTTTTCCTATTGAAAGAGGAGAAGAGAAAGGCACATTTGCACTTAAGCTTCAAAAAACTGATCATCTGCTGAAATCGGTTTGGCTCAGTGGCTAGAGCGTCGGCCTGCAGTGATGTCAAGGGCATGTACCTTGGTTGAGGGCACATCCCCAGTGGCATGCAGGAGGCAGCTGATTGATGTCTCTCATCGATGTTTGTAACTCTCTGTCCCTCTCCCGTCCTCTCTGTAAAAAATCAATAAAATATATATTTAAAAAAAGATAATCTTTTATACCTTTATAATAATTTTAAATATGGCATTTCAGCAGCTATAAACTCAAAATATGAAAAAAAATTTCCTAAAGAAATGCATTTTTCCAAAAAAAATAGCGTTCTATTTATAATTTTTCATTCATGTATAGTAAATATGGTCTTTAGTTATTCTACATTGCTAAAAATTTAACCTACTAAAGTCTTAGCACAGAAGAGAAAAATTTATTTAGGCACCAATGTTAACTTTTAAAATCATGTA
Source organism: Lasiurus cinereus (assembly GCA_011751065.1). Classification (NCBI taxonomy): domain Eukaryota; kingdom Metazoa; phylum Chordata; class Mammalia; order Chiroptera; family Vespertilionidae; genus Lasiurus; species Lasiurus cinereus. The sequence goes on from JAAGEH010000040.1 coordinate 7,284,423, forward strand.
TAATTCTTAAAATATTATAATAAATATAATTTTTAGAAAACATTACTAGATCAAATTAATTTAGAATATCATTTTAAAAATCCATTGTTTAGAAATCTGCTCTTTATTTCATATTTCACTAATTGTTACATTTGTATTTTTGTTAAGGACTGTCAACCCAATAGTTGTGTGTAAATAAGGCTAAATCACTTATCATCTGGGACTCAAATATGTACCTCCTTTAGCATCATGTAAATGAGAGTAAGCAAGCAATTGAGATTTCAGTCTTGCAAACTGCTAGAAGCCAGGTGAACATTATAAGTAAAAAATATTCCATTCTATTCTTCTAAAGCCAAGTGGCTCAGTCAGTTGAAGTATCTATCCTATATAGCAAAAAGGTTGTGGCTTTGATTTCCAGTCAGGACATATACTTAGGTTGCAGGTTTGATCCCTGGTTGGGGCGAGTATAGGAGGCAACAGATTGATATTTCTCTCTTACATTGATCTCTCTCTCTCCCCTTTACTCTGTGTCTCTAAAAATCAATAAACATATCCTTGGGTGAACGTGTTTTGTTTTTTTTAATAGAATATTCCATTCTGTTCATATAGAAGCCAGTTCAGAGAAGTGTTGAAGATACTGGATGGTGCTAACTTAATTGAATTCCATTTAGTTCTAATCACCACCACATATTCAGCACCTCCTGTTGTAGGGGCCATGATGGTATATTAAACTGATGTCTTTTTTGATCTAGCAAAGACATCACACTCCATAATAATATCACCAAATATCATGTTGCCACACTTACCACAAATCCTCTAGAATCAATTCAAACATTTACTTACTGAGGATGGGCACCAAAGACAGACTCTCTAAGAATGGACCCAGTAATGGCAATCAGGGGAGTTGGGAAACAAAGGATACTATTTTTTTCTCTAACCAATGAATCTTTTTGTACCCCAAGTTTGTCAATGGCAGCACCATCCTGCTAATAATATAGATGGTAAATTTAGATTCATTATTGACTCCATACTTCTTCCTATTAAATTAAGGGGTTGCAAATATAGTCAATATTAATATTGGTTGATTCTTTTGTGTTTTTCCTGTTATCATTGAAATTTGTACCTATTATTTAATATGTATATTATTTTAAAATATCCTAATTCATTGCTTTTTTCTTGCCTTCTACACAACATTGCCAGATTAAATTTCTTAGAGCAATACCTTGTTTATAATGTTATAGCATTCAAAAGTCTACAATGGATCCCTTTTTCACTTAGAATTAATTTCATAACTCTCAGCCACTCAACATCTATATTCCAGGCTGTAATTATGCATTATGCTTCTACATATTACCTATATATTTTTTATCATAGACTTTTTAAATCATTCCATATCATGCTTTGCATTTATTTTTCTGACCTTCACATCCTTACTTATGCTTTTCTGCTACCTGAAGTGCTCACTTTACCTCCTCCTTGTCATCTCTGACTTATGAAATTCTTCCTATTATTCAAGGGCCCTTCTAATTGTCACCTCTTTTGTAAGATGCTCCCACATCTGAACTGTTTTTCTTACCATTATATCCCTGTAGCTCTTGCTGCGGTCCTTGAACCAGCAGCGTCAACATCACCTTAGAGCTTGTTAGAATTACAATATCTCAGCGCTCATCCCAGACATACTAATACATATTCTGAGTTAAAAAAAAATTCCTGGGTGATTCATAAGCACACTACAGTGTCAGAGGCACTGCTATAGTACAACTCCTATGAATTAGCAATTACAACGGTACCTTATATTGCTTTGTGTACCTAATTTTATAAAAATTGTTAGGCCCCTGTTGTCCCCAAATACCTCATTTCATCCCTGACTCCAACTACCTGTGTTATCTTTTAGAAGTTGCTTAATTTTACTGAATCCCACTTTCCACTATAAAAATGGAGAAAATAATAACACATAACTAAAAGTATTTGAGGCTTAAATGATATTACTTTTGGAAAAGCACATTGCACAGCACCTGCTACATAAGTTAAATAAAAGTTGACTTTATGTTATTCATCCCTTCCTAACACAGTAAAATTTCTTGTGGAAGGAAAATTGTGTCTTATACATTCTTCAGTTTCCCTAGTCATGCAGGAGAGTGTAAGGGCCCCAGTGAAAAGCCAGTTCCAGAAAAGCAGGAAGCTTATCTGCTTATTTACTATTTATTCATATATATATATATATATATATATATATATATATGTATGTATATATACACACACACATACATACAGTGGTACCTTGAGATACGAGTTTAATTCGTTCCGTAACCTTGAGGCATGGGAAACTATGAGACGCTCGAGTGGTGGTAAACTGGTGGGTCGTATGCAGCCGGCCGAGCCACTTGACTACTCCTATCTCAAATGTTGCTCGGATTTCAGAGCAAAAATCACTCGCTCGATGGCTCCTATCTCAAAAATCTCGTATGTTAGGGCACTCGTATCTTGAGGTACCACTGTATGTATGTGTGTGTGTATATATGTATTAGAGGCCCAGTGCACAAAATTCATGCATAGGGGGGTGGGTGTCCCTCAGCCCAGCTTGCATCCTTTCCAATCTGGGACCCCTCGAGGGATGTCTGACTGCCTATTTAGGCCCAGTCCCACTAGGCAGTCAGTCATCCCTCTCACAATCCAGGACTGCTGGCTCTCAACTGCTCACCTGTCTGCCTTCCTGATTGGGCCTAACCACTTCTGCCTGTCAGCCTGATTGATGCCTAACTGCTCCCCTGCCAGCCTGTTTGCCCCTTACTACCCTCCCCTGAAGGCCTGGGTCCTCCCACCCCCAACTGCCCTTCCTTGCAGTCATGATCCCTCTCAATTACCCTCCCCTGCTGGCCATTTTGTGGTGGCCATCTTGTATCCATGTGGGGGCAGGATCTTAGACCACATGGGGAAAACCATCTTATGTGTTGAAGTGATGATCAATCTGCATGTTACTCTTTTATTAGATAGGATAGAGGCCTGGTGCATAGGGGGCCAGCTGGTTTGCCCTGAAGGGTGTCCAGGATCAGGGTGGGGGTTCCCTTGGGGCCTGGGGTGGCCTGGGTGAGGGGCCTGTGGTGGTTTGCAGGCTGGCCACACCCCCTGGCAATCCAAGCGGAGACCCTGGTATCTGGGATTTATTTATCTTCTATAATTGAAACTTTATAGCTTGGAGTGGAGACCTGGGCCAGCCAGAGTATGTGGAAAGCTTGGCTTCCTCCATTGCCAGAGAAACCCAAGCCTCCCTCCTCCTCTCTCCTTGACCATAGCCATCTTGGTTGGGTCAATTTGCATGCTCTCTTCTGATTGGCTGTTGGGTGTGGCTTGTGGATATAAGTGATGGTTAATTTGCATATTACTCTTTTATTAGATAGGATGTATATGTTTTATAGTGTATGATTATTGTCAGAGTGATGGTTAATTTGCATATTATTCTTTTATTAGATAGGATATATATGCTTTATAGTGTATGATTATTATCAGAGAAAGTCATTGCAATATAATCCTATAAAAATGGTTTAGAAATCAGATTAGTCTGCAAAAGACAAAAGGCTAGGACAACTTAAATAATTGAATTCTAATATATATTTACTAAATTAAAAGTAATTGCTATGTTTGATGAAGTATATAAGAAAACTAAACATTTTTGAACTGCTATACCATATTATCAACATTTATCTATTTGGTTTTTAAGTTTTTTATTGATTTCAGAGAAGAAAGGAGAGGAGAGAGAAAGAAACATCAATGATGAGAATCATTGCTCCAACTGCCTCCTGCAGGATTCAAGATTGAGCCCTTGACCCAGACATATGCCTGTAGCGAAATCAAATTATGACCTCCTGGCTCATAGGTTAACACTAAACCACTGAGTCACCTCAGCCAGGCCCAAAGTTTATTTTTTTAAAAATGCACACAAAACTAGTCACAACAGGCTAAAAGTATGATATTGCTTATTGTCCCATTTCAGTTCCCAAAAGTAACTCCAGAAGTGGAGCTGAGTTGAAGGTACCAGTGAGGTTAAGGGAAGATGTAAGAGAATTGATTATCTAAAGAATTTCCTTAGAAGAATGAGAAGTAATCTATACATTAAATTCTCCCATGAAAGAATTTTTAAATGTCTCCTAATTTTGGCTAAGTAACTCTTCAGATTAAAGTCAAAATAGTTGAACAATGATAAACCCCTAGGAAACATAAAAATATGTATTCTAATAAAGGTTGTTTAAAAATAGGTTACAATCAAAAGTTGTAATATTTTTCTTTCCTGAGGATCTTTATTAATAGAACTGGCTTTGACAGATTTAGAATTGCTATTAAGAGTTAAATTATTTCTTCTGACCTTTTAGCCCTAAAATCTTTGAAACATACAAATAAATAAGTTGGTTCCCTTTATTCCCTATTCAACAGACATCAGCAATTAACTTTATTCTTACTCTCTAAGAGTTGACTAGATTTCATGAACTGTGAGAGTTCACATCATGTTCACTGTCCTAAGTACATCCTTAACCCTAATCAGTATATTTTCTCTTTAGCCCATCAGGCCTTGATATGTTATTTCACACAATGTAATTTCTCATAAACCATAAATGACATTTAATGCTCCAGGAACTGTGTCAAATGTTATGGTAAGATTTTTAAATATATATTTTTATTTCAGAGAGGAAGGGAGAGGGAGAGAGAGGAACATCAATGATGAGAGAGAATCATCAATCAGCTGCCTCCTACACACCCATGACTGGGAATCCAGCTCACAAACTGTGTTATGTGCCCTGACTAGGAATTGAACTATGACCTCCTGGTTTATAGATCAATGCTGAACTACTGAACCATAACACCTGGGAGACTTTTTTCATGAGTGAATAATTTGGGGACCATTGTAGAAATATAAAACAATGTGAGGGGAAAAATGAATTCCTTAACAAAAAGTGTTAATAGACTTTTATTCCTTGTGGCTGTGAAGCCTGTATATGCCTTCCTAAACCATTTCAGCTCTTCTTTTCAGCATTTAATAATACATTATGTGCCCTGCCCAGTATGGCTCAGTTAGTTAGAGCTTCATCTTGGAAACCAAAAGACCTTGGTTTCCATTTCTCAGTCAGAGTGAGTATGGGAGGCAACCAGTTGATGGTTCTCCCTCACTTTGATATCTCCCTCTCCTCTCCTCTCCTCTCCTCTCCTCTCCTCTCCTCTCCTCTCCTCTTCTCTCTCTCTCTCTCTCTCTCTCTCTCTCTCTCTCTCTCTCTCTCTTTCCCCTCTTAAAATTAATAAACATATTCTTGGGTGAGGATGATGTGAAAAATTATTTAATATTATATAATGTAAAAAGGCAAACTGTCTGGAGGTCTGTATCTTCTCATCATCATGCACTCCCCAAATCCCACAAATTCAATTTTAAAACGTGAAGATTAATGCAGACCTTTATTGTAGATTGTCCTGAAAGGGAAAGCAGGGTTTCTCCAAAGCACTGAGCCACGCTAAGTCTAACATGCTGAGTATATCATCAGTCCAGGCTCCAAAGCTTCCACAAAGGCTGCTCAGCAATTGCTCCGCCCCCTCATAAGCACACCCTCTCCATGCTGCCTTGTCTCTCTTCTTCCACCAGGACTCCCACACATGGTCCTCTCTGCCAATACAACACTCTGCAAATGTTGCCATGTCTCATACTCTGACTCTTCACTACCAAGCACCAGCCTCCTGAAGAAAAGGAAAATACCCTTTTTGGTACATCTCAAGCAGATGTACCAATTTAATTTAATTTTTTAAAAACAATAAATATTTATAAATTGCATGTAATCTGTGTTCAAGGTGAGTGGCTAAATGCTAGAAAAATTAGTTGAGGAACAAAGAGCATTTGCATAATTTTAGCCCTCTAAGAGTGTTAAGGACTATGTTTTTGTGTTTCCCCAAAATTCATGTTACAATCCTAACCTCCAATGGAATGGTTTTAGGATGTGGGCACTTTGGGAGGTAAATATGTTTATCTGAGGCCATGAGGATACAGCCACCACGATGAGATTATTGTCCTTGTTAGAGAAAGAAACTAGAGTTATCTGTCTCTGTCATGTAAAGTTACAGTGAAAAAGTAACCATCTGCAAATCAGGAAGAGGGTCCCCACCAGGAGCAGGACCATGCAGGTATCCCGAGCTCAGACTTCTGACCTCCAGAACTGCAAGAAATAAATGTTTATTGTTTAAGCTACTCAGTCTGTGATTGTTTGTTATAGCAGCCCACACTGACTAAGACAAAGAACAGGCAATATGGATAAAGGAAAAAAGGGAAAAAAAGTGCAGAAGATACAATTAAACACTGTATAAGTGCTGGGAAAGAAACAACAAATTATTAGTGGGGGAATGCGGAAATTAGTATCTTGAGAACAAGACATTTAAGCTGTGAGCATACTTTCAATATGCATCAAATGCATTTCAGACTAAAGAGAGATGATAAACATAGGCAGATAAATGTGAAAGCACATTACATGTTTGAGGAGTATCAGAATGACATTAAGTACCTGAAAACTCAAGAGCATAGGGAAATGGGATGATGCTGGAAAATGAAACTGGAAATTGACTTTGACTCCACTAGAGTCTTTCAACAAAAAATAATTGAGCATCTACAATGTGCCAAGTATACCATGTTAGTGCTGGGGTAGAGGGTAAGTAAAGGTACTCACATAATCCCTGATCTCATGTGATCTATAATAATCTATACTAATAAAAGCACAATATGCTAATTAGACATGACATCCTTCCATCATGGGATCCAGGCAGCCGCCTCAGCTGCAAAGGCCTATTCTTGCACAAATACTGTGCATCAGGCCTCTAGTTATAGAATAATATAGTGCCAAACTGAATAAGAACTGTAAATGGTGACAAGCAAATAAAGGAGATATTAACAGTCTGGAGGCATATTGCATGGGGGCCTGTCTGAATGATCAGTGAAGGCTTCAGTGAACATCCTATATAAAAGGACTGGCACCTTCAAAAGGATACTGTGAGAATAAAAACAGAGAGATAAATCTGGAGAAATAAACAAGAAATAAACTATGCATGGCCAAAAAATTCATCATTAGGATTGGGAATGCATTGAAGGTGATGGGTAGTATGGATCTGAAAAAGAAACTTTTCCTGGATCAGGGAAGTCTTTTAGGCTAAGAATTTGGCATATGAAAGGTATCCCATAAAGCTGTGGTCAGAAAACTGCAGCTCACAAGCCACATGCAGCTCTTTGGCCCTTTGAGTGTGGCTCTTCCACAAAATACTATGGCCTGGGCAAGCCTATTTTGAAGAAGTGGGATTAGAAGAAGTTTAAGTTTAAAATTTTGGCTCTCAAAAGAAATTTCAATCCTTGTACTGTTGATATTTGGCTCTGTTGACTAATGAATTTGCCAACCACTGCAATAGAGCAATATTGAATGCATTTCTAGAAATGGAACAACTGAATCAGCATTAACTGAATTGTCCTTATAGAGATATATCTTCTTAGAATCATTTATAGACAGAGTGTAGAGTCACTCTTTCATTTTCTCCAAAATTCCTGGAATCACAGCATGCTTCAGCCACATGGGCTTGCAACTATAGTTGGTTGTAGTTGGTTCACTGCTGCGCTGATATTTTTAATGGCCTTTATAAAGTCAAAGCACCAGTCCCTAATTGCCTGTCATCTCAATTTGGCTCTCCCTACCATTTCATTAAACTCCTTCAGCCACTTGCAAAAATTAATCTTTATGTTTGGCAATATATTTTTTGCTCGATTATGGAGGGTAGGCTGATCCATCACATTTTCTGGTAGCCATCCTGAGTCAAAATTAATCATAGGAATTATATAATAACTAGAAGCCCGGTGCACAAATTCATGCACCAGTGGGTCCCTCAGCCTGGTCTGTAGGATCAGGTCAAAACCGGCTCTCCCACATCCCTCAAGGGGTCACAGATTGCAAGAGGGCTCCAGCCAGGCCGAGGAACCCCACCAGTGCACAATAAGACTGAGGAGAGATTCAGGAGGTTAGCCAACCAGGGAGGGACTGAAGGAGGGCTTCAGGGTGGGAGGGCTCCAGGGCATGTCTGCTCTATCTCACTCAGTCCCAATTCAGCAGCAAGCTGATCTACTGGTCAGAGAATCTACCCCTTGGTGCTCAATGCACGTCATAGCAAGCAGTTGACCATCCTTAGCATATCATTAGCATATTATACTTTGATTGGTTGACTGGCCAACCAGTTGACTGGGACACTTAGCTTTTATTATATAGGATGGCAAAAAGAGACACTGACATTGAGAGCATTTTCAGTATGGTATGTTGACATGGATTGGCTAAGAGAATAAATCTAGCACAAAATGTCACATTGGCTCTTATTGGCAAAGAGATTCTGCTGCACACAAATCACAAACAGCTATTTCCAAACAGTTGTTAAATTGTATATGAGTGAGTATGAAATAGATTTTTAGAAATAGATTTAGGTACAAATAGCATTATAACATATCAGATCCCTATAACAAATTGGGACACTAAATTGCGCTTACACATATTTGGGTGGTTAGTTTGTAATGATAGAATCACATGTGTGTGTGTGTATTTTGATTGGCAATACTTTGTGTACTATTAGAACTATAGTAACTAACAGTGCATTTAAGAGAACATTTTTGGTGTACAAAATATGTGAAGACATTAGTAAGGTAAGAAAAAAAAGGAAGATAGTGTATTCTCACAACCACAAAAATGACAGCTACAAGTTGAAGAAAGTCCTTGCTAAAAAGAACTGCATGGTGTCACTCCTGGTAACTTCTGTTACAAGGCCTGCTCCTCAAGCTAATAACATTATAATGAGCAAATACATATGCAAATGTGGTAACTAATAATCAGAGGCAGAGTAACAATGTGGTCTTGTGAGATTCTCATTGCAGGAGAAGGCGGGTTAAGATATACAGGCTTTGTATAAAGAGAGGACAAGAAGTGAGATTACAAAACAGGGAGTGATTTGAGTGATAAATATAGATGAATTCAGGAGTCTGGTGAATTTTGTTCATTTTCAGTAAATGAACAAACTCTAGACAGAAAGACAATGAAATTAATTCACCGGGTGACTTTTGTTAACTGGCTTAAACTATAGCAATTGTGGCATTTTCTCCTTTGAATGTTCGCCTTGCCCACTAATATCTCCATAGTGGTCTGAGCAAGACCAGTAGAATTAGAGTAAGAAAGTCAAGAGGAGAATATTAAGACAGTGTTGTGTGTTTTGAAAAAAATTCTAGATTCAATGTAGCAAAGGGATTTAAGAAAGGGCAATAATGGATTAAAGAAGACCAGTAAAAAAGATTAAAATGGCTGCCTAACCAACAAAGATGTTGTAGACTAGCTCATTTCCTGTTGTGACAAAGCGTTCTAGGTTTATTCTATTGTCCCTGATCACTCATTTTGAAGTTCCACTGAACAACAATCTCAGGACAATTTCTTCTTGACTCTGCATTATATCAAGTAGAAACAGCTGCCTCTTTCCCCCACTCCACACTATTCCAATCTATTGCTTTCTGATAATCCCAGTAGTCTGCAGAGTCACATTCTCTACCACCATTTTGTTACATACTTTCAGATCTGCCTAATACCTCTCTAGTTCCAACGCCAGTCATGGGCAGTTTTCAGGGTTCATGTTCATAGGTAGCCCTTGTGTTGGTGGTAAGCAACAAGCAATTATAAATGCCTTGGATGTACCTTATATTAATTACTCAGTGTTATTTAAGGCATTCTCACAGTAAGTTTTCAAATAAAGCCATATACCTCCTCCCTGGATGCAAGAGAAGGACCCTGGAAAGAGTAAAAGGACCTGTGTCAAGTCACACACAGCTAGTCAATGACAAGGCTGATTTGAACCCAGGTCTTCAATGACCTCAGTAATGGACCTTCTCGCGACATGGTACTGCCTCCTAGTGGAACATGGGCCTTTGGCTGATTTTTGTAGCTCATGGTACCAAATGGATCAATAATAGTTTTGAACTACTTTAAAAATAAACAAACTCTTGATATCCAGCCCTTGATATAGGGCATACTGTGACACTTAAAAGAGAGTTTACTATTTTCTTAGATTCTCAGTTATTTACCATTGCCAAGAGGGTTGATCAATAAGCTGTCTACATCAAGTCTTCTGGTTAGTATCTCTGGAAATAGGGCATAATTTTTTACAGTTCTAAAAGACTCTATTACTACTGGTGTTAGTAGCAGGAAACATAATATTTCATATAGAGATCACTGGACACAGCTTAATAAAATGAGCATGGGACAGTGGATATTGAATACATACAGGATAAAGGAAGGAACAGGAGCTCAAAATAGCAATGTTGCTGAAATAACAGTAACAACACATCTACTATATGCCAGCAGTGCTCAAGTTACTTTTCAGATTTGAGTCCTTTAATCTCCTATGAGAGGGAGGCATTTCTGTTTATTTTATAAGTGAGGAAAAACTGAGGCTTAGAGAAGACAAGTACTCTGTCCAAGGACACACTGCTTATAAGGGGAGAAGCTAGATTTATAATTCTAGGTTGACTTAGTTCCAAACCTTTGCTTTTTCTACTATGTAATTCTATCTTTCTGCTTAGAAATCTCTATGAAAAAAAATTAAAGAACATTTTAATTTATTTATGTAAAGCACTATGAGGGAAAACAAAGACAAGCAAGACAAATATAAACTATAGTGTCTCCCTCCAAAAGCTCACCATCCAGTAAGAAGCCTCTAAAATATTTATTTAGCCTTTCTGATACTCTAGTGGTCTAACCATACCTTCAAAAATCTATTTCCCATATGCCCATGAAGGGTACTTTTATCCTTATGTATTTTCCATTTTAAGATTAGCAAGCCATCAGTTCAAAACAGTGATCAATATTTTTAACTTGACCTTTCTCTTCATGTATCTGTGTATAGATACATAGGTGTATGTGTATACATTATGTCCTACATGTAGGTACTGCTTATATAGATACACATATAGGTCAGACATGAACTATAACCTTTTCAAAATGTATTATTTGCATCAATTGGAAAAGTGAGGCACAGAGCTGCTTTTGTTTTGTATGGTCAGATGAATAGATTCAATGCTATTATCACATAAAGTAATTTCACTATTCCTTTACTTTTCATTCAATTCTCTAGCGATTGAGTCGTATTTCACTCAAATATATATGCACAAGTTAATACAATATATTCTTTTTTCAATTAATAAAGTGCCAAAACAGTCTCATACATGATTCTATCACAGTTAGACAAGATCCTTTGTTCCAAAATGATTATGGAGAAAATAAAAATAGCAGCTTGTGGGTCCAGATTATGTTGCAAATATAAGTAGTAATTTTGATCACTGAAGACAGATGTCAACTGAAAACAAGACCAAGGTGATGAACTCATTTTATCTTGACCGCCAAATATCAGCCAAAAGACAATGAGCAGCATCATCAGTGGCTAGTCCTGGATTTGAACGGGTGACCTGAAAGTAACAGGCTTTTTACTCTCCTTTCCTCAAACCAATCTCTAAAAGCACACAGTTCCCCTCGTCTGACATCCCCAGATTAGTAATTGAATACATAACAAAGCAACAGATGGCCTTTCGATTTCTAAAGACAAAATGTTGAAATGTTTGGTGTTTTCATCTGGGTCTTCCTTTGTCTTTCTAGTTTGACAGTTTTGAAAACAATAACTTTTCTATTGCGTTCTCTTTAGATGCTCTAAGTTGATATTTGCATAACTGACCATCAAATACATTTTATGTGGAGGAGAAGTGTAGCCTTGCTGGAGAGCCTTTGCTGAGTAATGCAATCCCCAGAGAGCCAGAGCAGCACTCAGAGACAGATGCTCAGTGAACTAACTGCCTCCTAACTGCAGGGGTGGCCTACCTCTTGTATAAATGTAAAGCCCCATGAAAGCTAAAAATAAATGGGAACATAGGGATGTAATGTAATGTGCTCACCATTTTGGGCTTCAGAAGTGCACGGCAAGATTTCCCCTTGGGATCACTTGACTTTGTAGCTTGTTTCTCTCTATGTCCTTCATCATTACCTTCTTGCAGACACCTGAACTATTCGTGTTTCCTTAACTGGAGCTCAGCTCTTAAAAGCAACCCCCCAAATCCTTCATTGCCAAGAAGGTCATTATATAGTAGATAGAAATCTTAAGAGGAAAAATCCTATATCAACTGGTGGTATAATCCCCAAGGGGAAACAGACTTTAGTTGAACAATCAGAAACCTGGCCTGCTTTATGGTGTTTACACTGCTGCTTGCTAATGGATCACCATAAAGGAAGCAAAAGGGCTCTTACACCATTGAGTAGGCTATCATGGGAGTCTTCTGAGTGTGCCTTTTTTATTTGCTGCAGTCAGGTTAATGAGCTCACCAGCCCACTTGATGTTGAGGACTTTGTAACAAAGCAATCTCTCATTAAATGCTGCCTGGCACCACTCTCTTGAAGCAAAGGGACATTCAGATTATTGAATGCCTTTGTACTCCTCATTCCTACCAGGCTGTGGAGTCCAGCAGTGGCATCAGTCCCACACACTTCCTGGCAAGCATCCAGTCATCCGCCTGCCCTCTTCAAACGGCATGGGCATTTGCCAATCTAAGCAGCACTGGTAGGCAAACAAGCATGGCACACGACTCCTTTGGCTGAGAGCCAAATGTGCAGCTGAACAATCTAATTTGTTTTTACTGTAGAGGGAAACATTCTTCCCCATTCTTTCCTATTCAGTTGAATTTACATGTAAAAGTTTTGTTATGGTACAAAGGAATGTGCATTTATCTACATTTTCTTTCTGCTTTTACACCTTTTTAGTCTCAACAGTGCAGGTCATGATTTTGTCTGTGGCTTTATTTTAAGTTCCTCCTGGCTGACAGTTTCTTCAATGAAATGACCCCAGAGTGTTATCAGCTAGCTAGCAGGTGTGTCTCTATTCAGAATCTTGCAGACACAAATGCATCCTGGGTAAAGAGCAATCTATGCACAATCCAGCTTTTTTCAACATTTCTCATGAGATTTAATGGTTCACAGTCATTAAAAAAACTAAAAAGGTGGGCTTTTTTTTTTCCATTTTTTTAGAATGTTGATAATGCCCTGAGATACTGACCTAAATTATTTTTAAGATGCATTTTATTGTATTTTAATTAACAGTTAAATTTTGGTTATTAATAAGTTCTTTCCAAGTTATTACATGCTTATCTGAAAATTTTTGTAGAGCATATAAAACCAATGCTCAAAAATTAAATGTACTCTTGTCCCTGGTATACATTTAGGCATAGATAAGCATGTACTGTTATTTTTAGATAAATAGACATATCACTATATTTATACATTAATTCTATTCATTCCTCAAATAGAATTTATATACAACTTCTCACTATTTTGGGATGGCTCTTTGAAAAAACAATTTAAATTACAATAACCTTCAGAAGCCAGAACATTTTGGGGATTTTCACACATTTAGAAAGATTATCTATCAAATTAAGTAAAAATAGTCAATCTATATTCTTAAATTTTCTTGAGTGCATAAACAAGACAATTACATGTAAATTCAAGGCTGCTTTTGTAAAAAATAGGAAAAAATCAAGTTTAAAACCAAACCAGAGTAAAATAAAGTAAAAATGTATAGCTTAAATACAGCAAATAGCTCTAAGAAAGAAAATAAGTAATCTTAAAACAAGCACATTCTTCCCTCATGCTTTTAAATACTAGAATGTGATGGGGGATAGTGATATAACCATACCTTTTTTTAAGCTTGCATATTGTATTTCCATTTATAGCATGAGATATGCAGCTTAAGAAATAGCAGTGTGGAGTATAAATCAACAGTCTTGCTCTATGGGTCATTTATTCAATGTATTGCATAGTTTGCTTATACATGTTTGCAGTTTACTTAATGTCAATTCAAATATTTTTAAATTGTAAAAGTATTAGCTGTGTTCAAATAACTTGCTTTCAAATCTATTGGTTATTTAATTTTTTACATATTTAATTTTAGAATGATCATTCAAAAAATTATCATTTCAGATCACTGTACTATAGATTAATTTTATGCCTGGTTCTAGGTATTATCTGCTTATTAATAAAGTAAATCATTATTAAAAATAAATCTAGCTCTCAATTTAGTTATTAATTTATATTAAATTATATATTTGCTATATAGTCTTTATAAATTGTCAATTAAAGAAAAATGTGGAAAAATATGGTAATAGTCTAGGATATTTGTGTTCATTATTGTAAGAAAAGAATATATATTAGATAAAATTTATATTTCCTACTATAATTTTTGCTTTAAAAGGTGATGAAGGTATTTAAAAACACAAATGGCTGGCAACAAAGCAAAAGAAAAAACTGAAAATAGTAAATGAGCTGGTGCATAGATTGAGCTTTTCTTACTAGATGGGTGTTCTTTATTGTTCTTAAGCATGCTTCAAAATAGTGGAAATTTATTCTATTTTTAGGTATACATATATATTCATTCTTAGATCAGTCTGGATATTTAAAGTCTTACGGAAAAGTGTTCATTTTGATCCTCTAACTAGAGCAAATGAGCTAACCACATATTTTGGTACACAGGCTCCCTACAAGGTTTCCAGGAAGTCTATATTGCCAATATGAAGTGGTAAAATTCTTTATTATCGTGACTCAGATAATCTGTTATTGTCTGGTACAAAATTAATGGAAAACTGAGAAATGCTTTAAACACAAAAGATTGAAATGTATTAGTCTAATATAAATAGTTTGCCAATTCAGAGTATTTGTGGAGAAACTAATACATTTGAAAATATAACCATGTAACTATCTTTGAAAATAATTGCACAGCAAAATGTTAGAATATGACTAAGATCACATTCTATGCTTAAAGAAAATATACATAAAATCTTTATTCTTCTTAAATATTCATCTCTGGTTATCTTTAAAGCCATACAATGGTATAACTTAATGATAGTCATCTTGTCTATCTTTTGTTCACTAAATTTTTGTTCCTAAAATAATAAATTTAATAAGAAATCTATATGCACATAAGCATGTATGATCAGACATTAGGACATAGCCTATCCCATTGGATGCTGACCAATGTCTATTCAATTTTTGAAAAGGGTCATGTTTTAAAAGAATCAAGATATAATAAGGCATATATATATATATATATATATGCATATTTTACATGCATACCAAAAAGATTGTGCTATTAAAATAACAAATTACAATGCAAAATATGAATAATAACAATATTTTAAAAACCAGAATCATAGCATCTTAACTGATTCAGATAACCAGATTGGTTGGCTAAATGCTCTGCAAGTAGTCTTCAATTTTTTATCTAGCTATTTATAGAAAGCTGCAGAAACAGCTGAGCTGACTGAAGTGATGTCACATTTGCTGATGGAATGGTTTGTTCCAGAGCACGCTCAGAGGCTGCACGAGGCCACTTACGGCTTGGTACGCAACCCTAAGCAGAGAGAAGGTGTAAACATGGGCATTTTTCAGCCCCACCAATCAATATGGCATTGATGACTTTCTCCTGACCTTTAACCTCCCGAGGAATACCAATAGCACCATACTGAATCTTCCTATTTTCAAGGGCTGCCTAGCATAAGCTACCAATTTTACAATCGATCAAAAGTCATCTCTGTGAATAAAGCTTGAGATTTCAGGCAACAGCAAGCAATTTTTGAAAGGTCAGGGCTGGGTTTTTATTTGCTTGACCTGTGCTTTCAACTTGTATCATAGTTCTTTATAACCACTAAAAGTAGTAAGAAAATTTCAGATTTTTCCCCATGTATTTTTAGTAAGCCTTTGGGCATTTTCACTGTCCCTAAAAGAATATGGTTGCATGGCAACCTTCACAGTTGCTATGGAGACTCCATGTGTAAGCAGCTGCTGCAATCAGCATTAACTCCAGGCTTGCAGGTTTGTCATTCCAATACATAGGGAGGGGGAAACAAATAGGACAGCACATTGCCGTAAAGGGGAAGTCACCTAGATAATGTCACTCACAAACATATGTTCCACAATTATTCTTTCCACTGTTTTATTGCTGCAATTATAGCTAAACTAAGATTACAAAATTATATGGTTTTAATTTGCCTCTATTGACTATGTTTCACTTCCACTAAAACCAAGTCTGAACCCACGTATGTAGAAAACTGTGTGTGTCGGGGTTGGTTGGGGGGAGCTTTCTCATTTAATGTCCACAGGAAAAAAGAAAATCAATACCCCTAGAACCCTTTGTATGAAACAAGCAACTTGGCCAAAATATAAATTAGCCTGACATGCAAGGCATGGTCCCTGTCCCAAAGTTCCATCTGTATTTCTAATATTTTCCATTGCATCTGGATCTACCACAAAGATACCTCAGATGACACTGATCCCAGTCTTTAAAATGGAAGCAGAAATGCCAGTTAAGCCATCTTCAGCCTCTATCCTTAACTCATCCCATCAAGCTTAAATATTGCAGCGTGTGGCCCAGTATCAAAATCCTTAAAAAGAAAACGAAAGAACAGAGAGAGTAGGAAAATCATCACTGACATTTCTCTCCAACTAATGTTTAATCTAGCCTTGGTGAGCCTGGGTATTGAAAGATACTTAGATACCAGGATATCTAATGGACAGGCCTAATATTTTGAACGTAGAAATCATTTAACTATAGCATTCATTGAACATATTTGTTGAAATATAGGTTTAAAGTCACCAAAATAGTAATCATTTACTATTTTATTCTAATATTTTAATATCTTATTTGGAGATATGATATTTCTTTGTGGAAAGCTAAGAACTATTGCTAATAATCAGTATTTTACTTCAGGGCAATCTATCCCTTTGCCTTTTAATTTATATGATGTAATACCAGCAGAAAAGCAAGTGAGTAGGTTTTATTATATTTAATACCACTCTAATGGCAGCACAATATTTTTGCTCTATAACATAGAATGACTGCCTTCTTATTTTCAGTTTTTGAATTTGTAAAAAATATTCACAAATCCACAAAATAAGATTTATCAAATGCATTTCTGCTTTTATACATAAACTTCTAAAGTATAGCTATATTAAAATGAAGTTCATTTTAACATTAAGATAGACATAAGTGGTATTAAGTGCTAAAGACAGTTATTCAGTTTTTATATTTATATAGAACATAATCATTATTTTTATTATGTATCACTTAGGACCTTATATCCAGACATGTCAGAGAAAATGTTTCTTGAATGAAATGGTAGTATGTAAAGTCTCTGTGTGTATACCTATGTGTATATACAAAATACACACATATATGTAAAGTATTAGTGGTGTTATCTTTATATTAGTAGAATAATACATGATAATAAAGCATAATTGCCCACTCTTAAAAGCTTTACTTAGAGACATTTAAAAGGTGAAACTTGAAAGTAGCTAAAAGGTAGCACTTTAGTATGTTCATGGTTAAAATATAACACACACAAAAATTTCAGAAACTTATAATTACCATTTTAATGGATCTTTAAATAGATATCTAATTGCAGAATTCATAGACCTTTTTCAAAAGAACCAAATGTTGAGTGATCCAATGGTAGAACAATTTTTTTAATCTGATGTTTTCATTTTTTTACCGCTTGACATATATTAAAGCAGATATTCATTTTTTAATTTCAGTATAAAAATATGCATTCTTCTCCCCCCACCCCATCCTTCCCACCTATCCCCCTTCCCCCCACCCTCACAGACCTCGTTCACTGCCATTTGGACAGAAGCTTATTTGGGTTTAGAGAATCAAGGTACAGTCTACAAACCCTGAAAATGAAAACACTGATAGACCCTTAAGCATAGTAGTGTTAGCAGGTGCTGCTGCAACACACAAATCCAGATAACATTAAGTGACTTATTTTTAAAGCCTGTCCAAGGAAGGTGACATCAAGAAATTGAATTCTTTGCCCTTTACTTTAATAGTTCCTTGTCATGCAATCTTCAAATCAGAAAGGGTGATCACCACAAAACAAATCCCCAACCTGATACATACAGCAGGGGCACCATGTACAGCTCTGTGGACTGGGACTTATGGCCTATTCATCACAGCTTGCATTTTACTGGAAAATAGGGCAGAGAGCTCACCCTCAAGCAAATGCAAACTTACCGACCAGGATTTTAAACCGGCCTTTTAGATACTAGGAACTATAAAAATTATATCAGCTTGTTTTAGATACTGGTCATTGCTAAAGACATTCTATATTAATCAGAAAAGATACTGCATTTCAATTTGTATAACAAGGACAATTGAACAACAAAAAAATGTAATTGGCACAATGTAAACTAAGGTTAAATTTGCCATTGCAAAACTAATCAAAGTATTGGAGTCTTTGAGTTCTATAATAATAGAATACATCCCAGTTAATATTGCAAAGGATATGCCTAAGGCTGAAGATACAAAATACACTTCAAAATGGTTTTCTGATGAACAAGCCATAAGAGCTATTTTCTGTAAAAATGACATGAATCTATGATGCAATTATTTGGATAATTTGAGCACGATTCCCCGTGACTGAGAATACAAAGGTTTGATTTGGCTTGGGAATTAGCTGTGTACATTAAAGATAGTAGACCGGTTTCAACTAAATTATTTGCGTAGCTCACTAAAATAAACAAAAATATAATCTTTTTCCAACTTATTTGAGAATATTCATAGCTACAGAAAATTTGAAAAACTATAAAAATCTACTTAATTCAACACTTGTTAACATTTTTGCCACATTTGCTTTTGCTTGCTCAAAAGTTGTTGAATATTGGAAAAATCATGTTTCAACCTAAAACATATATTCTTATGCTGAACTATTTGAACTTAACCTACAAGCCTCATGACATTTCTCTCCTAAATACTTCAGCCTATGCCTCCAAAGAGCAAGGGCATTCTGCTACATAAACCACTATGCCATTATTATACTCAGTTTAACACTGTTACCATAGTAGTATTTATTATAAAGTCCATGTGTAAAAGTTCTCCACTTCTCTTGATAATGTCCTTTCTAACCAATTTCTTTTTTGAGGTGGGGACCTAGAATCTAATCAAGACTTATGGACTATATTATTTTATTTATATTTCTCTTTAGTCACCTTTAATCTAGAACAATTCTCAGCATTTGTCTTGCATGCATTAACATTTTTGAAAAATCCATGTCAGTCCTTTAAATGTCTCACAATTTAAATACAGTATCTTCTTCTAATTGTTCTTTAAATTAGATTTAGGTAAAACGTTTTTGGCAAAAGTACTGCTAAGGAAATGTTATGTCTGGCCATAGAAGATTACTTCTGACAAAGGACTATACCCAGCCTCTATCCTGGGTGTTCAGTTTTCTATTCCTAATTTGAATGAATTGCTAGACCAGCACAGTCATTTGCTACTGTCACAGAAAGTATGAAAACCTACAACTCATTTAAAATAATTTGGTTTATTATAGTTTGGGTCTGGATCCCTCAGCCATTTCACTCATGTGACTTGTAATGGAAATTTGGGGTGCCTGAACACTTTGTGATTGATTTCCCTTTCTCTAAACCCCCATTTCCTAAGAGCTAATAGAATGTCCAGATTAGAAATAAAGGGGTTACATAGCACCTTTAGGTTCTAAGGCTAGTACCATGAAGTTTTCGCCCATCATTGTTAAAAATATATTATATTTATTATGTCAGCACTATGTTTTCAGAATACCCAACACAAGAGCAAAAAAATAAAAATTATTTGCAAAAATAATAATAATAATCCAGAGAGCTCCTTTTAAAGTTTTAAAATAAGTCTATAATTCTAGAATAATGTTAAATAAAGCAATATCAAGGTATTTCATTGATCAGAAATATTCGGGGAGAAATTATTTGGTAGAAATGAAAGAAATTCCAAAAATCTATCAACAACATATAGTACCTACCTTTTTCAATTCACCTGGCAATGTACATGTACAAATGGAGTTTGGTCATTTTTTAGACCAAGACTTTTTTTTCAAAAAGGTTCCTTATTATCTCCTCTTTCATCCCATTTAGTCATACAATATCTAGTACTTGGTTCTAATTTGCAAATAGAAGACTACATTTGAAACACTTATGCCCAATAGGCCACTTCTATTAGGTAAAGGATGTGAGTCTTATAGCCTGTTTAAAGTCTTTCTACAAAATGTAAAATAATATGCATTTATCCCTGTCAACCTATCAAGTATGGCAATACCCCAAATGTGGTCAAATTAATTTACCTTTTAAGCATTTTAGACATTTTATATTTTATTAGAACTTATGATCTTAGAATCTTTCATGTCAGGATGGTTTGTAAACCTTAAATCTTTATAAGAGACCAAGTGGGTCCATATGGATGGAGATTAAAACTCACATTTACTAGTGGCATTACATTTGGCAAGTCATTTAATCTCTCTGAGCCTTCATTTTCTTTTTTAAATGAGGATAATAATAGCTACCATTTAGGAGTAAATATGTGAAAAGTACATGACACAGAGTAGGTGCTAAATGTAACATTTGTAATCCTTTTAAAATCATGATCATAGCCATAATGTCCTGTATTATGCTACTAATAATAGTTAGAATTGTTAAATAGGTATGTAACATACATCTACTGTAATGTTTCTTAGATAAAAGTGCTCCTCCTTGGAAACCTATGGCTATTTTGTACACATGTGTCACAATTGTGTGCCTACACTTATACATATACACACAATTAGACATACATCAATGGGAAATTTTGTTGTAACTAAAGTTTTTGCAGTGGTATAAGAATGTAACTGACATCAGGGTGGAAAAATAACCATATACTTTGTTTTCAGAATCCTGGCATACCCGAGTTTGTTGACAAGAAAAATAAATATGAGATGAAAGTTGGAAAATGGAAGCTCTGTTTATATCTCTTCAGCCAAGAATTTTGTCCAAGACCACATGTATTACTTGTGCTTTTAACATGCTTATGAAACCAAAGGGGGAATTATTTAGAATGCAGCAAAACCCACCATTAATTCTGCATAAGTAATGCAAAGCAACAACCCATACTAATGTTTAAGAAGAGCTTTCTTGAATTAGGTTAATGTTTTTTATTGTTGTTGCTGTGTATCCTCATCTTTTATTCAATTTTTAGTTTTATTTGTATTGTTCAGAATAGTCAGGCAATGTTATGTTTTGTTTTCTAATCTGGATTAATATTCTTCTTTTAAACAAAAACCATAAGATTTTCCACTAACAAGGAAAAAAAATGTTTTTAAATGCTTCCTTTTCCTAGCAGACCTATGTTTTAATGAATAAAAAAATAAGGTATATGAAAGTTACCTAGTAAAACATGTATAATAACTCCATGTTTTCTTAAAAAAAAATAGAAAAAGAAGAAAATCATAGCAATTAAAAAAACTGAAACTCAGTAGGCATTTGTATGCATTCTCATAATTTCTACACAGTCTAGTGCATAATAAAATAAAAATGTACAGGGTTCTTACAGAGAAAAATTCAAAAATTATTATTTAATAAATTTTAATAAAAGCTAAATCATTTATAAGATTTAGCTCTCTGAATATAAACTTATAACTCAGACTGTTTTAGTTTATATGCAGAGTGAAAACTGCTCAGCTGAGAGCCCTCTTTTATAATCTTTGTCAGATTTGCTAAAGTTACCAGTCAGAGTGCAATGTTCAAACTAAATAATTTTAGTATGATTTTTTGTCACATGCAAATATAAGCCAATATATAATATCACAATGTTATAACAGCACAAAGCTTCCATAGTTTAAGGGAAAATATACAGTGTTTATATTAAATTACTGAACCAAAGTAAACATTTATTTATAGCTGCAAATAAGCAAGCATTTAAAAGGTGAATTTTTTTTCTAAAGCAAAATTGTCAAATGTCCTCCAACAGTTGATACCACCTCAAAGGTCTAGGTAAGCTCATTACATCTCACAGAATATTTTCTAACCCAACATTATTTAATGGGCTCTATGAATGATTACACATTATATGATTAATTATTGACAAATCTACATGTATGGCAATAAAATACAATAGTATTTGCATTTAAAAATGTATTATTTGTTTATCCTAATGTTCAATTTATAGGCCTTAATTACATCCTGCCTTCTTTCTTAATAAGACAAATACATTTGGGCATAGATAACTCAAATGATTTCATAAATATTAAAAATCAAAGAGTCTAAAGTAAGGATTAAAGAAGGTTTTTCCAAAGGGGGAGGAATAAAAAAACACATTTTTTTCTTTTCTACTCTCTATTTCAACTAAATTTTTCCAAGATGAGGAGGAAAATTTTATTTTATCATCTACCAGTACCATAAAAATTTACCAAACTCCATAGCATTTTCTAATAGCATAGTTTCCTATAACTGTCATTTTGGTGCTTTTGTGTTTTACAGAGGGAAACCTCTCTGGTCCTTGGAACTATAATGCCCATTTCCATTCATGAACAATTCCCTTCTTTTATAGAGACTGGTGCAAATTAAATCAGTGAACAGTGGTGTAATACTGACCCAAAACCATCAAAATTTTCTTGGAAAAAGGATAACCACATTCCAGGCCACTTTTGTAAGCTTTCATGGGAAATTACTTTCAATAAAAATGATATTCACACAGCAAGGATAAGAACAGCAACTAAAGGTTTGAAAAGCCCACCAGGAGAGAAAATTCAACCCACTTATAATAAATCAACTGCTATATATTTCTCTAGGTTTAGTACCAAAAAAGATGATATGAGTCCATTTTTCTGTTCAGATTCCTTTTAATCCTACAGATGAAAACTACCCTACTGTTTCCAAATGCTTTTTTCATTCTTATGGTGAAAATAGCTACTAAAGATGAGATTTTACTGTGCATCTCTTATCAAACACATGCTACATATGCTTTTTTAAAGTAGTAAAATACTAACTTGTATTTTTAAGCCTGAAATATTTTATAATGTCATTAATTACATTATTAATATTTCCTCCATTGTAAAACCCCAAATAACAATACAGTGTCCAAGAATTACATTGTTAACTAGTTTGTATATACATGGCACTTTTAAAGCAATATAGTTTTCACAACAAACACAAACAAACTGAAATTGTTTGGCAAACTGTTAACCTACCTAATTTCAACTTGTTGTTCCTTAAAAGCATGATATATATTATTCATACTTTTAGTAAGATGAAACAAAGAAAGTCTTTTGACAGACTAATCAAATTGACTTATAATTATCCTTTTATTTGGGAGGGTGAGAAAATGACAATAAAAGTTTTTAAAACAAAGTTCTGATATTAAATGCCGCATTCTACTTATATTAATTGCTCTAAACAGAAACTTGAAAAAGAAATAAAATTATAGCATCCATCCAATATCCCATAACTGTCAAAGCATTACTTTATTTTCTTGAATATACTTGATTTTTAAATATTTGTTAAAAAAATGGAACTAACAAAACTTATTCTATTAATGGTGTTAACATTATTTATTATCCTGGAAAAGACTTACTCATGCTAACATTTTATGAAGATTATTACTTTGACAAATATGTTATTTGTCAAATCTTACAAAACATACTTTTACTTCAGGTATGAAAGGTAAAGCTGTTTCTCTGGAATAGTCATTTCTTCTCTTTCTGAAACGCAGATGGCCATTTTGTTTTGACTCTCACATTCACTTGCTTTCTTACTCACAAGCACATTTATCTATGAAGATGTGCTTTTAAAATTTTGCACAACTTCAATGAAAATTAAAAGCTATAAATGGAAAGTTAAAAGCTTTAAAGACTTCATGACACACTGACTTGCCAACTTCGAATACTGACCTTTATTTACTTTTTAATTCTTAACTCGGTCAATTATTATAGACTTCAATCTATTTTTAAGAGTAAAATGATTATGTCACTATTTTTGATACCCCAAATCATAATTATTAATAGTCAGGTATTACTTTCTTCTCATAATATACCTTATCAGCTAGCTGCAGCTGTTTAAATTGAAAGAAAGTGCTGATTATTAATTATGCCATTGTATATCACTCATATACATGATCTTTCTGACTATATATCATTCTGAATAGGTTAAAATAAGTAAAGGTTTTCAATATAACTTTAAGTGTATATATTCTAAAAGTAAAAGTTGGAAAAGGCTATGAAATTATAGTAGTTTAACCATTCTCTAAGTTTAATGCCAAATCTTCCTTCATAATTAGCGAGTGTTTGAACTCGGGTATTTTGTTTTACTACTCAAGTGCAGGAGGAAATTTGGATTAACTGAAAATAGGAGACAAAACTTACAAGTTAACTTTTTTTTTAAAAATGTGGACATGTTAAACTATGTCACTTAGTGCCCATGAACATTAGGTATGTTTCTCGCCTGGTGTGTCAGCAAAGCCACACACATTCTCTCTTGCTACAAATCTGCAAATCTGAAAAGGAGTAAAGAATATGAGTACAAAATCTCTTTGTAGAATAAAAAAGCATGGGGTGTTATTAAGGAGAACTGTAAGCCCTGTTGTATTCAGAGTAATTACAGGATCAGATCAGGTTAATGTGGGAACCTAGGTCAATAAAGTACTGTAGGTTCACGGCTTTAATCTCTTTCAATCCTATAGTCTGCTGTGCCGGCCGCTCTGCTTGACTCACCAAATCACCAGAGGTAACGTGGATGTCATGGGAATTTTTGGCAGAGTGGAGATTTATATATTCCGTCACTCTCAAGTTTCAGAAGATGAAAAAAAAAATTAATGTCTCAAAATAATTTGGCAAGTTTTTCCCTCTCAACTCAAACAATAAAGACCAAATTTTATTCCTAGGTAATGCTATTTTTAGTGTGCTTTTCACAATAAAATCTGTTTCCTTATTAAATTTTTCTCACACTCATCATTCACAGAAGACATCACACAATCTTGATAAACATATAAATGAGAACTAAAATAGATTAGAATTTGGCCTTGTGCACCTTGAGAAAATCCATTTTGTTTTCTTACAATTTGCTCTAAAATTTCTGTGGGGAAAGAATAACCAAAAATTCAAAACTTGATATCTCATACCCAGAGATAATTTTTAAGTGTTTTTCAGATTATATTTTTCCTTTTTTAAGGAATAAGGGGAATTCAAATAAGAAATTCACAGTCCTTTGTTGTAATTAAAGTTTTTAAAATTGTGATTGTTTTTTAGGTTTATGATGATTATTCTTTTGCTTTTTCATGTTTCTAAAGGTTTGCTTTGCTTAGTAATAAGAACATCTTGCTCTTGGGGGGAAATTTAAAAACTATATTAACTGTTCAATATTTTGTTTGGTGACCCATGAAATGTATCTTACAAATGGAAGACACAAAAGTTGTGAAAATGCAATTATTCCTTTGAGTTTAATGTCTATGAATGAAATATACATTGCATTTATCACTTATCCTAGGCCAAGAGTCCTTTAGTGATT
The DNA here is from genome assembly GCA_011751065.1 of Lasiurus cinereus. Classification (NCBI taxonomy): domain Eukaryota; kingdom Metazoa; phylum Chordata; class Mammalia; order Chiroptera; family Vespertilionidae; genus Lasiurus; species Lasiurus cinereus. The sequence continues at coordinate 7,309,814 of JAAGEH010000040.1, forward strand.
TTTTTCTTCAGGATTTTGGAAACTGCTTTTGCCATGTTGGTTTTTGAAATTACCAGTCACTATGAAATAGCTCATATCCAAAGCCTTCACATACTAGACCCTGGAAGTAACCTATATGAATAGACCTACATTTTGCATATTTTGAACTTCTCCCTCTCTTTCTCTTCAGATAAGTATTGATGAACAAAACAAAGAAGAATCACAATAAATGAGGAAATGTCAAAATACCCCAAGAGGCTACTAAGATATTGTTGTTAAAACAGACTAATTGGGACCCTGGTCATTTATATTTTCACTTTTTAATCATATAGCCTTTCTATAGATTGTTAAGTAACTATGTTTAATATGTGTATATACCTACTTATTACAACAACAATATTAAAATAGATTAGACATTTGTCTTCTTCTCCCTATTAGTATCCAAGCACCTTGAAGGTAGGAACTATACTCCTAATTTCCTTTAAAGTTATTGTGGACTTAATTCATTTAAGTCATAATTATTATTCACTATGAATTTCCCCCTAAAATTTAGACAAGTGGTTTTTTTATTTACTTTAAATATTTATCTCTCAATATGAATAATTTATCTTACGATAACAAAATAGTACACTGAAAGCATAACTTTTTTTTTCTATTACAGTTAAATTTAAGAAACTGTTTACTGGAACTGGCCATTTGATATAACAGGAAAAAAAAATGTATGTAAAGCAGAGGTCACTCCAAGAAAGTTTTTAAGAAATGGTTAAAAAAAAATGAACTACCAAATATGTTCCCACTTGAATGATGTGAACTGTGGTAAACGCCAGCATGCAATATGGCAAAAAAGAATCAATCAGTTCAGCTTAGTTCAGCCTCTGCAACTGGCCATCTGGCACAAAATCAACCAAATGTATCCCTGCATATTCATCTTCATTTTCACAAATACTCAAGAGAATGTCATTCTAGGGCAAAATAAAATTAAATCACCATAATTTTTAAGACATCTTTCCTTTCATACCCTCTTGAGAATACTGTGTTTATATGAGAATACTTATTGCTATAGGGTTGTTGTATAATTCTTATTAGAATGTATTCTCTCTTTTCTAACAATTGAAAATAAAATATTTAATCATAAAAGTTTTAGTTCTTTAAGGAATATTCTCTTGGAAGAGAAAAATTTCTATAAATAAGTCCATTTATGTTTAGTCAAGTCAATACTAGATCAAATGACCAAAGCCACTTCATAGAACTTAATAATTTCATAATTGCACTAATCTTGAATGAAGTTCGTCTAACAAATGATTAGTTATTATTCAACATGTTCAAAATAATAAAACATCAGCTCATATTTCAATTACTCTTACATGATACTAAAAACTAAACTTTCATCTGATCCAATAAAAGTTTTACATAATATTCATATTGTTATTTTTAATCAGTCAGCCAAACACTATCAAATCTTAGAGACATAATGCTAGATGTTACTGCTTTATTTTGTAATAGTTTTGAAATTCTATGAAATATTTGATTTTCAGGTAGAAGCAAAATTACAGTTTATACTTAGACTCCATTAGTCATTTTGAATTAAAATAAGAGTGGAGTCTCATATTCTGTTTTTAACATTAGTACTGAACAAAAGATTGAATCAAGTTCATTATTGATTTTATCACTGATAAAGGTTTAATCCCCAACATCTACAGACAACTTATACAACTTAGCTATTTATTTTTGTTTAGACTTGAATGACTACATTTTAAACTTTGACTTGATAAATAAATTTTAATTAAGACACACTGAAACACACTAAATAAAACAGTTTTAAGCAACCTTGTTTCCCAAATTATATTTTAAATATAAAAAGACCTTTATAAAACATGTAATTAAAACAATAATATTTAAATTCACTATTACTTTCCTCATTAAAAATGTTTTTTAGAAGTTGTTAATTTTTAAAGGATATGCAATATTAACTTAGATTTCTCGTACACAGATCTTTCATAATACACAAAAAGTTGAATTGCAAATAGTAGTTCATTCTATATTTGAGAAAAGAATCTTATCACAAGTTATTTCTAAGCCCAATGTATTATTCTAAAATGTTTCTTTTGAGAATAATATACCAATCTACATCAATCAGAGTACTTTTTAACTTTTTTTTTATCCTGTAGACTTTTTGTTTTAAAGTTACACTGTACCTTTAGCAATATTTCCTGAAACAACTTCAACCCAGAGCCAGCTAAGGGCTTAGAATCATTTTGGTCTGCCTTTTTGTTCCTGTGTGGCCTTCAGAGATGTTACAGTTTGCTGTTTTGTAAATTGACTCACAGTTTGAAAGCATTCTTTTGTAATTCAACACACATGCAAAGGAGGACTCTCTCTAAGCAGAATGCACCATGAGATTAAATGGACAAAAACTTGGAGGCACCATCAGTATTAAAAATCCTGGACTCATCACCTCCAATCTACTCAGGTTGAAAAAAATCAGGGTCAGGTTTACTATGGCTCATCTTTCTATTACATCAACAGTGTAGAAATGTTGCCAAGTACATACAAATATAATATAAGAGAAACTTGACTATAAAAGGTACCCATAATCATGGAGTCTTTTGATTAAAAGCTACAGCTTTTAATTTCTGAATATCACATTTTTATCCTAGCAAGACAAGTAATGATTGCTGAATAGCTTGCATTCGTGTACTTTTTATATTTCTTTAAATAACACATACATTATTAGTTCACTTGCTTGTAACAGCAACTTGCAAAGGAGAAAAAGTGCTTTTCCCCTCATTTTAAAAGCAAAGAAGCCAAGTCCCAGAAGTGATACGGTTTGCTCATGGTCACCTTCTAGTTAATGGGGGAGTTAGATATACAACTGATATACTTAGACCGCTAGAATTTCTGTTGTACCACATCATTAACTCCTTGTAAAAGGCCACCACCCATCCCAGCTCACCCCCAAATAAAACTATTTAAACTTCAGCATCCAGTTATCTACGTGCTTCTTCTGTAAATTTCTGACCTGGCTACAAATAAGCAGGTATCATCCAGAGTCCTCTTCCCTTTCAAATACCACTACAACTACTTCTGCTTCTTTAAACTAGTATACCCTCTCTGTGCTCTCTCCGCTCTGCAAATACCAGTATACCTCTTCATGGCATATCTATTTCCCGATGAGACTAAGTTCTTCAAGATAAAGGACCCCATCCTCTTAACTTCAGTGTTCATAGCACTTATCACACCGCACATCTGAAAAATACTTATTGAATGAAGGAATGAATAATAGAGTCATAATGAGCTTTGGGAGGCATTATTTTAACCCTGGCAAGGGAGTTCAATTGGGTAGAGTGTTGTCCCAATATGCCAAAGTTGTGGATTTGATTCCCCAGTGAAGAGACATACAAGAATCAACCAATGAACAAATAAATAAGTGAAACAATAAATTCATATTCCTCTCTCTCTCACACACACTCCTTTTTCCCCCCCACATTTATTTCACATCATGATTTCTTAGTCCTTATTAAGTTGATACAATCTGGGGACATAAATACTTCCTCTTCCCTTTTTTTGTTGCATATGCATTAGTAGGGTAGGAAGAACAGAATATTAGAGAATAGGCCAGGGGTGTGGGAAGTGGAAAGATAGAGTCAAAGAGAAGAGAGTGTTTATATGAACCCTTCCATAAGCAGTACCAACCTACCATGTACAAAGTTGACCCCATGAAGTGTTTTCTTTCCATGTGGTCTTCTAAAAGCATGAAACAATTTGGAATCATATTCAACATATATTATACAGCATCACAGTGCAAGTTTCCTATCAGACATGATGAGTATATATTTCTTTTTCTCTCTCTCAAAAAAATCAATAAGAAATTAAAATAAAGTAAAAAGCATTATTTTAATAAATGAACTGCCTTTGACAGGCAACAAATCTCAAGATATTTGAAGTAAAATTAGAGCTGAAGGCATGGATCAGAAAGCAAGGTCAGAGACTAGCGAAATGGTTTTGCACAAGATGAACAAGAATTTGAGTTTTGCTACAGAGTTAAAAAAAAAATTAGAGAAAAGGATCACTGCAATGGAAAAGTTAGAGACCTCAGGTGGTTGTAGGTTCCATTTGAAGCTATCTACACTGCTACAGTATAAAACCCTCCATGACTCCTATCCATACCCTTCTACTCTGGTTTCAGTAAATTTCTCACACTCACAATTATTATGTTAAGCTCTTTGAAAGTTATGAGAAAAACTGAGTTTCATTTCTGGGCTGACTTGATGCAGAAAATAAATAATAATTGGAGGGAATGTGGCAGCCAAATAGGCAGTCTGCACTCCTCCCAAGGCCAGACTGGAAATACAACTAACTTGAGGAACATTCACCTGGAATTATTAACGAGGGCCAGCTGGGGAGGAGATTATATCAAGGAAGGACAGAAGGTACCTGGAGAGTGGTAGAAAGGGTGAGGTCCCAAGAGGGGTTACATGGGCAGGAGGCCAAGAGTGAAGAGGCATCTCTCAACTATGGGAGGGTTATTTCCCTGAGAACATCAAGGCCCAAACCCCGACTGGGTTCCGCAGCCCAAGACAACAGAGCCAGGAACAGTTGCCCACCGTAACATCCAGCCATGAAAGGGGGCAGGGATTCTGGCTGCGGGGGAGACCAGAGCCAGTAGTAGATAAACCGTGAGGGGCTCTGTTTTGTTTTTAACCCAGAGCACAGGATTTCCATTTGCAGCTACTTACCTGAGGCTTTAGCGGAGAGAGGGCAGTGCTGACTCAAGGTGCCTGAGGAGAAGCTGTGCTGGGAAGCCCTGGGAGAGAGGTGCAAAAGCAGTGGCCTGGAGACCTCCATTCAATCATACCACCCCAAACTGAAACACCCATTTTTCCAGGGAGGGCTGGCCTCTCCCAGAAGCCACAGCTCAGGAAAAGATGATACAGCCTGCCTCACTCTTAGTGGCCTTGCCTGCCACATCCTGCACTTGAACTTTGCACAGGAGACAGCAGCAGAAGCCTACAGGTTTGAACAGTTGCAGGGAACATCAATGACTGGATTGTGGGTGGGGGCCCTCCACCCCCCACTATCCTGGGAACCTGAAAGGTGTTTCCCTCCAACAGGGGAGCTGATAGAACCTTCTGGTATCCAGCTGATCCCACTGGATTGCATACAAGGATCTGCACCCAGCCAAAGGCAGAGAAATATTCTAAGTCACTCTCAGGAGTAGCATGGGGATGGGGAAACACAATCACCATATTCCTTGAAATCTGAACAGCACCTTCCCGTCATGGGCGACCCAGGGGTCAATATTCCCATTCCACCGACAGCCCCTTCAGAACAGACTTTTGAGTGATTAACAGCTGGCTGGCAGGTGAAGGGGAATGGAGGCAGAGCCTGGAAAACCTGGGGAAGTTGACTGACCTATCCAGGAGGCCCTATGCTGCTAATAAACTCCCTTCCAGGCACAGTCAAATCCTGTAGAGACAGACACAAAGTGTGGATCGTTTGAAGCTTGAAACAGGTTGCTGAAAGTCAAAGGAAGACAGTTTCTGATGGTGGTTAGAACCTAAGTACCTCCTGGGAAGCTCAGAATTGGCAGGCAAAACAGTCAGCTGCAGGCATCAGAAGCTCCGGATCCAAAGGGAGCTCCCAGGAGGCTCTCACTCTGCTGAGACAAACACCGCTTCTCCTTTTTCTTTTCTTTTTTCCTTTCTCTTTTTTCTTTCTACTTTATTGACTTGTTATCATTTAGTCTCTATTTTTCTTTCATATAGCTAATCTTTCTCTTCCCCTTTTTGTTTCTCCTTGTATTTTTTTTCTTTCTTTTCTTCTAGCATTTTGCTCGCTTTTCACCTTCCTAATTCTCTCTTCTTCTGTGGTTGTTTTTTGTTGTTGTATTTCAGGGGTCTTGTGTATATCTTTGTTTTGTTTCTTATTTTGTTTTGTTGTACTGGGTTCTGTCCTGTCAGCACCTCCACAATAGCTCGCACAATGTGGTCAGGGTCGGCCTCACTGTCAGCCAGCCTGAGAGGAGAGTCCATCCACACATGGGACAACAACATTCAAGACCCAGTTTACAACAGCATGTTGAAAAAAATAGATATAGAAGAGGATATAAACAAGTAGGAGAATATACCATGTTCAAATGCCAATGACATATTTCACAGATGTAAAACAAATACTCCAAAATTTTACATGGTACCGAAAAAGACCTCAAATAGCCACAGAAATTGAGAAAGAACAATATTGGAGGTATCACAATAAGAGATATCAAGCTATACTACAAAGTCACCACAATTAAAACAGCCTGGTACTGAGATAAGAATAGGCATATAGATTAATGGAACAGAACAGAGAACCCAAAAATTTAAGACATTATGCTCCATTAATATTTGACAAAAGAGGCAAAAGCATACAAAGGAATAAAGGAAGTCTCTTCAATAAATGGTGCTGGGAAAATTGGACAGGTACATGAAAAAAAAAACTAAACCACCAATTTAGAGCAAACACAAGAATAAACTGAAAAATGGATAAAAGACTTAAACGTAAGTAATGAAATCATAAAAATTGAGGGGAAAAGGCATGTTACCTCCTTTGCAAGTTATTATGAAGATCAAGTGAAATAATGTATCTGTTATTTAAAGAAATTTTTAAAGTACATGAATGTTAGCTATTCAGCAATAACTACTTTTCTTGCTAAGATAAAAATGTAATATTCAGAAATTAAAAGCTGTAGTATTCATGAACGAAAAGTCTCAAGTCTTCAAAAGTCTCCATTAATTATGGGTACACTGATTCACAAAATAATATAAAATCTTTTATAGTCATTTTTATATAATATTTGCATTACTTGGCAACATTTCTACATTGTTGATGTAACAGAAAGATGAGCCACAGTAAACCTGACTCAGGTTGAAAAATCCTAGAAGAAAACATAGGTAACAAAAGATCAGACATGTCACATAGCAGAATTTTCATGGATACATCGCCTATGGCAGTGGTCTGCAAACTGTGGTTTGCCCCTCTGTTGACTAATGAGTTTGTGGACCACTGGGATAGGGGATTAATCACAAGGAACAACAACAGCCTGTAATTATTGGAATTGAGAGTCTAGGTCAGTGGTTGGCAAACTCATAGACAACAGAGCGGCGAGCCGCAGTTTGCTGACCACTGGCCTACAGCAAGAGAAACAAAGGAAAAAAATAAATAAGTAGGACTATATCAAAATAAAAAGATTCATCACAGCAAAAGAAATCAGTATAAAAATAAAAAGGGAACCCACGGTTTAGGAAAACATATTTGCCAATGATACATCGTATAAGGGTTAATTTCCAAAATATATAAAGTATTCATACATCTTATTCCAATTGGAAGACAAACAATCCAATTAAAAATGGGCAGAGGACTTAAATGGACACTTCTTCAAAGAGGACATAGAAATGACCAAGAGACATATGAAAACATGCTCAAAGGCACTAATCATCAGAGAGATGCAAATTAAAACAACAATGAGATATCACCTCATTCCTGAATAGCTACCATCAATAAATCAACAAAAAGTGCTGGCGAGGATGCGAAGAGAAAGAAACTCTGGTACACTGCTGGTGGGGATGCGGACTCTTTCCCCTCAGGAAAACAGTTTGGAGTTTCCTCCAAAAAAATTTAAAATGGAACTCCATTTGACCCAGTGATTCCACTTCTAGGATTATATTCTAAGAAGCCTGAAACGCCAATCAGAAAAAAAGAAAAAAGAAAAAAAAGAATGCACCCTTATGTTCATAGCACTATTAGTTACAATAGCTAAGATTTGGAAACAGCCCAAGAGCCCATCAGAATCATGTGCCTGGAGGGAATTTGAATGATTTAGAGACAATATTCACAGCATTGGGCGATTAAACAAATATGTACATGGAAATAGAGATGTTTCAGGAAAATACACAAGGCTAAACAACTAGTGCTGCCACTCACTGCTATAAATCACAGGGAGGGAACACTAGTCACTTTTTTTTGAGACATATAGTGTTTGATGTTTATATGAGAAACTGAAGAAGTCTCCAGAAGATAGTTGGGTACCAAGAGAAGTTCAGAAGGAAGATCTAGAGTATAGATTTGATAGTTATAATCCAATATATGGTACTTCAAGGCCAAAGGGTAAATGAGATCATCCAGGGAACACATGACCATGAGTGGGAGGCAGGGCTTTGGACTGACCTTCTTGGAAAATGAATGCTTGAGGAAAAGGCAGAGAAAGCTGTAAACCAGACTGAGATGAGGAATCCAAGTAGATTGGGGGAATTAAGAGAGAATTGTCCAAAGAGGCAAGGGAAAAGTTTTTGAAGACTTAAGAAATGATCCCAACCACTAATGTCACCCAGAGACCAAAAGATAAATCCTGAAAGGTATCCACATAATTTCTCTATAAAGAAGTAATTTCTGATTTTCTGAAGGAATTTCAGTAGCAGAATTAGTTAAGCTGGAAACCAGTTCAGCATACTAAAAAGTGAGAGACAGATAAAGATATAAAAAATAGCAGGAATACATAAGACAGAAAAGATACTTAGCTATGATAAGAACAGGATACTCTAGGGGGAATGTGAAAATTCTTAAATATAGGAAAGATTTGAGCCTGTTTAAATGCTAATCAGAAGGAGCATGTAGAGAAGGAACCTAGAAGATAAAGATAGTCATTAGTGCAAAGAACCTTCTCCTTAGGCAGGGAAAGACACAAGAACTGGTCTGGGAAAGGAGGGAAAATGTTACATAGTAACAGGAGAAGGAACAGGAAGAGAGGAGGGCATACCTGCCCAATGACTTCTAATCACTCTGTGGAACAGGAGCCAGCCATTATCTTCTGATCTTAGAGACTAAAGACCCAGTGCATGAAAATTCATGCACTCAGGGAACTGTCCTTCCTCCCGGCCTGCCCCCTCTCGCAGTGCAGGACCCCTCGGGGATGTCCACCTGCCGGTTTAGGCCTGCTCCTTCAGGGGATAGAGCCTAAGCTGGCAGTTAGACATCCCGCTAGCAGCTCAGGAGATGTCTGACTAATGGTGGGGAGCTGGCCTAAGCCATTAGTCGGACGTCCTTAGCACTGCTGCAGAGGTGGGGGAGGCTCTCACCACCACAGCTGTGCTGGCCAGCCATGAGCCAGCTTCTGGCTGAGAGATGCTCCCCCTGTGGAAGCGCACTGATGACCTGGGGCAGTTCCTACGTTGAGCATCTGCCCCCTGGTGGTCAGTGAGCATCATAGCAACCAGTTATTCCAAGTCTTTCTGCTGTTAGGGTCAATTTGCATTTTACCCTTTTATTATATAAGATAGATAGCAAAGAAGCTGTGGGACATTTACACTATGGAATACTATGCAGTTGTAAAAAAGAGGGTCTCTTATCCTTTGGGACAATATGGAAGGACCTGGAAAATATTATGCTAAGTGGAATAAGCCAAACTGAGAAAGATAAATATCAAATGATCTCACTTATTTATAGAATCTAATGAATGAAAGGAATTGACCAACAAAATAAGGCCCAAAGCAGGGAGGCAGGGAGGCATGGAACAGACTGACCTACCTCAATGTGGGACTGGGGGTTGGGGGGGGGACAAGAAGAGATAAACCAAAGAACTTGTATACTTATATGCCTAGCTATGGCCATGGGCAATAGGGAGGTGAATACCTAGGGGAAGCTAGAGGATGAGAGGAGGCAGGGAGAGAAAATGGGAAATATCTGTAATACTATCAACAATCAAATATATATTTTAAAGAAAGAAAATAGGATTTGGTGGAGTCAAAACTTTAAAACAGTGTTTAAGCATGAAATAATATTTGTGGAGCATGAGAGTAAGAATTGACTGGAGGCCCAGCCAGTGTTGCTCAGTGGTTGAGCATTGACCTATGTATGAACCAGGAGGTCACAGTTCGATTCCCAGTCAGGGCACATACTAGGGTTGTGGGCTCAATCCCCAGTAGGGGTAGTGCAGGAGGCAGCCATCAATGATACGCTCTCATCATTGATGTTTCTATCTCTCCCTCTCCCTTCTTCTCTGAAATCAATAAAAAGCAAAAAGAACTGACTAGAGAAAGACAGGTGTGCTACACAATAGTATCAAAGGCACAGGAGAAATGGAGTTCATAAATGTATGGATTACTCTACCCAGTTTATTTTCTCCAGTGATATTAATGGCTTTGGGGTGGGTATTAAAAAGGCAAATACTGTAAATAAGTTAATTTTTTGGGGGGAGGAAGGAGATTATGTGAATGCAATGGAAGGAAAACAAAACAAAAATATGCAAAATTTTGGCAAGAAGATAGGTAATGAGCAGTGATGTGTCTCAGAACCAGACATACAAGCGCATGGTCTTCAAAGACTTCAAGGAAAGCAGGAGGAGCTGATGTCAAGACATTTCTGATGCCACATACTACTCATTTGGAAACAACTTTACATTGCAAGGGCATTTATTTTTGAGGGAAAAATATGATCTTCTAGGACACATTGCCTAAATAAGTGGCATCTGCTTGACTAAAATTTCATTCTTTTTGTTTAGGAAATAGACAACAAAGAAAATTCAGTTATCAAATTTCTCTTAATCCATGGAATCAGTTAGTCAAATGTCCATCCAGAGGCCTTTAAGAGTATCACCTGCTTATAACTATTCAACAAAAAATAAAAATTGGACTCTCTTATGCAAACAAATTGCATTTGAAAATATTTTTTAAACTCATCACTAATGATACAAGTTAATACTGAAGACCTCAAGGATAATTATAATTGCTGGGTCCATAATTTCAACCTCATCCATTTATTCATTCATTGAGCAAATGCATTGTGTCTTGTAGCTGGAGACACAAAGATAAAAAGCACAGTTCTCCTCTCAAAGAGCTCACAGAAGGGACAAAGATAAACAAATAATTTCAATAAGTGCACAAATGTTATGAATGAGGTCTGAAGAGGGCAAGGGAGGGGAGCCCGACTCTGTCTCATTAATGGAATCAAAGAAAGTTTTCATTGTAGTTCTAAATGCACTGGGTAGATGAACATACTTTGGGTTAAGCAAGTGAACATAGACACATTACAAGACAAGTTGAGGTCACATTTGTATTTTCTCACAATAGTAAATATTGACAAATGTAGACCAACCATATCAATATCACAACATTCTATTTTTATGTATATGATAACATAAATCAATAACCTGAGCTTAACCTGAAATAGGTTTGCAAAAGCTTAACATCATATTTAAAAATCAGGACTAATCTTTCTCTGTTACATTACTGTTTGATTACAGACAGCCATCTGGTATTTTTGAGTTATAGTCGATCATAGCTTTGCTGGGAGTGGGCAGAAGCCATAGCAAATCCACCCTTGCAGAACAATATATAGTAGGATTGCAAGGTGCTGTACACATGAATAATGCAAACAACAGAGCTAAAAACAATTAAGTGGGAGTTTTTTGCAATCATTATTTGAAACCTTATGTTCTAAGGCTGTAGGTCAAGGAAGGTATTAATATATAATTCTCTGTCCAACAGAGAATTCACAGCTTTTAAGCTCATCGATAACACACTTATTTAAAAGTACAAGGTATATATGAAATGAGCTGGTAGAACAAATATTATATTGGAAAACATTTATTAAATACAGCATGTTATCAAGGTAGTTGAAAATACATTAATTCATATTCTGTCGAAGGCCTAACTACTGACATGATGTGATACATTAACTCTTTTCTAGTCACATTTAGTGAGTTATTTCTTCAGTCTTTGTGCATTAGTAAATATACCCCAATAAAACTAGCTCTATCCTGAGAAACTTTAATTCTATCCTCCATTAGTAGTTGTGATCTTGATAAATAACTACCTTGGTTCCTTGAAGATTTCACATTCTCTGTTCCTATAAACCTTCTTTTTTTTTTCTTTTTCAGAAAAATTTTTAAAAATTTTATTGAATTGATTGGGATGACACCTATTTATATAAAACCCTAATATGCAAATGGACCAAACAGTGGAACAATCAAACAACTGAACAAGAGAACAACCAGTCTCTAGGACATGTGCTGACCACCAAGGGGCAAGCATTGGCTGCAACAGGATGGTGGAGCAGTTGAGTGGGGATGCCAAGATGAGCTGCCAGTCACTGAAAGAGACGGGCTCATGGAGACTCAGAGGAGCCTCTGGTGGTTACTGAAAATTCTTTGTTCTCATGCACTGTGGTCCCACCCAGCCCTCATACATGCTGCCAGCACTGGCTCTGTTCGCACCTACTGCTGGTGCCCAGCACCACCCCTAATTGCTCAGTGCCATCAGTGGATGTGAGCGGCAGCTGCTGGCCCTGATTGCCCCTCAGGGCTTCTCTACCTCTTCCTGCTCTGAGGGGAAATGGAGCTGGCAGCCACTGCTCCCACTCCCTGCTGGCAATGATTCCGCTCACATCCACTGCCAGCACCAGAGCCACTGCTCACAACTGCTGCCAGCACCCAGGGCCGGTCCTGATCACTTGATGCTGTCAGCAGGTGTGATTGGTGGCTGCTGGCCCCAGTTGCCCCTTAGGATTTCTCCACCTCCCCCTGTTCCTGAAGGGCAATCAGGGAAGCAGCCACCATTATACCCACTGATAACACTGGCCCATTCGCACCTGCTGCTGGCACCAGCCCCAATCGCTCCACACCATCAGCGGGTGAGAGCAGGTCTGTCACTGTCAGTGCATGGGAGTGGCCACAGTGGGAGCAGATCTATCAGTAGACAGAGGACAGGGGGCCATGGTGGGAGGGGCCAAGAAGGGGCACAGAGGATGGGCCAAGACCCACTCTTGTGCCCAACACAGCCTCACAGCCCACAGTTCCTTTCAAGGTGCATGAATTCATCACTAAGCACCTAGTTAGCTAATAAAATTATATAAGCATCCAAATGAGAAACCAAGATGGTGGCATAGGTGAACACCTAAACTGCTGCCTCGCACAACAATTTCAAAACTACAGCTAAAATACAGAGTGGACATCATCTAGAAGCACAGGAAAGCTGGCTGAGTGGAAATTCTACAACTAGAAAGAAAAAGAGGGGCTCATGGAGACTCAGAGGAGCTGCAAAAAGCTGAGGTATGGAGACACGTGTGTGGAGAGGATAGGTGGCAGAGGGCCTGGTTGGCTTCCTCTAACAGGAGGGAAATGGAAACTCCTGATTGTACTGAACTCCAGTTCCAACTGCACTGAACCCCAGTTCTGGGAGAGACTTATACGGGGGGAGTCTGGACTGTCAGGAAAAGGGAGGAGTGCATGGAAACTCAGGGGAGCTGTGAAAGGCAGAGGTCTGGAGGAGTGCACACAAGTGAGCACACAGAGGACTGACTTCTGAGTGTACCGCTGGCTTTCTCTAGTGAGAGGCAGATGGAACTTCCCAACTGTGCTAAAATCCAGTTCCAACTGAACTAAACCCCAGTTTTGGGCAAGACTCTGGGGACCCAAACTCATACAGTCCTGGAGCTCAAGGAAACTCAGGGGAGCCACAAAAGGCAGAGATCTGAAGTCATGCAAGCACGAGTGTGCACAAAGAGAACTGCAGTGATTACTGAGAGACACTGAGACCCAGGGGCTTCATACAGCAGGCTGATGGAAGCCAAAGCTATCTCTGCTCAGCCCTGAGACTCCATCCCATCCAAGTCAAGCAGAGAGGCTTTTGCAATTTTGCAAGTCTTCTCTCATAAGGCTGTCTCCAGCCCAGCAGCTGTCCCTGCATAGACACAGCTGATCTTCACAGCCAATTGGCCTTTAGGTCAATTCGCCCCAGTGATACCAACAACAATTAAAATTTAACTACAACAAGGCTGTGCACACAGTCCACAAAAGGGTGCATTAGGAGTGTCCACCTCAGGTAACTGGGGAGGCAGAGCTACAGGGCCATATAGGACACCTAGCACACAAAGCTACTCCATCAACTCAGGAAAGCAGCAAAAATGCAGAGACAAAGAAACAAGTCACAAATGAAAGAAATGGAGGAAAACTAACAACTGGATATAGAGTTCAAAACCACAGTTAAAGGTTTTTCAAGAATTTCCTAGAAAAGATTGCTAAATTTAGCCAGACCCTTGAGGATATGAAAAAGGACCAACTAGAAATTAAACATACATTGACTGAAATAAAAAATATTATACAGAAACCTAACAGCAGACTAGAGGAGCACAAGAATCAAGTCAAAGATTTGAAATACAAAGAAGCAGAAAGCACTTCTTTGAAGAGGAAAAAGAAAAAAGAATCCAAAAATGTGAAGATAGTGTAAGGAGCCCCTGGGACAACTTCAAACATACTAACATTAGAATTATAGGAGTGCTAGAAGAGAGAGAGCAAGATGCTGAAAACCTACTTGAAGAAATAATGACTGAAACCTTCTCCCACATGGTGAAAGAAATAGACCTACAAGTCCAGGAATCACATAGAATCCCAAACAAAAAGAATCCAATAAGAACCACATCATGACACTTCATAATTAAAATGCCAAGAGCAAAAGATAAAGAATATTAAAAGCAGCAAGAGAAAAACAGTTAGTTACCTACAAGGGAGCACCCATACAACTGTCAGCTGATTTCTCAACAGAAACTAGGCAGGCCAGATAGGAGTGGCAAGAAATATTCAAAGAGATGAATAGCAAGAACCTACAAGCAAGATTACTCTACCCAGCAAAGCTATCATTCAGAATCGAAGAGCAGATAAAGAGCTTCACAGATAAGAAAAAGTTAAAGGAGTTCATCACCACCAAACCAGTATTATATGAAATGCTGAAAGGTACTCTTTAAGAAGAGGAAGAAGAAGAAAAAGGTAAAGATAAAAATTATGAACAACAAATACATATCTATCAACAAGTAAATCTAAAAATAAAGTGAATTAAAAATCTGATGAACAGAATAAACTGCTAAATATAATAAAATTAGGGGCATAGAAAGGGAGTGGACTGATAATTCTCAGGGTGAAAGAGATGAAGAGGGTATGGGAAGAGACTGGACAAAAATCATACACCTATGGATGAAGAAAATGGGGAGGGAGGTAAGAGCAGAGGGTAGGGTGGGAACCTGGTGGAGGAGAGATATGGGGGGGCGGGGAAAGAGGAACAATTGTAATAATCTGAACAATAAAGATTTATTAAATAAAATAAAATAAAATTATAGAAACATCAGGTATATGATTCTACAATTCATCATCTGTATATTTTATTGTGTGTTCACCATTCCAATAGTCTTCTTCCATCATCACTTATCTAGCCTTTACCCATTTCTACTTTTCCCTACATCCTTTTTCCTCTGGTAGTCACCATACTTTTTTCTTTATGAGTTTGTTTTGTTTTGCTTTGCTTAATGCTTTCACCTTTTTCACCCAGTCTCCTAATAGCCCTCCTCTGCCTGATAGCTATTTGCCTATTCTCTGTAGCTATGTGTCTGTTTTTATGTTGTTGATTTATTTTGTTGATTAGATTTCACATCTGAGTGAAATCATATGGTATTTCTCTTTCTCTGACTGGCTTATTTCATTTCATAATACTTTCCAGGTCCATGCATAGAGTTGCAAAGGATAAGATTTCCTTCTTTTTTACAGCCAAGTAGTATTTCATTGTTTAAATGTCCCACTGTTTTTTATACACTCATATCTTGATGGACACTTGGGCTGTTTCCAAATCTTGGCTATCTATTTATATAAAAGCCTAAGCAACTGAACAACCAGAACAACCAGAACAACCGGTCACTATGATGACCACCAGACACTCCCTGGTGGTCAGTGCGCTCTCACAGCGGGAGTGCTACTCAGTTGAGACCCATCCTGGTGGCCCACCAGAATGGCAGCATCCACTCCTGCAGGTCCAATCTCCAGAGAACGGGCCAGGAACCAATGAACCAGGACTGCCAGCATGATACCAACAGTGCTGCCAGCCTCCTAGAAGTCAGCCTCAGGCACCATGGTCACTTGCCCTCCTTAGATGCTACACAAGAATCAATACAAAGTGGCTGCCAGGTGGCTCCTGACAATCAGCACAAATGTCAGCAGGATGGATCAAGATCCCTGGCTGGCAAAGGCATCCCACTATCCTCCCAGAAGGCTGATCGCATCCGGGCCCCCAGTTCCTACTCCCATGCACAGATGAATAGCAAGAACCTACAACCAAGATTACTCTACCCCGCAAAGCTGTCATTCAGAATTGAAGAGCAGATAAAGAGCTTCACAGATAAGAAAAAGCTAAAGGAGTTCATCACCACCAAACCAGTATTATATGAAATGCTGAAAGGTACTCTTTAAGAAGAGGAAGAAGAAGAAAAAGGTAAAGACAAAAATTATGAACAACAAATACATATCTATCAACACGTAAATCTAAAAATAAAGTGAATTAAAAATCCCACCCATCTAGAACAATTTTTGCACTGGGCCTCTAGTTGTAAATAATACTACCAGGAATATATGGTTGTACTGCCACCAACAGTGCATGTGGGTTCCCTTTTCTCCACATCCTCATCAACACTTGTTTGTTGACTAATTGATGATAGCCATTCTGACAGGTGTGAGGTGCTATCACATTGTGGTTTTAATTTGTATTTCTCTGATGATTAGTGACATTGAGCAACTTTTCATATGTCTGTTGGCCATTTATATATTATTTTGGGGGAAGTGTCTATTCAGTTCCTTTGTCCATTCTTTAATTGTTATTTTCGGGGGGTTTTGGTATTGAGTTTTATAAGTCCTTTGTAAATTTTGGATATACTAGTAAACTCCTCATCAGATGTGACATTGGTGAATATGTACTTTCATTCAGTGGATTGTCTTTTCATTTTGTTTATACTTTCCATTGCTGTACAAAAATTTTTAGTTTGATGTAGTCCCATTGGGTTTTTTTGTTGTTGTTGTTGTTGTTTCCCTTGCCCTAAGTCAGTGGTCTTAGGCTCTACAGCAGCAGTTCTAAACCTGTTGGTCATGACCCACAGGTTGAGAACCACTAGCAGGGTCACCTAAGACCATCGGAAAACACAGATATTTACATTACAATTCATATCAGTAGCAAAATAAGTTATGAAGTAGCAACGAAAATAATTTTATGGTTGGGAATCACCACAACATGAGGAATTGTATTGAAGGGTCACGGCATTAAAAAGGCTGAGAACCACTGCTTTAGGTGATATGAACATTTTAATGATGTTAATTCTTCCTAAACATACACACAATACATGCTTCAACTTACTTGTACCTTCAGTTTCTTCAGTTTCTTATAATTTTCTGAGTACAGATCTTTTACATCCTTGGCTATATCTATTCCTAGGTACAATTTTTAGGCAATTGTAAATAGGATTGTTTTCTTAGTTTCTCTTTCTGGTAGTTCAGTATTGATGTATAAAAATGCAATTGAATTCTGGATATGTATGTTGTATCCTATTACTATATTGAACTCATTTATCAGTTCATTGGTGGAATCATTAGGTTTCTCTCTATATAGTATCATGTCATCTGCAAATAAAAACAGTTTTACTTTCCCCTTTTCAATCTGGATGCTCGCTCTCTCTTTTTTACTTTACATGAAATTTATTCATTAATAAAATTATATATGTTGCAAGTGTACAATTCTATGACACATCATCTGTACTATATTGAATTGTGTGCCCATCACTCAAAGTCAAATACTTTACTTCCTTTTATCTTTTACCACCTTCTCCTTCCCCCTTCCCCTCTGGTAACCATCATACTGTTGTTTGTGTCTATAAGTTTTTGTTTGTTTGCTTATTTGTTGCTTTTAATTTATATCCCACATATGAGTAAAATCATTTGTATAAAACTCTCAAGATCAACCCATATTGTCTCAAAAAATCCATATTTCATCTTTTCTTATGGCTGAGTAGTATTCCATTATAAAGATGTAACCACATCTTTATTCAATTCTCTATCAAAGGACACATCTCGGTGGTTACCATTGGGAGGTATTAACAGGCTTCCAGCTACTACCTCAGTGAGTATGGTTGGAGTTGCTGAGGATGCTCCCTCTTTACACCCACTGCCATCACATTAGCTCAGAAGCTCATACATTCTGTTTGGGTTGCAATTTATCTTGCCCCGAGGCTAATCTCCTTATAACCATGTTCCTCTCTATTATCATGATAACATCTTTAAAAGTCAAACCTGAAAATTGTTAATACTTTTCAAAGATTTCAGATGAATACTGACATCAAGATAAGCATGCCCCTTCACATCATAATTACTAGATGTCTAACTTTCCTCTGCACCTCTTCTTTTTTCCAATTCTCTAATATCTATACCCCACATTCTGTAGTTAAATTTTAGTAATATGCCAAGAGCAGCTTGTTATAGTAATTCTTCATGATCTTGTTCATATTGCTCTCTCTGAAGTGTCCTGTTCTTGGCTAGTTATTTTGTTCCTCAAAACTCAACACAGAGATTATTGACTCCCAATACATAGTTATCGAGATGTACTTTTTCATTCATTCTAGTCTGGGTTAGGTGCTCCCTTATAAACTTCCATGTCTTTCCTCTATCATATCTCTAATTTATTTAGCATTTACTTGTCTGGTCCTCTATTAAAAATAGTCTTCTGGAGAGCATATATTTCATCCTTTATTTCTCTATAATCAGCACCGAATATGGTAGCAGTTACAAATAAAAGTGTAATGAAGACATGCCTCAATAAATAGAGGGATGTATTTTATTCCTTTGACCCAGAGATTCATTGCAAATAACTATAAAATGTCTAGAATACATTTTATATATTGTAAACAAATGTGTATAGTACTTTACATTTCTATATTAGAAAAATAGCTACATTGCAAAATATACTGTTGAAACAATATTACTCAAGCTTTAGTCAACCAGAAAGAGTACATAACTTCACCCTCATGTAGGGAATATCTTTTTTTATCTTAAACAGTAGATTTGAAAGTTATTTACAAGAGTAGATGATTATACAGACATTTATGTTGACATGCTGCATTTAAAAGGTTATTCATCCAGGTTTCATTTACAAGTCAGCTGACTCATTACTTGATCCCCACTCTTCAAATACTATTCTTTTTAAGGCCACAAACTGCCCTAGAATCTCAGCACCAAGTCAAGATTTTACTGTCATTCAATCCCAACTCAGTGATACTTTTTCTACCACTTTCTTTTAAATCCAGTACCTCTTCTTTTAAAAAATTTGCCTAGATGCTTTCCAGACTCAACAGATTCTTCTCTCCTCTTCCACAGCTTTCCATAGTCACAGCCAACATGGGTATTTCTTTACCCATCTGTGCTGTCCTTCTCTTCAACCTCCTCACTCACTTTTAATTCCTTCCTCGAGCTATTCTAGTTTTTCACATAACTTGCCAACTCCAAGTGTAAAGTTGTTCCACTCCAGGTAAAAACATCACTGTTGCATAGGCTTCCAGGCACAGGAGTACAGAATGGAAGAGAATACTGACATTCTGAAATCTAAATAATACTCTCAATATTCCTGCCTAGGGGAACTCTCAATCTTTATTCAAATCATGCAGAGAGAGATTTTCAATAAACCTTTCAATTTAAATCTGTAAATCATAGTGAAAATCAATGCCACCATCAACTAGGCTCAACTCCTTCCTGGTCAACCTCTCTCTTATAAATCAGAATCCCACTTGGAGACTTAGGATAACCGGGGTATATCTGGCCTAGCATCCCTTTTCTTAATCTAGCAGCTAGGATAAGTTCCCTTATTGAGTCTTCCCTTAGTCTGAGACCAAACAAGATCTTCAGCTTCAATAGAAAATGTAACTTTTTTGACCTAGACCCTGGGCCCAGTTCTGATGTTTGAATGTGTGATTTGATACTGCACCTGTATCTGACTTTGGTTGAGATGTTAATTTTATATCTGAAACTGGCTAGACATGGGATGCCTAGATATTTGGTTAAACATTATTCTAGACATGTCTGTGAGAGTGTTTCTAGATAGTTTTTCTCTCCATCAAAATGAATACTTTCCCAGGCCTACAATTCTACTGAGAGCGAATTCATGTCTGTCCCTTCTGGTCTATAATAAATGTTAATTTGGAAACCAGTAACTATGCAATTCCTAAGAGTTAAATAACCTATTTAACACAAATGGCAACCCAAACTTTTTAAATGAGCATATCTTCATGAACTTTAAGAGATATCAGTGTAATTTTGTTCTGGAAACAGCAAAAATTTAACTTTTTTAATTTATAAACCTATTTAATATTTTCTAATTATATTAGTGCTTTTTTGGTACTTTTAAGCAATACAAAATAAGAAACAGGCCTAAAAATAAAGGACAGTTAATTATCAATGACAAAGAGTGAAATTTAAACAATTTTAATATATGAATTCATATAAAGTATGTGTATATACACATGATACTTTATATGAATTCATATATTTAAATATATATATATATATATATACTTAAAATACTTTTAAAATATTACAATCTGTTATAATTATATTTGTGCTTCAATAGTACATATTAAGAACTACTCAGGCCAAGAAGGTGAAGGAAGGCTTCTTCCCAAAATGCAGTAAGTCAGAGAAATTAGATGACAGCAATTAAAAGAAGCAATCAAGTTCAGCTGGTGTTGCTCAATGGTTGAGCATGGACTCATGAACCAGGAGTTCACAATTCAATTCCTGGTCAGAGGACATGCCCAGGTTGTGGGCTTAATCCCCAGTAGGGAGTGTTCAGGAGGCAACTGATCAATGATTCTCTCTTGTCATTGATATTTCTATCTCTCACTCCCTCTCCCTTCTGCTCTCTTAAATCAATAAAATGTTTTTTAAAGAAGCAATCAAAACATATAGAAATGTTTACTATAATTAAAATGGCAAAATTCTCAAAATCAGGTGGGTTTTGACAGAAATGAACACATATGAAAAAAGCAAAAGAAAAAGTGAATATTAACATCTATCTTCATTTCTGTGACTTGAAGACAAAAGGCACATAGAAGTATTTGTAGTAAAGATTAATATGTTTTTATATATAAATAGACTGTTTTTTACCCCAGTCACCTTAATCCAACTCCTGATTCCTATGGGGGATTGGTCTGAGTCTGCTGTTGGACCAAAAGTCATGGGTACTCCTAAAAAGGAACAGAGCTGAGTGAAACACCTAGCCCAGTCCTCAGGCTTAGCTTTTATCTATCTACTAGAGGCCTAGTGCACAAATTCATGTACGGGTGGGGTCCCTTGGCCTGGCCATCTCACCCAGTCTTAATCAGAGCTGGCTGGCCCAGGGTGGGGTGGGTGGGGGGGAAGGGGAACCATGGGAGATTGGCAGGCAGCTCCTGCATTGAGTGTCTGCCCTCTGGTGGTCAGTATGTATCATAGCTACCAGCCAGTTGTCTGGCCATCTGGTTGTCTGGTCATAACAGTCACTTAGGCTTTTATATTATAAACTAGAGCCCCAGTACATGATATTCGTGCATTGCCAGGGGCAGAAGGGGAGACCCTCAGCCCAACCTGTGCCCTTTCACAGTCGAGGAACCTTTGGGGGATGTCTGACTGATGGCTTAGGCCTGCTCCCCTATGCCATCAGTCAGACATCCTTAGCACTGCCACCATCGCTGCAACACTCACCAGCCATGAGCCTGGTTTCTGGCTGAATGATGATCCCCCTGTGGGAGTACACTGACCACCTGAGGGCAGCTCCTGCATTGAGCATCTGCCCCCTGATGGTCAGTGAACATCATAGAGACTGGTCATCCACCATTCAGTCAATTTGCATATTACCCTTTTATTATATAAGTTTACTAGAGGCCCATTGCACAAATATTTGTGCAAGAATAGGCCTTCCTTCTCCTGGCTTCGCTCCTGGCCACCCAGGAGCCCGCAAGTCTTCGCTCCCGGCCGGAATGCCACTCCTGTAGCTCCCTCCATCCCCTGCCCTCCCTCTCATAACAGATTTCCCCTCTTGCCTGCCACTCTAATCTCTGTTGAGTTAATTTGCATATTCACTCCTGACTGGCTGATGGGTGTCACAGAGGTGTGTCAATTTGAATATTTCTCTTTTATTAGTGTAGATTTCTAACTTCTATCCTAAACAGTTATAGAATGTAAATAAATTAATTGTATTTTCTAATAAGTGTCTCAAATGTTTGCCACTTACCACCACACTCCCTGAGACACTGAGATTTCGTCCCCAAATTTAAGACTTGGTAATAATACTTTTTTCCCTGTGTTCATAAAATAAAGAATTCCTTTGCCTATCACTTCGCTTTATTTCTACATAGTTTATTATTTCAAATAACACCAATATTCATTTGAGACAGGAAGCCAAATATTTATTTAAAGAATCCCATCTGGTGCCAAGTTACTTGCCAATGGAAAGGTGATAATAAACATAGTTACTTGTAAGTTTTAATTCAATGTATTACTTATGATGTTTTAAGTAGCCATTAGACCACAAAAATTATTTTGACTTAATAATAATTGAGGTATCTTTTAAACCTTTAAAACTGGGAATGTCAAACTTCTGGATTATTTATGTTCTATATTTAACATTTAATATTAAAAAATGATAACATTTAAGTTAAGAGCAGGGAATATTGTTAAATAAAAGCAGAGGAGAAGCCAGAGAGCATGGTTTCTTTTTATCAGATGTAAGGTACTCAAAAGAAAAAAAAATTTTTTCTTTCAATCTATTTTTCTCTTTTATCTTTCCTTTATTATCTTTCTTCTTTTCTCTGAGAATTTTTTCCTAATTATTCGTTATGTCCTGCAGTTTTTCCTGTTTTCCCACTAATCTCCAAAAAAAAAAAAAAGATTAACTGGTATAGCAAGAAAATTAAAATTTGGGGTTATGTACAAAACATTTTTGTTTGTATTTTATGTATATCTGTAATCATAGAGTTTTCTTATAGTTTTTTTCACATTAGTTATTAAAGTTGGGAAAAGAGTCTGCTTTCCTTACAGTGTTGATATCTGGCAAGCCAATGCTAAGCCAGATTTCCACAAAAATTTAAGAGGACCTTCCCAGGGAAACACAGTTATCATTTGCTTTCCCTAAGGAAAGTTAAAAGGACAAAGAAGATGTATTTTTTTAGAATAAAAGTAAAAAGTAAATGCCTAGGGTAACTTCCAATAACTATCTCAGCAACAAAGTCAAGATTAGCAAACATGCTTTATAAGACTATCATGATGTTCTCCATACTCAATGTTTCCAAATTAATTCCCAAGGAATCATATCTGAATTTCAAGAAGAATCCTCTGCAGAAAAGTAGGTGGTAAACATTCAAATATCTGTGACATGAGCTCGCAACTGTACACTAGCAGCGAGAGGAAGTACTTCAAAGTAGTCCATGCCACAGAGAGAAATATCACAGGCCAATGGAGGTAGACCTGTTTCTCCATTAGGATCCTAGGCTGAACCCAGAATGGAAACGGTGGAATAAGCCAGGAGTTGGACCCTCCCAGATCTACGTGGGAGACTGTAACTAGTTCTACACATCAGGAACAATGATGGCAGCAGCCACAGAGGAATTGGCAAAGGGAGCTATGATCACAGTGCGCCAGTGGAGGTGCAGGCAACTAAGCTGTGACCAAAGGGCCAGTTCTTCAGGACACAAGAACTGTCCTTATGTTCTCTTGAACCATGTAGAAAGAATGGGTGAAGAATGTTGTTTTCATAGGCAAAAGGAAAGTAGAGCCAGAGAAACTAATTTGTTTGCACATGACTCTATCCTTGCTTCTGTGGTGGTATGGCCATTGGAAACCTGTTACATGATTTACTTAAGGTGTGTGTCATTGTTGGTTTTGTTAATCCTGTTGAGCAGTAATGATATAGCAGCTGGCATTAATAGAATAACTACAGAAGAGTTGTTTTCAACTGCTGGGGTATAGCTACCAATTATTAAGAACTTAAAATTGTACTTTGGGCACTGAACTAAGTTCATATACGTCATTTCATTTATCCTTTAAAACAACCCTCTGAGGTAAGCATTAGTATTATTTTCAGCTCACAAGTTAAAAAGGAAAATAATCTAGATTTAAAGAGTTTAAGAACTTGCACAAGTTACAGGGCTAATACATGGCAGAGTCAACATTCAAATCTGGTCCCTCAGGCCAAACTCTCTCTTAAGCACTTTATTGACCAGGTGGTTTCTGGATTCTGGGAGCTAGCAGAATTGTCATGCACTTGGGAGGCACTTCAATAGTAAGAGAAATCCAAGACATAAAGTGAAAGATAATAGCTATAAAGATGAAAAGAAGGTGGAGAGTAAAGACTATAAAGAAAAAAAAATAAAACTTGAGATAAGAAACAATCCTAAAAGTTAATGTTGAAGCCTCTCAACAGGCAGACCCACATCATTCCCTCCTGGCTCTTACCAGGTTGCTGGTGCTTTATTCCTGAATCGTGGGAAACACAAGTCCCAGCACTGGTAACATAAAAACACAGCAAAGACATCAGTCTCTTAATCAGGTCTTCACGGAGAATTTATTATGCTCTCAATTATGTCAAATGTAAGGCAAGTAAGTCCATCAGCATGAAGTGAGTGGTACAACTCTTTTTCTAGATGCAAAGCTCCTTAAGGACAAGAGTAGGATTTCTAATTTCAGCATCCAAGGTTTTCACATGATGTTTCCAGTCTACTTCTCCATCTTCATTTCTTGTCATTCTTCCCCTTTGTACCTGGACATTATGTTTGTACCCCATGTAGAAAGTTTCTGTCTCACTTCTACTTGGCAAAGTTTCTCTCTCACTTTAAAATGCCAACACAGATGTTGCTTTTGAGGCAGTGACAGTTATGAGAACTTGGTATCCCTACATTCATCTTCAGCCTTTCTCTTGAACCCAGTATCAGGAAAGGTCACTGGGGCCTCTGCCCTGATCCTACTCATCCTGCAAGCCCTAGCCCCTCATATTAAGAATGCTAGAATGATGACTGTTTCCTGGTGCCTTTGCCCTGCCTTCGGGGTGACTATATCTCCCACTCTGTTTCCACAGTTCTTTACATATGCCTCCATTCCAGCATCATCACATCATACTTTAATTGTTTTGGGCATGTCAATTTTTCTGCCTGGAAAACAAGAATGAGTAGTACTATGATGGATTTTACAGCGTGTATTGAACATAATAATACCTTAGTACAAAGTAATTGACTGATTCAAAATTATATCTGTTCTATTCTTGCATCTGGCACTTAACAGAATTTTTCACATAATTATATTTGTTCAATATGATATACAGAAACACATAAAGAAAATTTAACTATCATGACCTCCTGAATTGTTACAAGTTTGCTTCCTCTTTACTTACAATCTTTTCAGTTTATATATTTTCCTTATTCCCTATTTTTCAGCAAATAACTCTTCAAGCCAAAAATCAATAAATCATCCTTCACTTCTCTGTTTCCATTATCCCCTAATTCTAATCCACCATCAAAATATATCAAATATGTCTTATATCTTTCTATTGTTCTCCATCATATCAACCCTATTCTAGTCCTGAACACTAAGATACTAGGACACTGAAATAGGCTCCTAATGTTTTTCCCTCTTTCTACACTTACCTTTATAATCTACTTTCCATACAGCAGCTAAAGACATCCTTTTTTAAAAGTTTAATAAGATGCCATCCTTCTTAAAATGCATCAGTGACTTTCTGCAGCCTTTAAAATAAAACCCAATATAGACTCGATGACGTGACTCTTTTTTTCAAACCAACCTTATCTCCGATACCTCTCATTCATTCGCTATATTCCAGCCTCGTGGAACTTTTAGTTCCTCCAAGGGCCAAGCTTGTTCCTGCCTTGGGCCTTTATACTTACTCTTCTCTTTGACTAGGATGCTCTGCCATCATTAGCTTCTTCCCATCCTTCAGGTCTTAGAAGAAATGACACCTCTACCCTTATTACAATCTGCAATTATCTTTTTTATTTGTTTTCTTGCTACTATCTGTCCTTCCCCACCCTAGTCCTCCACATACAATAAAATGGCAGGACTTTGTCTATTCTTATATGCTGTCTCTCCAGAATCTAGAAAATATGAGGTGCCCAGGACAGATTTCTTGAACAAATAGATAAATACATATTTAATGTCTATTATATGACTTGACATTTATAGCAAACACTTTGCAGGCAGTGACCACGTCTGATTAGGAGAGAATTTTATATGGCACCCTGGAAGGTAGCATGTGACTGTAGCTACAATAAATGTTATTAAAGATTTTGAAAACTATCAGGACCATCATTTAAAGAAACTTCAGAGTCTCAGTTTCTGGTAGGAAATCAAGTCAAAGAAGCAACAACCAAAACTTCTGACAAATTGGCACATAAGAATAGGAACCTATGTAAATATGTCTTTAAGTAATACTAATAAGATGTGAGGATTTTTTTCCTGAAAATACTTTGAAAAATCTGAAAACTTTTAATGTTATTTGCAAAGAGCAGCCTCTGCTGCATTTATTTACCTATGTTCACTAAGCACCCATGGATTTCAGTAGTTCTTAAGAGGCTCATGATGCCTAGATAATCATATGATCGAGAGAATTAAGCTTAGTAATTCCACAAGAAGAAAGTCCAACTGAGGTAATGTATCTGAATTTAGTACCTAAATTAAAAGTTTGAGACAGCTTTCCCAGAAGTAATTTCTTCTCTCATCAGGGAATGTATATGCTATAAATAAGATCATGTAACACAAAAGCTAATTGTTTGAGAACACCTAATTGAAAGTAAAAGCTAATGAGAGGGTCGAATTAGAGACTTAATGTCAGTGGCCACATTAGATTCTACATTTATACAAACCTCGTTTATTTCCTCTCTCATAGATGGCATTAGAGAATAAGTAAATTATCTGGAATAGCTGTAACAGCTGATGCATGCTGGATCTAGATCAAAGGACATTAAAAAATATAACAAAGAAAGCATCACCCCTACCTCACAGATTTCTAGAACTAAGGTAGAATTCTGCCTGAACTAAAAGAAATAAAGGATTGCTGAAAACATCCATGAATAAAGAGCAAGTAGTGGAATCTATTGTTTTAAAGTTCAAGTTTAAGGAAAACCATGGACAAATAAGAAAGCTAAAAAATTAAAATGTTGACTTCTCCCACAGCCTCTGCATTATACTAATGTGTTCTATACAGGGTGGGAATCAGGTTTAAAAATGAGAAAGTGTTTCCTTTCATCAACAAACCTGGCCTTGGATAGAGGCTTACAAAACAGATTCACACATCCCTGTCTGACAAGATGTTCACTGATAATTTTAGCAGTGCTGAAGAACTTATTGATACACTTTTTCCTCTTAGAAAAGCATCTCAAACTCATGGAGGGTGCGGGGAGAAGAAATCAAGTAAAAAAGCAAATGGAAAATTTGAAACTTTGCAAGAAAATGGGTGTCTGAAGTAGGATAACTTCTGAAAAGGTCAGACAATATGGTGATGCTTATGAACAATTGCCTTATTATCAGCAATTTCAACATAAAACTGTTAAATAAACTATTTGCAATATGTTCACAACAGATTGATCTTTAGTTCACAAACTACAGAATAAAATGACAAATGCTATAACTTTAGATATATAGATGTATGGGGGTCTCTCAGCAGAGGCATCCTACTTCCTTACGTGATTATTGAACACAAAGTGGAGGCGACAGTGATGGGTTTTGGTTAACTGCTTTAGTCATTAAAGGCAGTTTCATTACTTGTTAAGTATTTACTATTCATACCCTAATGAAAGAATAGATTTAGGTATCCAATTCTGCTGGATGTTGATTATTTGCCAATCTGAAAATATATCTTCTTTGTATAAGAATTTCTAAAATATGTTGTTCACTAAGCCACTCATTTCTTCAAAGGCAGCTGTGAAGAAAGGCACAGATATCTATATTATAGATATTATATTCCTATGTACTAGCATTATTCCTTTCTTTTCAATCTTATAAATTATGTTTTCTTAAAAAGGAGGTTAAGTATAATTTCTCATTTTTGGCAAGAAAAAAAAGGGGGTGGGGGATGGGGAAATCCAGCCCAAACGATCTAAAAGGAAATAAAATTAAAAAGAAAAAGTAAATCTTACTCAATCAAGAATATCAAACAAGGAGTACAGGTGGGGAGGGGATTGACAGGGAACCATGGTATCTTTAGTAAGCAAAATGGCTGCAACCCTAGACACCATATTTAGGTCAGAAAATTTATTTTCAGCACTTATCTGTGGGGATGAGGCTTCTAATTTATCATCAGATATGTTAGGACTCTGGGGAAAGTGTCCTTGAGAGAGCAAGTGTTCTGAAAATGACAACAGCTAAGTGGGGCCATATAAATTAGAGACAGACACAAGTTACTCTTGGACCACTATTACATGAGATCTTGAAAGCCACTACCACCTCTACCTAAAAGCTTCTAGTAGCATAAATAAATGCTAGTAAATAAATGCAGGATCGATGGATGGATGGATGGATGGATGGATGGATGGATGGATAGATAGAAAGATAGATAGGCAAGTAAAAGCTACTAGTGGCATCCATCACCACCTTGGCTTTATTCATATAAGAGTCTAAAAGTCATAATGTTCAGAATGTTTTGAGGATATAAAAGTGATCCTTCTCTATTACCTCTGAAAAATTATAAGCGAAGTATATTAAAAAATAAGTACCTGCCTCACCACATCACGAGGATCCTTTTTAAGTTTCAAATATTTATGCTGGAGTATTATCATTTAGGTATTATGCTCCTCAGAATATTTTGAAAGATATCTTTAAAATTATATATATTATTTCATTTATTGTATATATTATTATTATTAATTGTGTATATTTTTATATCATTTATTCACCTGACAATGTAAATTGAGTTGATGTTTAAGTTTGTAGGTTTATATTGAATTATAGCACAGATAAATTTGAGTGTTTATACTTAGAGTGACATCATTACTGAAGAATAACTTAAAATTAAATAAATGTGTCAGTTTGCATTAAAATGTACTCATGGTTCTAAATGAAATATTAAAAGTTAACAATATCTGATGAAAAAATAGTCCATAAACATAACCCTAATGATAAAATTGGGGGCAAAAAATCAAACCAAAAAAAGCTATTTTACAGATTCCAAGAGGATTCCTATAACTAAGTATGGGCCCAAAAGCTGTCACAAAGTTTTCTATGCTACCAAATACCAAACCCTAACTGGAGAAAGAATTAGAATTCCATCACATAAACCAATAATACTAAGGGAATATCAAATTCCAAGATCATGGATAGATTTTCTTTTTTAATGCAGAAAAATGCAGACCTACATTTTAGTGAAGTAGATGATGAATAAAAATAAAAAATAAATAAAAACATGTACCTAAGAGAATGTAAAACTAAGTAGTGCATAACTATTTAGGTCAGCTATTTTTCTATCTCTTCAGAATTAAAACCATTAACATAAACATAGCAATTTCATACTAAAGCAGGCCAGACCCTTCAATGTCAACCAAATTTAAAACTGGCACACATATTTAGACATACCATTATACAAACTATTATATTCTCCACCAGATATGAAATGAATGCTTGTGGGTCCCCCCCCCAAAAAAAAATCTAATTTCTAATGTAATAATATTTGAGGTAGAACCTTTGGAAAGTAATTAACTTATGAGGATAGAGCCCTCATTAACAGAATTAATATCCCTACAAGAAAAGATATGAGAAAGATCATCTACCCAATGTGAAGATACTGTAAGAAAATGAGAATATGGCTCTCTATACACTAGGGAGAGTGTCCTCACAAGACATCAGATCTGCCAGTGTCCTCACCTTGATCTTGGGCTTCCTAGACCCCAGAACCATATAAAGTAAAATTTGTTGTTAAAGCCACCCAGAATATGATATTTCTGTTATAGCAGCCCAAACAAAAACACAACCAAACCAGTGTTTTTCAGGTTAATGTTGAGAAAACATTTATCCATCTCTATTTCAAATGAATAGTCAAAGACAATACTTATAATGCAATTGATAAGGATATAGTATATTTAGGTAACATGTGAAGAAGTAGAGACCAATATCAAACATAGCTAATTATCTAGAATTTAAAGACATATTTTTTCCTTGTGTACATAATGGATTCAATTCTCTTTACTATACCTGAAGAAAAAAATTATAAGGAAAGATATAAGAATAACCTACTCTAGTGTGTAGGCCTTTGGTACTGTGTAACTTAGCACCTCTTTACCTTACAATTCAGATTATATAGTGAAATATACTACTTTTATTAAAGCTTACATTCAGGAAATGTTTGCTGGCCCCCTCCTATGTGCCAGGTATCCATGCAGGAAGCCAAGGAACATAGGAGTACAATCAACAGGTCTCTCTCCTTGTAGAACTTACACAGCAAAGGAAGAGAAACATTACAAATATAAAAAAAAAAATTTAAGATAATCACCAACTGTGAAAAATTCGATAAAAGAAAGGAAAAAATAACTAATATGATAAATAGTGACTTTAAATAATATAGTCAAGAAAGGCTTATTTTGGCCCTATCTGGTTTGGTTCAGTGGATATAGTGTCAGCCTACAAACTGAAAGGTCCCAAGTTTAATTTCAGCTAAGGACACATACCAGAGGTTGCAGGTTTGATCCCCAGTAGGGGGGTGAGCAGGAGGCAGCCTATCAATGATTATCTCTCATCATTGATGTTTCTCTCTCTCCCTCTCCCTTACTCTCTGAAATCAATAAAAAAAAATTTTTTTAAAGAAAGGCTTATTTTGGTAGGTAAAGAATGAGAAGGCAGCTTGTAGAGACTAAAGAGAAGACTTCTAAGTACAATTGCAAAGGCCTTAAGGCAAGTACTAACTTGTTTGGGGTTTTATTTAAGAATTGTTAAAAAACTAAAATAGTTGGAGAAAAATTCTGCTTGGGATTTGTTCTTTCAGCAATGCTATTTGCCTTCCCATAATAAACAACTAGAAAAACTGGACAAAATATATGGGGGAGAACTCCACCTGTTTTCAAACATTGAAAACCAGTGTAAAACTGATTCCCTAAGAGAAAGGAAATAAAAGAGGTGACTCTACCATTAAAGTTTACAGACCATTTCTGGTAGGAGAAAGAACACAAGCTGAGCACAGAAAGATTCAAAAAGTTGTACTTGGAATAAAAGACTATCAGAGAGAAGGGAGCTATATGTAAAAAGTTCCAGAAATCTAAATAGGGATCTTCTGGTGTCCTTGTTTAAATATAAAACCGCACTATATGCAGGATAAAATTCTGTAAAGCCAAACAATAACACTCAGGGAACTAAACAATTTCCAGAGCTCATGCAGAGAAGGAAGACACTTAAATTTCCACGCCCCCCACTACTAGGGGATGTGGTGGTTGGAGAGGGGACATTGAGCCTGCAACCCAGTCTTGTGCACTTGGCCAGAATCAAACTTGAGACCCCTGAGTTTACAGGCTGACACTCTATCCACTGAGCCAAAGCAGCTAGGACAAGAAGCAGCAAATTTTAACCCATGGCCAGAAGTCAATAGAAGCAGAGCTATTAATGACAGAGATAATGGACTTAGTAATCACGAATTTTAAAAGAACTATTATAAATATACTCAAGATTTTAAAGAAGTATCTGAGCAAAATGAGGAGGGGAATAAAACTATTATTGAATTTCAAAAACTGAAAAACACAGTTTAGTATATGGGTACATCCAACACTGCAGAAATAAAGATCAGCAAATTTGAAAATATAATATTACAAACTATCAAATCTGAATGAAGCACAGAACAATAAAATGCTAGGAAAAAATTCCCATGGAATAAAAATAACACTCTCAATGATCTGTATGATAATATCAAATGGTCTAAAATACATGTAATTGGAGATACATAAAGAGGAAAGCAGGAAACTATCTCAAAAAATTGCTAAAATTTTTTCAAATTTCATGAAAACTAAAAATACAAATACAATAAGCTCATCAAACTCTAATCAAAATAACACAAGGAAACTCACAACAAGAAGCACTGTGATTAAATTGTTTAAATCCAGTGATAAAGATAAAGTTTTAAAAAGCAAGCAGACAAGACATTGCATAGAGATCAAAGATAAGAATAATTATCAATTTTTAACAAGAAACATTGTGAGCAAGGTAACGCGTCAAGTTAAAATTCTACATCCAGCCAAAATACTTATAAAAATAAAAATGAAATAGATACTTCCAGACAATCAAAAGCTGAGAGAATTTGAAACTAGTATGCCTAAACTACAATAAGCGACAAAGACAATTATTTGGGTTGAAGAAAAATAATATGCTATAGATATTAGGATCTATCCAAATAAATAGTAAAAAAAAAAAAAGTATCCATATAAAAAACATGATGTTTTCTTTAAAAAAAAATCAGTTTTTCTCATTTGCTAAAATCTCTTTAAAAGGCATGTGTATTTTATATCAGTCTTAGAAGATGAACTAGCCCATGTTCTCTTCTACAGGGATAATTCTGAGAAGTTATTCTGGGATGTTAGAATGACTGAGCTGGAGAATGTATGTATTTAGCATTTCAATTCATTACAAATGTAAACAAATACACTACATTTACTAGTGTTTACCATATGCCCTTCTCCCCAATATTGTTTACAAAATAGCTTATTTGTTTGTGCATATCCTTTTGACTCTGATACCTTTGTCTTTGCTGACCACACATGTTGCTATTACATTCAGTGCTT
Organism: Lasiurus cinereus; assembly: GCA_011751065.1. Taxonomy (NCBI): domain Eukaryota; kingdom Metazoa; phylum Chordata; class Mammalia; order Chiroptera; family Vespertilionidae; genus Lasiurus; species Lasiurus cinereus. The sequence goes on from JAAGEH010000040.1 coordinate 7,342,403, forward strand.
TCCATCCCTGCTCCCAACAGGTGTTCATCTCAGTAACAGTTTCTGCCTCCTTGCTCTAATTACTAATGTCTGTAGCGTAATATGTCTTCTATCAGGCCAAAATAAGATAAAAGTTATGTGGATTTGGTAAGTTTGCAGATCTATAATGCATATAGGATATGCCCTTCTATAAAATAAGCTTAAAATCTTTCTTCTCATATCCAAGAATTTTCAGCATTGGGCTTTTCTTCAAGTCAACCTGTATCACTGTTTTTGCAATCTACTGTGAATGGCTAACTCCCCTAAGAGACCTTTGATTTGGGTTTTAGTGCATTGTGCATAGGAAAACAAAATCTAGTAAGTATGCCACCAAGATTGGACACCACTCTTGAAGCATGATAAAAACAATACTATGACATTTGCTCAACTGTAAGTAGTCCTTAACTTTGTACCAGACAAAAAATGTCAAGAAGTAATATTTCTGCTCAACCATAACACTTCCAAATACAACTGCATATCCTTATCTTCAATTTTGATTGCTTTTAATTTTTTCTTAATTAATCATTTCCCACTGATATCCCATCAAAGGGATTTAACATGTAAAAACTTAATAGATCTGCCCACTCAAGTGTTATGCCAGGTTTTCAGTCTCAACCAAAATAATAATGCCATTTTTGTTTTAGCTAAAAAATTAAACTAGTTTTTGTCTGAAACATTGATGAAATCAACTCATAAAGATGACATTCTTACTTGAGATTACTTATTACATTGTGTTGCAACTCATGAAAAAAAAATGAAGCAAGTTATATAACTGAAAAGTTATACTTAATAATGAGGCACTGTAGATGAAAATAATTTGATTGCGATAAAATATTTAAATTATTTTCCACAAGGAAATATAACATTAGCTGCTGAATAATAATAAAAATCTTAATTTGATAAAATGAAAATAAAAATGAGTAACCTAAATAAGATTATCCTAATTGTCCCCTAAATCTTTACTACTCAAAGTGTGATCCATGCATCTTACTAGAGAGTTTATTAGACTTTTCAGGCCTAACTGCAGACCCACAGAATTAGAATCTGTGCAACAAGATTCCCAAGTGATTCCTCTGTACATTAAAGTTTGAAAAACATTATAATAAAAAAATTCTTCTAATTTAAATTGTGGTGCCAACTCAAAATATCAGAATACTAACACTACCAAATTCATAAAGTATTCAAAAACATTAACTGATATTTTAATTTTCTAACATCAAAAAGCAAACAAGCATTGATTAATTCTGAACAAAGTTCTGCCTTATTTATTGACGTTAGTCACCAAGAATCTATGGCTTTTATAATTTGTAAAATTTTTTATATATTCAGATTCCAATTTATTCTGTTTTATACTGAATAATCTTTTTTATGTCAAGAGAAAAAAACAGTAAACTAGATTAGTTTATAGTTTATCACATATCATTAATAATTCTTTTATTTAAAATCTAAAGTTAATGTGCATTTTCATAACACAAGCAAATATCTCTAGTGGATTTTAGAAAGCCAAAATATTATTTTGCTTTATTGCTTACAGGATTTGATATAAATGTTTAGCACTAGAAAATATGGTTATATCTTAGACTATTCACAGGAGCCAGCACAGAACTTCAAGAATCCTGAGGCATTTTCTTCCATTCTAAAACAAGTTGAGGGCTAAAACTGCATCAAGACAGTGAGGGAGTCAGGGCAAGAATAGTTAGCCAGGCCTGGATGGTGTGGCTCAGTAGTTGAGTATCAACCTATGAACCAGGAAGTCACAATTTGATTCCTGATTGGAGCACACCATTCTTTTAGAGCAGTGGTTCTCAACCTTTCTAATGCCGTGACCCTTTAATACAGTTCCTCATGTTGTGGTGACCCCCAACCATAAATTATTTTCGTTGCTACTTCATAACTGTAATTTTGCTACTGTTATGAATCCTAATGTAAATATCTGTGTTTTCCGATGGTTTTAGGCAACCCAGCTAGCAGTCACGACCTGTAGAGCCTAAGACCATCAGAAAACACAGATATTTACATCACCATTCATTAATAGTAGCAAAATTACAGTTATGAAGTAATTTTATAGTTGGGGTCACCACAACATGAGGAACTGTATTAAAGGGTCGCGCCATTAGAAAGGTTGAGAACCACTGCTCTAAAGTATAAAATGAAACTTCAGAGTCATCTTTCGTTCCTTCCTTTCCATTTTTATTTTCCTTCTTGCCCCATCCTATTAAATTTACTTCCAAGTTATATACATTCTAAACCACATCCACTCCTTTCCGTTCCAAACTTTGTCACATATTTAAACCCTCATTGCTCCTGACTATACTTCTGTAAGAAAATACGAATTGATCTCATCTCCTAGTTTTCCACATTTCCATCAGTCCTGTTAGTTTTGTGCTCAATTAACTTCCCCAAAGCCGTGATCCAAACATGACACCTCCTGCTTCTGAAAGCTTCAATAATTTGCATGCAAGTCTTCTCATAATGCCTTCCCCACCCTCCTAAGAGTTTACCTTTCTCCTATGCACCAGCCAAACTGCACTGTTTCTGAGACAGATGCTGTGCTTTGCTTTGTGTCTTTGCTTCCACAGTTGACTCCACTTGGAAAATTCGCCTCCTAATCCCCCTGTTTAATCTCCTCATCTCAGTCCATCTTAATTGCCACAAACTCCTGTTTTCCTAAATTGATTTTATCTCTACCCAATTCAATGCCCCTCAAGAAGTACTATCTCCATACCACAAACACAGTGCTTCTTTTGAGCTTTGCATTATAGCTTTTTGTTCATGAGGTGGCTTCAAATATTTGAAAGCCTGTCAAGTGGAAGAGAGATTAAATTTATTCCACAAATCTCCAGGGTAGAACCAAGACTAATGACTGTAAAATACTACAGATAACTTTTAGCTTTATATTGGAAGGAACAATTTGACATTAAGAGTTCTCCTAATATGGGGCTACCTCAAAATGTAGTACACTTCTTGACATTGCAATGCGAAGGCCAAGATTGAAAAACTGCTGACAAGGAAAATGTTAGAAAAGTTAGATGAATTGTACCAGATGGCCAAAAATAGTACCTTACAAGCCAGTGACTTCTAAAAATTTTTACATTTCTAAAGGCACTTTAAAAACCCAACTTAAATATAGTCTTGTAATATATTGGTAAGAAAATAAAGTGTGTTGTGAGTTGTTTTTTTCTTTAATCATACATGAGTGTTGACTGAAATAATGTTGGCACACTGGTAAAGCAGCAGGTCATCCTTTTAATCCACTACTTCTCTCTCAACTCCTCAACATCAGAATAAAAAAATTCATTGAGAAAACAGACTTAAAAAGTTGGGAGTACTGAGGTCCAAGATGGCCACAGCACAGGAGGATGAGAAACTCACCCATTCTGTGAGCAAAATCAAATGTACATGTATACAGGCAGCAATTTCTCCTGGGAGACAACAAAGCACTGCATGAAAACTTCTGACAACCAACAGGAGAACTAGACCAATCAGAGGAAGCTGGAAGGCTGAGCGAACCCTGCAGGACCTTCCAGAACTTCCTGGGACAGAGGAACCATAAACACCATTGTTTATGTTCCCTCCACCCAGGGTAGATGGGAGCTCAATGGAGAATCTTTGGCTTACCTGCATTTCCTGGGGCCTCTGACTTTGAACAAAAGGAATAAGCAGGAATGGCAAGGGTTCCCCACACCCAACTGATCACTCTGCCTAGAGCTGCTCCATCCCAGCAGCCTAGACCCAGAAGACTCATGCTCAAGGTCCAGGAAAGTGCCTGTTTAAGGGCCTCACCACACTCGCCTGGCCTGCCTGCCAGAGCTGCTCAGGGCTAGCAGGGTAGTGCCTCGGGTGCCTTAAGTTCCTGCTCCCCAAACTTCCCTGCACTCACAGCCTGCACAGAGGTCTTTCGTACAGGGGGCCACTTTTGGTGCAATAAACCAGAAAGAGACTGTAAAAGAAGACAGAAGAGCCATGGAAGCTCTCCAGGAACTGGGGGAATTCAGATAGTCATAGCAAACCCTATGGTATCAGATATTTTGGAAATAGGTCCTCTCCAAGTTCTTTCCCATTTTATTATTCCAAGATTCCAAATGATCTGAAAGAAAGACTGGGTAGGAAAGTCTCTATTAGTTTATGAAACTCGACTTTTCCTAGCAGTGAATTAGCCTCTGAGGACAAATTATAATAAGATCCTAAAAGCACAGAAAAGTGGCAGATAAACTTCATTTGAGGCCACAATAATCATTACCATGTATTGGGTGTCAACAGTGTATCAGGCACTGAACTCATACTGCAATTTTATTGCCTCATAACTTAAAGTAATCCTATGTGTGTATGCTCTCTTTTTCCAGAGGAGTAGATTGAAGCAAAAGAGAAAGTAAGACATCTGTCTGAAGTCACAGAGATCTTATTGGCAGGTCCAGAATTTGAATTCAGATCTATCTTTCTCTCCTGATTATGTTCTTTGCATCATAAAATGCTACCCCCCAGAATGGTATCATTTTAGGACAAATATTCCAATTTCAGAGGAAATATTTCAAAGTCAGTTATCTTACCACGCAATGAATTAACAGCCAGCAAGTGTATCTGGAGTCACTGGAACCCAGCTGCCAGGTGCTGGGCTAACATGCCATTAAAGCCAACATTCCTGGTGACTGGTTATAATAGATGATCTTCTCAAGTTCTTGAGCAGCTGCTGCTGGAAACCATTCACAGGTTTCTAGCTCTTCTAGCCACAGGTGCAAAGTTTCAAGAAGTAGGTTTTCTCCCTTTTCAATCTCTTTATTCTATTTGCCTCTCCCTGGATAATCAAATTGTAACAGTGGTCACACAATTACTAGTATGTTAAAGAAATAAGTATGGAACAGTGAAATCTTAGGCAACTACCAGTCACTTAACAAGGTACTAGAAAGAAACACACTTTATTGGAATTCTTGAAATCACATGATTCAGGCAGCCTCTTACTCTTTCTTAGAATAATATGTAATATCAGGGTCTCTCTTTCCAATAAATAACATCTTACAATGCTGTGATCATTGAAAAAAAATAAGAATTGAGGTAGGTATCTATAATTTTCTAAATTAGTAAGGATTCAAACAAAGTGAGAATAAGCTCATTTACCAGAATTCTAGAACAGTGGATTACCACTTGGAATATTGTAAAGAGAGAGTTTTAAGTATGAAATTCTGACTGGTAATTATAAGTATTTGGAGCATGTTACCTATTCAGAAAAGAATCAGAGTTTCAAGAAGAGCTATACTAAATCCTATCTAATAAAGAGAGAATATGCAAATTGACCATCACTCCATCATGAAGATAGCTGCACCCACAGCTGAGGCCAAGTTCCCATAAGGAGCCTTAAGAAGCAATCAGCAGGGACCTGAGGTTACGACCTCCCCCACCTCGTGGGGCTTGACAGGGGATCTCAGGCCTGCTCCCCACCCAGCATGGCTTGACAAGAGACCTCAAGGTGTACTTCTTGTCCTGGTGCTGGGCTAGGGGACCTCAGGCTGCAGCCCCCACCCCAGAACCAGGCCAGGGGACCTGAGGTTGTGACCCTTGCCTAGCTGGGCTTGACAGGGGATCTCAGGCCATGCCCCCCACCCAGTGATGGGTGACCTGAGGCTGCAGCCCCCTCCCAGTGCTGGGCCTGGTGACCTGAGGCTGCACCCCCCTCCCCACCTGCTGGGGCTTGATGGGGGATCTCAGGCCATGTCCCCCAACTGGTGGGGCTTGACAGAGGACATTAAGGCACAATCCCTGCCCTAGTCTGGGCTGGGAGACCTCAAGCCATGCCCCCCAACCTGGCACTGGGCCAGGGGACCTGAGGCATACCCCCTGTCTGGCAGGGCTTGACAAGGGTGGGATCTAGCATAATGGTGGGGGTCAGGCTGGGTCCAGGTCTCATGCAATTTTGAGGTACATATGGGTGGGCAGGGACTTGACTCTGGGTCCCATGGTGAGCATGATTCTGACAGGAGGAAAGTTTTCATATACATTTTACTAGTTTTCTTTCATCTCTGAGACTTCTATTATAGAGAAAGGGCAAAGAGCAATTTTAAAATATTTCCTCTAATTAATCCCCTTTTAATGTGCACAAATTTTGTGCACCAGGCCACTAGTAGTAAATAATTACATAAAGAAAAATAAAGAAACTTCAGAGGAGTTTTGAATCTCAGAAGCAGATGATAGCCATATCTTCCCACAAAACATAACTAATGCATTGCTAGAAATACAAGTAGTGAGCATGGCTCAAGACCAGTGCAGCAGTCCCCATTTTCACTTATGCCTACATGTATACAAGTAATAGTGTGTGTGTTTGTGTTTGTGTGTGTGTGTAAAATGAATTTACTTTTATATGCATAATTAAGCCAACACAGATATGTTGCTTGAAGTACATGTGTAATCAGGTAATTACAATGCTTTACTTGTAACCTATAAACTTCTAAATTATATATATTCTGTTCCTTATTATATTACTTGATATAGCATTCTTTATAATGTTGTTTCTTTTAGCTATGAATCTTTATCTCCTCCTTGTAACCTTACAAAGTGTTTTAATTAATAAACATTTTTAGAGCCAGTTAGATTTCCAGAAAAAATGAGCAGAAATTGCAAAGATTTCCCATAGTGTCCTCACACTCCTCCACCCCCACATAGACAATTTACCCTATTATAATTAACACTGTGCATTAGTGTGTTATAGCTGTTACAGTTGACAAGCCAATATTTTTACAATATTATTAACTGAAGTCCATAATTCACATAAGGGTTCACTCTTTGCACTCTGCATTCCATGAGTTTTGACAAATTTATAATGACATGTATCACCATTATAGTACCAGGAAAAATAGTTTCACTGCCCTAAATATCCCCAACCTACATATTTTAATGGAGCAATCTACCTGTCTCAGCTGGTTATTGGCTTAGCATGACTGATGACATTGCATTCAAGAAGATAACATTTACAAAGTAATGAAGACAAGTCAACAGAACTCAAAATATTGGAAAGGTCAATACCTAATACCAACTCTTGCTGGGAGAACTGCCAACCTGATCAAAATACTATCTTTGACCTGCTCAAGAGAAAAAAGATGATGGAATGCAACTAACATCTTTCGATGTATCGCTGTTTGAAATAAGAAATAGATTTTGCCTACTATAACTAAATACAACTCCAAAGTTACAAAACCTCATTGGCAGCACTCAATGTATAATATAATGTTATCCAAAGGATCTACATTGTTCAATATCATTCTACTGCAAGATGAAGAAATGTTTTAAATAACATTGCAATATTACAGCAACATATATGGAAAAAGCTATCTCTAAGACAATAATGATATAAAAAGTGAATAGGCATGTTCTATATGTGAGGCAGCATTAACACCTAACATATGATTAGTAAATTTATTTTTTTGAAAATTTTTATCTTAGGAAATTCCTTTAAAATAAGAAAAAGGAATTAGTGATCAACTGTTGTACATTATCATGGTTTGTACTTTTCCAAAAGGAATTCTGATGATTTGGTAAATGACAAGACTACATTAGATTTACTAAAAGAAAGATTTCTTTCCTTGTGAAAAAAAATAGTTCTAAACTGAGAGATTGACATTCTGCTAAACAAGGTACTCAATTCCATTATTTTCTGTTTCCACCCCCGGGTTACTTAACATTAGCAGAAAAAGCCACAGAATCTTGTCAGCTGGACTCACTACAAATATGATTTCTATCATCAACCACACCCTCCACACTGCAGCTGTAGGGACATCTTTACCTTTCTGAAAAGGTGGCAATGATCCAATTAAAGATTTTCCACACTCTTACCATTCACTCCACCTAATCCCCATCCCAGAGAAACGTGTTAATTCTTTCACCCAGTGCCTTCTATACCTGCCTCTCTCCTTCTCTGAGATTTGCTTCATCTCCCATCTTCCCTATTGCATTTTCATTCTCTATCTCCATGTACCTTTCATTCTAGGTCTAAACATTTAATCCAGTTTCCTTTAACCCCATTCAAAAAGCTGTATTTTTTTATCTTTCAATTTTCATGGTAGGTTACATGAACTGAATTTTTTAAAAGCACATAAGTAGTAGATCAGGCTAATTACATACTTCATATTATGTATTACCTATTTTATATGAACTTAATTTATTTTAGAAATTGCCTGGAAATTACCTTGCCAAACAGAATAAAAGATAAATGAAGATATAGAACTATAGAACTCTAAGGATGTTAAATTGAAATGGGATTTCCCATTTTCAACTGAAGTCAACTAAATTGAAAGGGAACTTCCAAAGATTTCCTAAGATATCTTAGAGAAGGTGGATAGTTCCTTCAGGCTGTAAGGAACCAAATAATACAGAACCTCTTAAGCCTTGTAAAGGAATATATATATAGTGTGTGTGTATGTGTGTGTATTATTTTTAGAGCTATGGGGTCTTTAAAATGCTTAAAGCAAGAGAGTAACAATCAGATTCGCATTTTAAGAAGACTCTTTGGATATAGTAAACAGATAAAAATTAGAACTCTGAAAACTAAGACCAATGGCCTGACCATGAAGATGGAGGCCAATGGAACTGGGTTGAGAAACATGGGCCCTGCTAAACCTACTGGGACCCTGTGGATGAGCACAGGAAAGTATCTTCCTCAATCCCACTGCCTCACCCTGGTTGCAAAGCTGGATAATGGTGCAGGTAGACCTCTGATGCGTGGCTGTTGTCTCTCACAGCAGCCAGAGTGTTTGCCCCATCCCTGACCATCATCAGCAACTCTCCATTTATACCAAAAAAAGAGAACATGCCTCTAAGGAGGCAAATGGCAGCAAGTTGAAAGGCACTAAAGAGGTGCCACATTGTATCCTGGGAGGTAAAACCTCTAGTTGTACAGGATTGAAATTGCTGAGACAAAGGAATAACTGAAAGCAGTTCTGTCAGGCTCTTGAACTTTTTAGCAAATTTGAAAATTAGACAATGGGCCCACATACGTGAAGAGACATATACAAGAATGTTCACTGTAAGAGCAAAATGTAGAAATGATACAAATGTATATCCACAAGAAAATGTATGGGGGTGGGGACCTATAGCAGACTGACACAATTGAATATTGTATAGAAGACAACAAATAACTATAGCTACAATGATATAAATAAATCTTAGAAATATATGAATGAAAAATTCAAATATGAGGTTATATTCAGCATAATAAGCATGATATTTTGTTATAAAGATAAAAACAACTAAATCACATTTTTTTTCAGGGGTACATATGTAAGATAGTATTTTATTTTTAAAAAGGCAAGAGCAAGGCTCTGGCTGGGGAGCTCAGTTGGTTGGAGCATCATTCAGAGACAACTAAGGTTGCAGGTTTGATCCCTAGTCAGGGCACATACAAGAATCAACCAATAAATGCATCAATAAGTGGGACAATAAATTGATGTTTCTCTCTTTATTCCTTTTTCTCTTCCACTCCCTCTCTCTCTCTCTCATTCAAAAAAAATCAATCAATAAATAAAAAATTTCAAAGGCAAGAGCATGAAATAGGAACACAAGATTCATGATAGTAATTATCTCCAAGAGAAGAGTCAGATTTATAGAATGGGGAGGGTCACACATGTTAATTGTGCCAATATGTTGGATGATGGGTTCCCTATGTTTATTATATTAATTAAAAAATTAAAATTAAATAATTTAAAAATAAAACATGTATAGGATCAATGACAATAAGCAAGATTAAGATTACTCAAATTTTATTTACATATTTGTTTATTTAAATCAAAACCCTTTAGAATTATCGAGGGAAGCAAGTCTGAATATTAGTCTGGTCAGGAGATAAGGTGGTGGGAGATGTGGGGAGAAACAGTTTTGAAGTTGACTATACATATAACAGCTGTCACAACAAAAAATAACTACCATTTGTTAGTACATTTGAGTTCACAAAAATATGTCACTAGTTATTAACCCACTGGCCTACATAATATTGCTACAAATATACTATGTAAAACCATTACAACATATGACTCTTATATCTTCAAACTCATACATTAAAAATATATCTACTGGATAGTTCCCATTGCTTTTGGGGGAATATTAAAAAGTAGAGGGTGTGAGGAGAAATGAGTTAAGGAAGAACACTCTTTTGGGGGCGAGAAGGCATACTGAGCCTGAAAGGGGAGAGGAGCAATGCAGGGTCTGAGCAAGATGAGAGTCTTCAGTGCAGATCTTCATGCCTGTTCCCCTGCCCTCCTCTCTGCCTCCTAGACCCTCAAGTTGTCCATCTGGTCCAGTGTGATTCAGCCACCAACTAGAAATAAGAAAATGGGGAAATAAGGCATTGTTGTTTTAAAAACAACAACAAGGCCTGACTGGTGTGGCTTAGTGGTTGATCATCAACCTATGAACCAGGAGGTCATGGTTTGATTCCTGGTCAGGGCACATACCCAAGTTACAGGCTCAATCCCCAGTAGGGGGCATGCAAGAGGCATCAATCAATAATTCCCTCTCATCATTGATGATTCTCTCCCTCTTCTATCCTCTCTGAAATCAATGAAAATATTTTTTAAAAGAAAAATATATATTATAATCTACCTTTATAAAGCTAGCATTTAACACTTCTCAGTTTTAAATAGTAAACTGACTAGTCCAGTAAGATATTGTATTGTATAGGCTCTGATGAAGTCTTTTGGTTATTTTCTGTTTCTTCACCTAATAAATTAGTCAGATACATTGATAATTCATAAAGGTACTAATGTAATATAAATGCTGTTTGGAGCCTTGATATTATACATTATAGACTCCATGATGTTTTATTTATAAACTGTGGATTAGTTTATTCCTTCCCCAAACTCAAATAAATACAGAAATAAAAATAAATTCCATATACTGACTCTTACTTAAATTATGAGTCTGGCACACTTGAAATTTTTTTCCTTGGAAGAAATGAATTATATGGAGGTAAAGGAAGAACAATTTTAGATAGTGAAATCAGAAATTAATTACTATAAGTAGGAATCCCTCAAATTATTTTTACAAGTAAGTGCTTGTGACATGTTCATCTAGCAGAAAACAGTGATCAGTGGTAGAAGTAAGAAAAAGGAAAAAGAAAATTTTTCTCTTCGTGCAGTATTTTGAAAAGAATATAACCCACTGGACAGTTTATAAAATGTTTTAACTTACTATCTCAATTGTAGTAATGGAGGCAGCAACAAGTAATAATCTAGCATCAAAAGATAGTGATGGGAAGAAAAACCACTGATCACTCATATGGACGTCTCTGGGAACTGGCATCATCCTGGTGTGGTTGTCATCAAAGTAGATGCCACTTTTGGAAAAAAGGGTGAAGATGCTGGAAAGGCAGATTGGGGCCCTGAAGTTTTGTCAGGCTAAGGAGATTTTACTTTATCCTGATACAAACCTATGTCATTTTACAGGAGGACAAACAAACCCTCTTGTGATGCTTTCACGTGTGTTCATACCTTTATGTCCAACCACAGACAATGAAAGTCAAAGTGCAGGAAGACAGAATTTCAAACATAGCATAGCGATTTATTCAAGAGCTTGTGCACAAACTTCGGTACTTCTTTAAGTTTTCATATTCATAACTTATAGCACTGCTTTTTCAGCCTACTCTTGTTTTCCTCTTAATATTTAGCATTCTTCTTTGCCTAGCCATCCAAAATCAAAAGAAGAATATCCAACAAAGAAGTGAGATTCTGCTGGTCCTCTTGATGGACAAGCGCTAGATTTTCATGGGTCACTAACTGCTTATCTGTGTGCATAGCAAAACAGAAATGGTCTCATGCTAACTTTGAACATACTGCAGCTTCATTTTCCCAATGTCTGGCTTCATCATTAGTAACGCCTTAAGATGTTGAGTGGGAGGGGAAAATAGATCAGGAATTCAATCCAATTTGAATACCTCAACTCATATGCTTTCTTCATCCTTAACTATAGAGGCAATGTTGGGCAACCTCCTTGATTAATTTGAAATAAATTTGTTAAATAAGAATCATGATGATACTTAGATTTATGGACATCAGGGGCTTTTACATGCAATAGAGCATAAGATATATATAAAAGCACCCTGTAACATGCATGGTGATATAATTATTAGATAATTTGATAAATGCATTATCTCTCATCTATGATAGGAATCTATAATAAAGACATGCATTTTGAGTTATTTGTCTGGTGGTAATGTTTCAGTCATTATCTCCCCACATTGCCCAGTCTGCCTCTTAAACGGTCAGAGTTAGAGGTATAATCTGTAGTGTAGATCAGTCTCCTTGTGAAGCTGTCTAGCCCAGACGGTAGACTCAGGCAGCTGTGAACTCAGCACAATGTTCCCTGGGCACTGACCCCTACAGGACCATGTGATGATGGAAAGTGCAGTAATTCGGGCTCTCTTAGTCTTATTGGAGATTCCAAAGGTCGTGTGATCCTTGATTCACTCAAGTCTGGTAAAATAATAACCTTCACATTTGTATAACACATGCCAGTTTCCAGCAACTTTATCATCTCCTTTGATTCTCAAAGTAATTCTGGAAAATGTCAACCTATTATAAATAAGAAAACTGAGGCTGAAGTTAGGTATGTGACTTGCCCAAAGTCACCCAGTTTGTAAATAGCAGAGCTAAGAATCAGACCCAGGCATTTGGAATTCAGGTCCCTATTTCTACCTCAATGCCCATACTTCAGAAACTTCAACCATTCTCTGTTTCTTGAGAAAAAAAGAGAGGGGAAAAAAAGAAGCCATATGAATTTTTGATAAATACCACTTGACAGAACTATAGATTGGATTGGAGACATTGAATTCATAGTCTCAGAAGTGTCAAAAGGACTTTGTTTTAGGATATACTGTTTTCAGTGAAAATAAAGAGGAAATGCCTTACTTCCTCACAGAACAAAACAACCCCCACTTGAGAAGCAGTGGTGATCTTATTAGCTATGTTACAATGTCAAATCTTAACAACATTCCTGGTAGTCTGAATCCTTGGGGTCTCTAAAAGTAACCCCATAGTTCCCCCCCTCCTGATTATGATCACTTTCAGTGGGAGTATCTGCAATAGGTTGGCCATATTGAGTTTGGGGGAGCATTAGCCCTTATATAATACCTATCATTGCCATGTGTTTTGTTTGTGTGATACTCATAATAAGGAAATGTAGATTCAGAAAGATGAATAACTTGCCTAAAGTCACTCTTCTGGCAAGTGGTACATCCAGAATTCAAAACCAACTCCTTCAGACTTGAAAGTCCTTGTTTTTTGTACTATAGCTACCTCCAAACTCATGAAGCAACAATTTAGTCCTTAATTCTGGGAACTTCCTTGAGATACTTCTCAATGTATAGATCCATAAACCTTGAGATTGGGCATATGAGTTCTAAAAATGGCCCTTCTTTGATCATTTCTAATCACTTCACAACCTTCTTTATCAGGTATTATCACCAACCCAGTTTTACGTGTGAAGAATTCAAGGTTCAGAGGCAGAATGAGTATGTCTCACCACAGCACACTTCTGCGTTCCACCACACAATCTACTCCAAAGGCTCTTTCTTCCCCCAACACCTGCCTGTTCCTCATGTCAATAGCAAGCTAAAATAAATATTTGGTGATATTCAAATACAGTATTCTTAATAGATTCCATTTTTAGTTCAGCTGACTTGTTTTTAACTAATAGAATGTTTTGCATTTGCAGTGGGCTTTGAGGAAATGTGATAGCAAAGATTTTGCTTTTATGAAATGAAAATAAGTTACTTTGCATTTAATAGTATGTTTTTGACAAATACAAAACAAAAGGCAGATCCTAAGTCTTCTGAGAAAAAAAATAACAACTGAAGTCATCAGTAGTTCAGCCAATAATAGGTTGGATCCCCCAAAGAAAAAACATATAATCAGGTATCCTCTTTCATGTGTGTGACTGCCTTAACAAATCTGTTTGGATTACTACAAAAAAAACAACAATAATTACATAAATTTAATAGGCTCTCACTGATCTATTTGGTTTTATAAATTACATTTGGGTTGATTGTGCTTTGCTTTGTTTTATTGGGATAAAGGGAAAGTGGCTTATCATAAGCAAACTATAAATCATGAAGAAAAAAGGACAGATAAATACTTACATTTTCCTCAAATCTCATTCAATGCAGAACATTTCAGTCATTTGTGTGCCTTAAAAATGAAAAAGGCTTTACACATACACTCCATCCCCAAGATACAGTCAGGTAGAAGAGAGATGGTCCTTTGGATATTCTAAAGGGATTTAAGCATTTGATAGAGGACTAAAGGTCCCTTTTCAATCCAAAATCCATGAAATTCTGCAAAATAAGTAAAATTTCCTTTTATAAAAATATGCATCCCACAATTTTAGTAACATTTTTAATTGTCTATCTTCAGAAAAATAGTTTGTTTGATTTAAAATAACCATACTGAGGACCTCACAGCTGTGGCCACATATGGGATTAAGAAAGGATTTAAAGTAGCTGAGAATTATAGTCTTATTTTATTTCAAGGGGATCAATTTGATTCTAGATGGCATATATCCTACACTCATCCTATAAAGCATCATATTTAAAAACATTGCATTTTTCTGGGAACATGAAAATAGAAATAAGATCCCTGTTCCTTCTTTTCCCTAAAGTGTCAACACAGTCACTGTTGCCAGCATTAACGATAATTTAGCAACAAGTTCAATACTGCAGCATTTTTGACAATGAGAGGTGCTCAATATTGAAAGACAGAGCAAGAAAGGTGGTGGAATATTTTACCTAAAGAGGTCATCTGTGTATCGTGTGGGAAGGCATAAAGTTAGAGTAGTGGACTAAATGATCTCCCAAGAAAGCCCCCAGTTCTACGTGGTAGAGAAACCTAAATGCATGCATTTGCTCATTCTTTTCTAAAAAGGCAATGAACTTTACATTAAAGGCAAAAATAAAAAAGGAGAAAGAAAGGGTGTGTGTAGGGTCGGGGGGATGTTAAGAAGCAAAACAAGAATGAAAAGATAAAAGACATGGATATATCATCTAATAGACAGTCTTAATTTCTGACCACCAGAGCAGTACCAGAATCTGCACTCGCCTGATTCCATTTCATTTTTGCCTGAGTATACTTGTGTGAGCCCTGTTGTCATGTCAGGGTCTGTTACTCAGCATACATAGCACACTAAGAGATATTTGGCGTGAAGACAATGAATTTTCAAACTAGTTCAAGAGTAATTGAAAATGGAATTCTGAGAAAAGCTAACGTATATCCTTATCTCCACATAAACACATCAATACTCATTTTGAGCCTGCCAGCTATCTATCTGCTAGGAAACACTCAATACTGCTCCTTGTACACTGAGCAGATCATTGAGTTTTCTCTCAAAAACTAATAGTACAATCATTTGCAACAAGAAATTCTGCTTTGTCTGATGAAATAGTACCATCCCCGATCTGCTGCCTTATATTTCAGGACACACAGAGGTACAGTCTATGAATTTTATACCCACAAGGAGAGCTCAGACTCGGGGCGTTCATATCACAGATTCCTGAAGCTGCCAGGACCTTAGAGAGCATCCACTCAAACCCCATTGTTTTGTAGGTAAAGCAGCTGAGCTCTTAAAAGTCATGTTAATACCCAAGTTGCCTGATAATATTACTTTCAAAATTGAATGTTCTCATTTTTCTTAACAACTGAAGCTCTACAGTTCTAGAGGGGGGTGGGGAAATACTCTTGGGATAATAGCTTAGCTCCAGTTCTACCCTGATTTTTAAAAATCATAAATATGTTTACACATTCTGCAGTTAGAATCTGTTACTTGCTGTGATTTTGGTCCTAGTTAGAGAGAAGGTTAATGATTTGGGAAGAAAAAAATACTACAATGCTGCTCCAAATAGCTAAGAGTATACTACCATAAAAAAGCAGTTAGAAAAACATAAGAATCTGTTACTCATTTGATCCTGTGGCAACCCAATATGGATGTTTTTCCCATTTTCAGATGAAAAAAGCTGAGCCTGTAAATCAAATTGCATACTCAAAATAACAAACAATAACAAATAAAGTGGTAGATCTGGGAACCTAAACTTTAAAGAAATAAGCTGATTCCTGTAGGAATAGGTTGGCAATAAGATTAAACACAAATTGCATGGGAAAAAGGGATGGCAGTAAGGCAAATAATGAATGGAGGTACAAGAAATTGTCTGAATTAAAGAGAAAGAGGTTAACAGCATTATTGTCACAGAGAGTCTCAATGCTCTCAGTAAATCAGGAAAGCTCATCTGTTCAGTGTATAAAAAAAGAGCAAGAGCAAGACTGAGGACATTAGGAGTAGAGAAATGGATTGAAACTGCTGTACTCAAAGGTGATGTAAAGTCACAGAGAACAGGGAAGGTCTTGCTGAGGACAGATTGCATAAATTTCTATACAACCCAATTAGTATGCTTTTAGACCTTTTACAACCAGAAAGACAAGAGCAGAGAATGCAGAGTCAGGCTGTATTTGATCCCAGAAATGCCACATCAGATCCACTGCAAGATCAAAAAGGTGCAAGATTACTGCACTCTTGAACTGTCAAGATTTAATCACTAATCATGGGACCCAGAGTAAACAGGGATTCAAGACAATTCAAAGTCCTTTGATAGCCCAGAGGATAAAGAAGCTGTAAAAATAAACAAGAGCTCTGGCTGGGTGGCTTCGTTTGTTGGCGTGTTATCCTGTACAACAAAAGGTTGTGGGTTTCATTCTGGTCAGGGCATATACCTAGGTTGTGGGTTCAATTCCCAATCAGGGCATGTATAAGAGACAGGTAATCTCTCTCTCTCTCTCTCTCTCTCTCTCTCTCTCTCTCTCTCTCTCTTTCTCTCTCTCTCCCTCCCTCCTTACTCTCTCTCTCTCTCAAAATCAATAGAAACATATCCCCAGGTATTAGAAAAAGTAATACAAAATATTAGTTCTCTGGTATGAGGGAATGTTCCAGGTACAACTTACAAGAATTAATGACAAGAGGAAAAACTAAAATTAATATTACTGATATAATTATTAATATTTTAACTGATCTTAGATATTGGAGATAAACCATTCTAAGTCAGTTAATATGAGATCCCATGGGCATAATCAAACTGATAAAGTGAAGATGAGAAGTGGGAAAGTTAAGGAAAAAAAAACAGGTATTCAATATATAAGTAAAAAAAAATTCAAGGATGTTCACAGAAGTTAAAGTAGGAAGACAAACTATAAGCTGAAATTATCAAGATGGATGAGTCATAGAAATTGATCAATAACACAGAGACTAGAAAGAAGACACTAAAATGGATAAAAGGTGTTCAAAATATAATACAATTATGTTTATATTAAAATTATGTGACAAAGCAACTCTCAACCCAACATCTCTTCTCATTGCAATAAGTAATGGTAAGCAATAAAGGTAGAAGCCACATCACCTGAAAAGAGAACATGATGGTGTCAGGAAATTTTTCATTAAAATTAGATGTTGATTAAATCATGGTAAGAGGGTTGGGTACAGTCAAGAAAATTATAGGTATTTTGTGACTTTTCAGATCCATAATATAAATGTCTTAGGCTCTCAAAATAGAGATAGCTTTTATAATATTTCTATATCATCTTATTCCTTCATTTGTTCTAAATATTCCTTAAATATACACAGGCATACCTTGTTTTAATGTGCTTCACTTTACTGTACTTTATAGACATTGTACAAATCAAGATTTGTGGCTTTTCTAGGGTGAGCAAGTCTATCAGTGCCATTTTCCCAACAGCATTTGCTCACTTTGAATCTGTGTCAACTTTGGTAATTATTGCTGTATTTCAAATGTTTTATCATTAAATACTTATTATGGTGGTGTGTGCTCAATGATCTTTGATGTTACCATTATAATTGTTTTAGAATTTCACAAAGGATGTTCATATAAGAGAAAAAACTTAATTGGTAAATGTGTGTCTTGTGCAAGGAGCAGCAGAAAATGCTGATGTAGAAGCTGCAGAGGTTTCCAGAAGATGCAGCTAAGATAATGAAGGTGGCTACACTAAACAACAAATTTTCAAAACTTAATTGGTAAATGTGTGTCAGATGAAACTGCCTGATTTCGGAAGAAGATGCCTTTTAGGACTTTCATAGCTACAAAGGAGAAATCCATTTTCAAAGTTGCAAAGGACAGGCTGACTCTCTTCTTGGGGCTAATGCAGCTGGTGACATTGAGTTGACTAAATCCAATGCTCATTTACCATTCTGAAAATTTTAGGAACCTTAAGAATTACGCTATATCTACAATGCCAGTACTCAATAAATGGAACAACAAAGCTGGGGCAACAGGGTATTTGTTTACCAAATGGTTTACTAAATATTTTAATCTTACAGTTAAGATCTACTACTCAGAAAAAAAAAAGTGTTTTTCAAAATAAGACTGCTTATTGACAATGCACCTAGTTACCCAAGAGCTCCGATGGAGATGGACAATGCAGTTAATGTTGTTTTCATGCCAGCTAACACAAAATCAATTCTGCAGCCATGGGTCAAAGAATAATTTTGACTTTCAGTTCATTACTTAAGAAATGCATTTTATAAGGCTATAGCTGACATAGGTAGTGACTCCTCTGATGAATCTAGGCAAAGTCAATGGAAAACCTTCTAAAAAAGATTCACCATTTTAAAAAATATATATTTTTTATTGATTTCAGAAAGGAAGGGAGGGGGAAGAGAGACAGAAACATCAATGATGAGAGAGAGAGGAGAATCCAAGATGGCGGCATAGGTAAACACCTACACTGCTGCCTCGCACAACAATTTCAAAACTACAACTAAAAGACAGAATGGACATCATCCAGAACCACAGGAAAGCTGGCTGAGTGGAAATTCTACAACTAGAGGGAAAGAAAGGGGCTCACGGAGACCCAGAGGAGCTGCAAAGAGCTGAGGTACAGAGACGCGAGCCTGGAGAGAGCAGGTGCCGGAGTACCTGGCTGGTTTTCTCTGGCAGGAGGGAAACGAAGACTCTCAAAGGCATTGAACCCCTTATCCTATGACACTAAACCCCAGATCCAGCCGAAACTCATATGGGGGGAGTTTGGACTGTGAAAAGGGAGAGGTACACGGAAATTTAGGGGAGTCGCAAGGCATCAGAGGTCTGGTGGTACACACGGCACTGCGCGCAGAGGACAGACTGCTGATTGTGCCACTGGCTTTCGCGAGTGGGCCGGAGACAGACCCTCCCAACTGTGCCACCTCAGACTCCACTAAGCCCCAGTTTCGGGTGAAACCCTGGGGATCTAGACTCCTGTGGTCCTGGAGCGCAGGGGAGCCAGAAAGGCAGCAGTCTAGAGGCACTGTCCATGCACACAAGGACCGCTCCAGTGATTACCCAGTCACATGAGACTCAGGGGCCGTAGAGGGCAGAGCTAACTAGAAGGCAAGGCGGTCCCTTAAGTCCTGAGACTCCACCCATCCCAAGCTCAACAGAGAGGCTTCTGCAGTTTTGCAAGTCTGGTATCATAAGGCTGAATCCAACACAGAAGTTCTCCAGGCATAGTGAAAATGCCGAGACAAGGGAAAGGATCACAAACAAAAGAAATGGAGGAAAACAAATGACTGGATATAGAGTTCAAAACCACGCTTATAAAGTTTTTCAAGAATATCCTAGAAAAGTTGGATAAAGTTAGTAAGAGCCAAGAGGAAATGAAAAAGGACCAACTAGAGATGGAAAAGATCCAACTAGAGATGGAAAAGGACCAACTAGAGACAAAAAAGGACCAACTAGAAATTAAACATATGCTGACTGAAATAAAAAATATTATACAGAGTCCTAACAGCAAACTAGAGAAAGGCAAGAATCAAGTCAAAAATTTGAAATATAAATAATCAGAAAACACACAACTGGAAAAGCAAGAAGAGAAAAGAATACAAAAATGTGAAGATAATGTAAGGAGACTCTGGGACAGCTTCAAGTGTACCAACATCAGAATTGTGGGGGTGCCAGAAGAAGAGAGAGAGCAAGATACTGAAAACCTATTTCAAGAAATAATGACTAAAAACTTCTCACATCTGGTAAAAGAAATAGACTTAAAAAAGTCCAGGAAGCACACAGAACCCCATATAAAAGGAATCCAAAGAGTACCATGCCAAGACACATCATAATTAAAATACCAAGAGCAAAAGACAAAGAGAGAATATTGAAAGCAGCAAGAGAAAAACAGTTCATTACCTACAAGGGAGCACCCATACGACTGTCAGCTGATTTCTCAACAGAAATGATGCAGGCCAGACGGGAGTGGCAAGAAATATTCAACGTGATGAATAGCAAGAACCTACAACCAAGAATACTCTATCCAGCAAAGCTATCATTCAGAATTGAAGGGCAGATAAAGAGCTTCACAGAGAAGAAAAAGCTAAAAGAGTTCATCAACTCCAAACCAGTATTATATGAAATGCTGAAAGGTACTCTTTAAGAAGAGGAAGAAGAAAAAGGTAAAAGACAAAAAATGATCAACAACAAATACATATCTATCAACAAGTGAATCTAAAAATTAAGTGAATTAAAAACTTGATCAACAGAATAAACTGGTGAATATAATAGAATCAGGAGCACAGATAGGGAGTGTACTGATAATTCTCAGGGGGAAAGGGATAGGGGTGTACAGGGAGAGACTGGACAAAAATCATACACCTATGGATGAGGTCAATGGGAGGGAGGTAAGGGCAGAGGGAAGGTTAGGAGTTGGGTGGAGGGGAGATATGGAGGGAGAAAAAGAGAAACAAATGTAATAATCTGAATAATAAAGATTTAATTTAAAAAAAAGTAAAACATAATAAAAAAATTTAAAAATTTAAAAAATTACTAAAAAAAAAATGATGAGAGAATTACTGATCAGCTGCCTCCTTCATGCCCCACACTGGGGATCGAGCCTGGAACCTGGGCATATGCCCTTGACCAGAATCAAACCCTGGACTCTTCAGTCCATAAGCTGACACTATATCCACTGAGCAAAACTGGCCAGGCTAAGATTCACCATGGCATTTTGATGGCATTAAGAATTTTATGGTTTATGGGAAGAATTCAAAATGTCAGCATTAACTACAATTTGGAAGAAGTTCATTCCAGCATTCATGAATGACTTTGAGAGGCCCACACTGCAGTGGATGAAGTAACTCCAGATGTGATGGAAATAGCAAGAGAACTATAATTAGAGGTTGAGCCTGAAGAAGTGATGGGATTGTTGTATTCCCATGATAAAACTTTAAAAGATGAGAAGCTGCTTCTTATGGATGAGCAAAGAAGGGGATTTCTTAAGATAGAATCTATTCCTGGTAAAGATGCTCTCAAGATTGCTAAAATGGCCGCAACGGATTTAGAATAGCACACAAACTTATTTGATAAATCAGTGGCAGGGTTTGAGAGAATTGACTCCAATTTTTAAAGTTCTCTTGTGAGTAAGATGCTATGGAACAGCACCATATGTTACAGAAAAATCCTTTGTGAAAAGAAGGAATCAATGTACCAAAAATCACTGTTGTCTTATGCTAAGAAATTGCCACAGCCAGCCTAGCCTTCAGCAATCACCACCTTCATCAGTCAGCAGGCATCAACATCAAGGCAAGACTCTTCATCAGCAAAAGTATTATGACTTGCTGAAGGTTCAGATGTTGCTTAGCATTTTTGGCAAAAGAATATTTTTAATTTACTTTAATATGTACATACTTTTGTATACATTTTTAGATACAATACTATCCCATACTTAATAGAACTATTATAGGGATGAAACTTAACTTTTTTATGTATTGGGAAACCAAAAAATTCATATGACTCACTTTATTGAAATATTTTCTTATATATCTGAGGTTGTCTATATGCCCAGAATTGTACTAAGTATGTAGTATATAGGGTAGGGCAAAAAGAGGTTTATAGTTGTAAGTACATAAAACACAGTTTATTCTTGTATTATTATTTATTAACTAGTGTTCTGGTGCATGGATTCATATACACTGAAAGGAAATTAGAAGAAATATTTTAATATCACTACTTGTGTCTTGCTAATGAAAAGAAAATAGGATTTTACCAAGGCTCCTATCTGTCTACTCTAGGACTTCTGTGAGGATCAAATGAAATGAGGCATGGGAAAACACTTCACAAACATTTGGTTAAACTGTAAAATTTTTGCACCTGGCTATAAAGCAAGTCGGGTTTCTGGGCTGAAGAAATTCCAAAGAGGCTAGTCTCCAGGGAGAGGAAGCCGGGTGTTTCTACGTGACTTCATTACCCTGCGTCCACAGCCACCATTTCCAGGCTGGGCTGGGCTGTGGGCCGCATTTTGAGCCATAGGGTCTTAGCAGCATTGGCTACAATTTGGTGGGGTGTGGCTCCAGGGTAGTGGCGGGGCCTGTGTCCCACTTGGGAGAAGTCAAATGTTGGTTTATCAGCTCCAGGTCCTTGGTGCTAGCCATTATGGGTCATGGCAGCTCCTGCATTGAGTGTCTGCACCCTGGTGCTCAGTGAGTCATAGTTACTAGTTGGATGGACAAACTACCTTTTATAGAGAGAGATTATGGTAATTATTTTCCAAACGAACAACTGTAAAACTACTTTTGCCCTACCCTGTACCATAGTGATCAACACATATGATCCTAGTTCTCAGCAGCCTAAAGTCTTATTGTAAACATGTAAAAGCTAGAAATCTTTATGACCTCAAATTTAAGGATAAACTAATCACTCTCACTTACCAATTAGGAAACTAAGATACAACTAATTAGTGTAAGAACCATAGCTTGAAGCCAGGTTTCTGGGTTACTAGCCCAGATTTTTTAGGCTAAATTATCCCAAATCAATCTATCATTGCACCAAGTCTGACAGACATGCTAAGCAGGGGGAGAGGGGCGGGGGGGAGAGTGGGGAAGGAGTGTTGTTTTTCTAACTGAAGACACCTTTTTTACAACCATATCTTTACATTTACAGTTTCCTCCCAACCTCTGCTTTCCCCTATAGGCCATTTCACTTGGCAAAGGCAGAGTGAACTGATTTTCCTATTCTCCTTTTCAATTCTTATCTAATAGTGAAAAATTACTATCCAGCCCTGAACATTTGGCTCAGTGGATAGAGCGTCAGCCTATGGACTGAAGGGTCCCAAGTTTAATTCTGATCAAGGGCATGTACCCTTGGTTGTGGGCACATCCTCAGTAGAAGGTGTGCAGGAGGCAGCTGATTGATGTTTCTCTCTCATTGATGTTTCTAACTCTCTATCCCTTTTCCTTCCTCTCTGTAAAAAAATCAATAAAATATATATATTTTTTAATTTACCATCTAAGAAGGGATAAAAACAGAACATAAGAAAAACTAGGTAAGAATCTCACATATTCCTGGCATTCTTTTTATTCCTCCATAATGCTAACATAGTTATTTTTACAGAGTAGGTAATTAATAAAAGTTAAGTTTTTTAAGTGTCCTTTCACTTAATCTGTAAATTGAAAAATTAAATGCTTAAAACAGATTATGAAAATTTACAGTAATAGACTTTTAACCTTTACACTAAAAGATTATTTTTGTGACTTTTAGGTTTCATAAATATTTAAGGCCCATATGGTGTATATGCAATATGTATTTCTGAATCACCAGTATTGGAATTAATATATCAGTGTAGCACATGCTGACATTTCTACAGTTTCGGGTACATACTGTGCCTGACTTTTTCCACCATAGGGCAGCTGCTGAGAAGCAATGGTAAACCAACTAGACATGTTCTATACTACATCCTAAACCAGAGAAAATAATTTGAAAACTAAAATCTTATCTCTGGAAGAAGAGACTGTCTCATTTAACTTTCTTACCATGGGAGGCAGAACATAGAATCTTTTGTTTAATAAAGTTGGACCTGTCGGAGGCGAGATCTCGGCAAAAGCTATTAGCTAAATACAGGACAGCAGCACAGTCTTCCCACAGGGACCCCAAACAAAAGGTGGTTAAATAAGCCTCACGGTAAGTAGAAGGAGTCACTGCCTCTTTGCTATATTTGGTCTTGATCAGGCTCTGATGCCTATACACACCCCACCCTTTGTACGGACACATACATTCATGCACCTCATGTTTGATCCTCTCATCTACCAGAGACACATAGAATTCTCTCCAACACCAATGGAGAAGGTAGAGCTCCAGTTGCTTCCCCTGTGCTTTAACTGTAGATGTAGGCACCAAAACAAAACACACTTGTGCAAAGAAAGCCATCATTATAAACTTAATTGTCCCAAGAGCTAGACAACTATTTACATTGAATCATTTTAATATTAGTGGAAAGAGAAGGATGTGGTTGAGTCTATAGTTTGAGAGCCTTTTTCTGGTTGATTAGATTATATGTCTAGCTCTAGAATATTTCTGTGAAAGAACAAGAATACAGCATCCTGATCCTTGTTCTTGGTAGTTAATTTCATTCTCTGGCTGGAGGAAATCCCATCATTCAAAATCTCTCAAACATCCCCTGTTCAACAAAGTTTTTTTTAAAGCCACCAGGAAGAATTAATTCTTCTGTAATTGTGCTAGTATATAGCAATTTTCTGTGTATTTCTATTCAAATAGTCATGACTTTTTATATTTCCAAAGTGCCTTCTAAGTATGTATAGGTACCATATAACTCTCTGTTCTGTCTGTAATTTATCTGCTTACATACTTATCCCTTTTCCTCCCTCCTTCCTTCACAAGGCAGTCTTGTTGAAACCAGGACAGAGATTGGAGCCAATTTATCTTGGACTCTGCCAGTTAGTCAGCAATCCTTCCAAGAGACTAAATGTTGTCACTGTCCTTGGGTTGGAAGGCCAGTCAATTAGACCTTAGCCTTTGTCTAGTCTACCTGACTTCTGCTAACTAGCCCTAGATCAAACTTCAGTATTTGTTGCCTTTGTTCCTTCCTCCTAAGGGTTTTGGAGGAAAATCCCATTCTGCTTCCAGTTATAGAGTAGAACTACAACCATTTTGTAAGCATCACCCCTCATATGAATCGTGATTGGTATATATTTTCTAACTTGGGCCACATTCTCCTGATCAAAGTATTCTGTGTTCTTTGTACCACTTCTGTTTCATTTCCTTTGGCCACTGCACCAAGGTCTATTTCCAAGCCTGCTTTCAGGATCTGCCCTCTAGGATACTCTCCTTTTTTACTTTCTGTCTTCTCCTATATTATTAATAAACCACAGGACTCAAGGGATCTATAACCCATCCTCACTTCTCACCTTTCAACTTCTTTTTTTATTATTCTTATTTTACTCATCTCTAAGAGTCAATGAGCATGTCACCGTTTTATCACACCTATTCTCTCACCAAAGCACCTGCCCTCATCTCCAAGAGAACTTTCTCCTAATTTTACAATAGACCCATTCATTAAATTATAATGCAAAATTGCATGTTAGAGAAAAAGATCTCTACCACTTCCTTTACACATTTTCAAATACTTTATATTATACATTGACAAGTCCATCATTCTTCCTAGATCCTTATTGTGGTAGAAGCAGGGACTTTGGAGTCAAAGAAATCTGAGTGCAACCCCAGCATTGTCATCTTGCTTAAGTTATTTACCATCCCTGCACCTTCATTTACTCATCAGTAATTTGGGAGTAAAAACACCCAACTACCATATTATTTTGAAAGTTTAAGATTATATGACACATGGTAGGCACTCAATAAATGGTTAACTATTTGTAGTCAAGAAAGAAAACATTTACATAATGAATGGGGAGCAGTCAATTTGTGTCCACAGAAAGTCTAAATGAAAAAAAATGACATTCAAAATCAGTTCCATCATAATGTCCTCCAAACCTAAAATTCTATACATTCTCTATCTAAATTTGATCTGCATTTTTTCCCATTTTATAAAAATCAACTGCATATGAGTCAAATCTCCACTATCCTGATAAGAGACAGCCTGAAAATATAGCCACAAATTTGCTGCAAGCTCACAGTGCTTGCTATCCAGCTCTGGACACAAAGAAAACACCATTGATTTTATAAATCAATACAATGAATACTGTGAGTCAATAAAATTGGAATGGTGACAAAGGTCATGTTCTGGTTCTCCAACTTTTTGTTTGATTCTGCCATGTTCAAGCACTCAAACTCAATAGCTGCCATGAATAGCACTGAGGGAAAGATGACTGAAGAGATCCCCTATCAAAGAAAGGGCTTTGGCAATCTTGAGTCTTTTGGGGTACACTCCAAGAGAAAGGATTCCAAAAATATTATCCCTTAAAGTGTACCTGTCCAAAGTGTTTTATAATTCACACCTACTCCCTGCCTACTTCTCAATATATTTGTTGTACAAAGTCAGCCCTGGACAGATACTTTTATAAACACTCCCCTAGCAAGAGCTTCTCATCCATTCATTTATTCACTCGCTCATCAATATTCATTAAGAGCTTTCTATGGGCCAGATACTAAGCTGTGGATACAATTAAGTATAAGAAAGACACTGCCCTTGTCCTCCAATAGGGGCAACAAACCCTTACAATAGAGTGCTAGAATTCAGTGAGGTCAAAAGCTCACAGATGAGATCTCTGCAAAAGCCTCCTAACATTTCCACTGAAACCTGAGGAATGAACAGGCAGTAGCCAAGTAAAGAGGAAGAGTTGAGAGGTAAGCAGACACACCAAGATTTTTAACTCATCTCAAGGTGTTGAAAGTTTACCTGGTATAATAAATGTAACGGGGAGTCCCTGGAGGATTGAAATGAGAGAAAATGTAGTAAGAATATTGTTTTATTTTTTGTGGTATTTCCTGATTTTCCTATCATATACATATATATTGATTTTACAATAAGAAAGTCAGTAACAATTATATTTAAGTTTTAATTCATTGAGGTAAGAAAAGTACAAAATAATAAGAAAGTAAGGCTGAGTTGGATATGAGATTGGCAATTTTTAAAAACTGTGTATTGTTATAGTCTTATTAGAGATAGATGATAAATTTTGCTCTAAACTTATTAGAAACCAGTCAAGAGGGAAAATCTATTAGTTTCATAATACATAAGGTTCACAAATAGGAAGGCCAGAATGGCTAGAAAGGAATGAGTGTGGAGAAAGGACAAAACTAGAAGGGGTCGGAGGTAGGTAGATCATGTAGGGAAGTGGGGGTTATTGCAAGGACTTTGGATTTTATTTCAAGTGTGATAGAAAGCTTTGTCTGGGTTTGAGCAGTGGAGCCCTGCAATTTGATTTACATTTTAATAGCTCACTGGCAGCTCTGTGGAGGATGGGCTATGATTGGAGAATAGGCCAGTCAAGAGTAGAAATAAGGATACCAGCTTGAAAAATATTGCAGTACATCAAGAAAGAAATTATGGTGGCTCAGTGTAAGAGGATAGTGCGAAAAATAGAGGAAAGTGACCAGATTTAGGAAATATTTTGGAGAGAACTAATAGGGTTTGTGGATGGATGGGTGGACAGGTGGGTGGGTAGGTGGATGGATGGATGGATGGATGGATGGATGGATGGATGGGTGGACGGATGGACGGACGGACATGGGATAAGAAAGAAAAGACTTCAGGTGAATGAATGTATCATTTACTGAAAGAAGGAAATTGGGAGGATTTGGCAGAGGGTTTCAAGAAGGGCAGAAACTCAAGGTCTCTGTTTTGGACATATTAAATTTAAAATGCCTTTTGCACAGCTGTGTGTGAAAAGAGGCTCATTAACAAAAACAAGCCCATATTTCATGGAATGTGAAGAAATTTGGTAAGAAAACTTAATACCTTGATGCTAAAAAACCTTTGACTATCTCTGCTAAGTGTAAAAGGCTCCTGAATTCCCTAACCGTTCATTTTATTTGCTGGAGCATGGCAATTCTCAGTCCCCAGGTTCTGGTTTTACAAATCTGAGAAGCTTCTGCAGAGCCTCTAAGAAAGCTCCTTCTCCACTCATTTTCATTCAGATTATTCTAAGATGTTTTCTCCTGCCTTGCTTCCTGCAGCCTCCTGTACCATCTTGGATTCACCACTGAGAACGTTTTCCTTTTGGTCTAGGAATTCAGCTTTGAAACTCAGGATAACCTTGGCCCTAAGATTTCAGTTCTTACTATCAGACAGGAGAATTAAGCCTTCAAAAATTAATCCTGAAATAGTTATCTCTGTTCCCTGCTCATATGTCACCTGGCAAAATAAGTTGCTTCTCAGAAATCCTAAGATGATGACTTACAAATCGGTACAAGCATGAGACTGTGAAATGCTGAAATTCTCAGTGAGATATAACTATAAAACTGGCTTAACAACATAAAACCTTTGAGAGAAATATTTATGTGGCAGAAGAAATGTAAACTTAAAAATCAAAAGTTTATCTCATCTTTTGTTGGTGGCCAAGATGATAGTCACAGAAAGAAAGAGGAGTCTTCTCAAACAAATACAGGAAATAGCTCCGGCTCTCCAAATTCTTTATTCCTTCAACAATTATTAATACTGTGCCAATGACTGATATGATTCAAAGATATTTCACTCTAGAAAGTTCACAAACCAATAGAAGAAACATTAATAAAATATACTTGTTAAAAAGAAGTCTATGTCAAAGTACACACAAACCAGAGGATGGGTCAGCAACCTCCTCCTGGAACAGAGATGGCAAAAAGGCAATGTCCCATGTAGGATTTTAAAAATGCTGATATTGGTCCTACCCAGTTTGGTTCAATGGATAGGATGTCAGCCTACAGACTGAAGGGTCCCAGTTTTGATTCCAGTCAGGGGCATGTACCTTAGTTGTGGGCACATCCCCAGGTGTTCAGGAGGCAGCTGATAGATGTTTCTCTCTCATCAGTGTTTCTAACTCTCTATCCTTCTCCCTCCCCTCTGTAAAAAATCAATAAAATATATATTTTTTAAAAAACTGCTGACATTGGTCAGTTTGAGCATTAGAAAACAATCTAACAGCAAGAAAAGACAATAGAATAGAAAAGGGTTAGAAGGGAGAACAGTGAGAAGGCTATCATAATATTCCACAAGAGAGATGGTGAATGCCTGAACTGAAACAATTATCCCATGGATAGAGAGGAGAAAATGGATTCTTGAGATATTTACATGGTGGAAATTTTTTAACCCCACTTCCTGTCTAATATTCAGGGAAGGGAAAGAACTATGGATGATCAGAAAGATTCTGGCTTGAACATTGGTATTGGTTAGCATTCAAGATGCAATTTATACATTCAATGCCTTAGTTTCAGTTTTCTATGATATTTAGCCCTGCTTTCTTCTAATGCAAATCCACTTGCCTTTATTGAATTTTTTTCAAATGACATCTTGAGGGAGGCTGCAAACAAACCCAGCAGAAAAGACTTTTCCTAAGAATAGTCAATAATACCTTAATGTCAAAACTCCATAAGATTTATATGTGTTTCCTGGATGATTGCTTAAATGAGGTATCATATGCAAACTGCAAATAAAGTCCCTAGCATATTAGAGGTACTCAATAAATGTTAACTATTTTGCCGTTAAGGCTTAGTCATCAACATTGATCACAGGCTTTCTCTAGATGGTTAATTAATCAACAAGTATTTCTAGCAACATGCACTTATTGAATATGTGCACAGCTCTCTGCAGGCAATACTCCCTACCATGTAGTTTGTCTGGAGTTGATTCCTGGCCCATACCAACACCTTTGCAAAGACAGGGTAAAACAATGAGGAGGGCATCAGCCTAGGAATCAAGAGATCTGGGTTGCAGGACTAGAAGAGCATGATGTTAATGCACTTATTTTACAGAGGAGGAGAGAAGCTCTGCTCTTCTCTGCATTCAATTGGTTAGAAATGTAGCAAGGCCTTAGGAATGGGAAAAGGGACATGTGTAATACTTCCAACAATAAAGAATTTTTTAAAAAAGAAAAGAAAAAGAAATGGGAGCTCCCAATCCTCATTCAGTACCTTTTCCATGACACCATGTACAAGTAAAACCCATTTACCCTGGAAGACTACCACAGTGTCTACGTTATTTTATGCACAGATGATACTCTTTTAAGTTAATTCCTGCAAACCTGAAACAATCTGATATAATAAGAGATCAATATGCAAATTGACCAAACGGCAGAGTGGCAGCTCACCATGATGTGCACTGACCATCAGGGCGCAGACGCTCAATGTAGGAACGGTCCCCTGGTGGAATGCAGCAGCGGTGGCGGAGCCTCTCCTGACTCCCTGGTGGCACTAAGGATGTCCAACTGCCCGACCGAGAGAGGGCACAGGCAGGCTGAGGGATGAGTGCCCCACCCCCCACCCCCACCCCTGTGCAAGTGCACAGATTTTGGGCACTGAGCCTCTAGTGCCTTCTAATTAGCTTAAACAGGTCAGATCCATTTAAACCCCAACCTGCTGATTCACAGGCGACTCTGCCATGCCTTCAGACACTGTGTACATATTAGAAACTGAAAATGAGCACTTGTGTAGACTCATTGTGACTTTTCTGATTTCTACCAAAGGCAAAAGAAAGTACGTACATAATGCACACACATACACTCAAAAACACATACCAATCTTAGGCCTCCTCGGTGAAACCAGTAGAACTTAACATTTTCTACCCAAAGTTCCACTGTTATTTGGTTAGTTTGAAACTAGCATTGAGCCATCCAAGAAACTCATCTGTTTGTTTGTTTGTTTTTAATATATTTTTCTTGATTTCAGAGAGGAAAGGAGAGGCAGAGAGAGATAGAAACATCAATGTTGAGAAAAAAATCACTGATTGGCTGCCTCCTGCATACCCCTACTGGGGATCAAACCCACAACCCGGGCATGTGCCCTTGACCGGAATCAAAACTGGGACCCTTCAGTCTGCAGGTTGATGCTCTATCCACTGAGCCAAACCAGCTAAGGCCTTATCTGTGTTTTGAATCTGCCTGGTACACAACTGAACAACCCAAATATTGAGGTACATTATATATAAACACAAAACTTCTGCATCTTTAGCATGTCTGAGTGTGAAGCCTTAAAAACTGAATTTTAAAAAGGGTGTTTATTAGCAATGTCTAAATCCATGAATTAACTAATATTTATAATCTCCTTTGCAAGTAAGCAATTTGAAATTCATTTTGCAGATGGAGAAATTAAAGTCAAAGAGCTATACTGGCTCACCTGAGATTTGATTCCAAATAAAACTCAAGATGTAAAGATTATTGGACTACTATTTTAAGAACTGAACATTAGATTACTATTCTGAAAAAAATCAAATGAGTATGTGCTCTTACTGTTTCTTTTTCTTTGTTCCTCATAGTAGTAACTCTCAATCCTCAGTTTTGAGCAATACTGCAAACAGAAAATTTATATCCAAAATCCTACCTTCTGTATATATTTTAGAGAGAGAGAGCGGGCAAATACTTGGTGCAATGCATATTGTTTAATTCCTATCCAAAACCAGTACATTAAATTTTAATGTTCTATCTTTAATATCTCTATCTTCATTTACTAAATCATTTTAATCACTAAAATACTTTAATTTTAAAAGTACTACTCTATTTTCATCTTAACCTACATTACCTCTGACTTTTTAGCTCAGTAAAAGAAATTCCTAAATTACTTACATTACAGTATTTTTTTAAAAAATAGTCTTTGTATGTAATAATAATTTAAGTATTTATTATGAAAATCTTTAAAAAAGTAGTATTTCAATAAGAAACTAGAAGTATTAATTTAATCTAAAGCTAAATGTTTTCTGACTTAGCATTTTTTTAATTTTTATGCTTTATATTATTTATCATTTTCAAGGTGTTTTACCAATATTAATTAAATTTTACAGGTCCCATTAAAATCGGGATTATTACTCTCATGATAAGAAGGCTGAAGCAGCCCGGCTGGCATGGCTCAGTGGTTGAGCATTGACCTATGAAACAGGAGGTCATATTTTGATTACCATTCAGGGTACATCCCTGTGTTGTGGGCTCCACACTGTCCACCCCTCCCCACCAATGTGGGTGTGCAGGAGGCAGCCAATCAATAATTCTCTCTCATCATTGTCGTTTCTATCTCTCTCTCCCTCTTCTTGCCTCTCTGAAATCAATAAAAGTATTTAAAAAAAAAAGCTGGAGCAGAGCATTACATATAATATACTAAAAGTATACTCATAGAAAACTCCATGCAGTCCAAGCATACTCTTATTTTCGCTTTGAGAATTAAGCACTAAATACCAAACATTTAATAAGTGCAACATAGTGAACTGAGGCCTTGAAAGAGTTAATTCTGGTGCCTATCCTGAATAAAGTACTAGCTCAAGCCCTCAAAGTTTCACACACATGATTTAATTATGCATTAGGATGTAAAATAGGATAGAAGGGAAAACTTTTTAAAAATAAATATTTAAAAACTGGAGGATGGTGAGGAAAAGGAATCATCACATCCTCAAATTAAATTTTTAAATGGAACTCCCATTTGACCCAGTGATTCTACTTCTAGGAATATATCCAAAAAAACTAGACACACCAATCAAAAAGGATATTTGCACCCCTATGTCCATAACAGCACAATTTACCATAGCTAAGATTTGGAAACAGCCTAAGTACCCATCAGCAGATGAGTGGATTAAAAAACTGTGGTACATCTACACAATGGAATACTATGCTGCTGTAAAAAGGAAGGAACTCTACCATTTGCAGCAGCATGGATGGACCTGGAGAGCATTATGCTAAGCAAAATAAGCCAGACAGAGAACAATAAATGTCACATGATCTCACTCATTTACGGAATATAATGAACAATATAAACTGATGAACAAAAACAGATTCAGAGACAGAGAAGCATTGATCAGATGCTTAAACCTCAGAAGGAAGGATGGGGAAGGTGGGGATGAAAGGGAGAGATCAACCAAAGGACTTGTATGCAGGTATATAAGCCTAACCAATGGACAGAGGCACCAGGGGAGTGAGGGCATGAGTGGGGAGTGGGGGCAAAGGAGGGATGACACATATGTAATACCTTAATAAAGAAAAAAATTAAAAATAAATTTCTAAAGCAACATTGTTACTACCTTTGCCCAATTTCTCTGTTTCACAGTTTAATGTAAAATAACATAACAAGCCATTTATTCATATGTATATAAATAGGTTTGGCCCCAAACCTATCAGTTCACATACCCCTAAATCACAGCCCAAGTCAATGTCCTAGTCTGTTCAAGACATTGTGAATGAACTGAACAGTTTAAGTTAAAGAATAGAGCTTTGGGATAGGAGTATACAGAATAGCATGAGGGCCTGCCCCTTTGACAGAGTATGGAATAACCACAGGGAGGAGAGTAGAGAGAAAAATGAGTCTGGGAAAACACATGGTGATTAAACACTTACTTTTGTCATAAATGATTATGAGGGAAATCAATTATGTGAGATATTTCTGATTTGAGAAAAAGAAAATAGATTCTGGAGACAAGCTCATTGGAATTCTAATGAGAATTCCAAAATGTGTTAGCTGTATGACCCTGGTCACATTATATAACCCTCCAGAGCTTCAGTTTACTAATCTCTAAAACGAAGAAAAATTAATCCTTGCCTTCAAGGGTTCTAGTGAGAATATATAAAATAACATGCTGTGAGGGAGCCTGCTAGAACATGTGATATATAGGACACCCAACCAATGTCATGTCTCTTTCCTTCCATCTTCCCACAGTATTAGTTAAAGACTGGAGGATCCACAGATAACCTCTTACAATCCAACAATTATATCTCCTGGGCAATTCATATTTTGAGTCTCCTTAATCTCTTGATCCATCTATTGATGTACATTACCAAACTAGATACAGTGTAAAGCTGCACAATTATTTATCCTAGTTTGTTTTTCTTGTTTTGATGTGCTAAAAACTCCTTGATGACCATGGTTATGTATGTATGGTATGCATTCCAACTTTAAACTAAAGATATTCCCATATCTCAACAACTACTCCTCCTACCAGCATGTCTCCTCCCCCTGTCTCTATACCCACACACATACACACACTGCAGAAGGGGATGGTGATACGATCAAAATAGCACTCTCCAGAAAAGGCAGCTCATCCATTTTCTTTCCAAACCCAGAAGGACTTCTAAAACAAAGAGTGTACCTCGGGGTTTGCAATTGTGTTTGGAATTCCCAGAGATATGCCTCCGGTTAGTAAATGTCAGGACACCTTCAGTCTACCCTAGAAGCAAACTGCACCTATAGTCTCGTCTTTCCTGGGCCTTTGGCTAGACCTCTCCACTCCAGGTGAGGTTTTGAGCAAGTACAGTCATCTAAGACATTTGACTTCTTCGAAGAGTGCACCATTCAGAAGAAAGAAGTAGAAAAAAAAATGAGTAAAGCCCTAAACCGGTTTGGCTCAGTGGATAGATCATCGGCCTGTGAACTGAAGGGACCCAGGTTCGATTCCATCAAGGGCATGTACCTTGGTTGTGGGCATATCCCCAGTAGGAGGTGTGCAGAAGGCAAATGATCTATGTTCCTTCCTCTCTTGTTGATGTTTCTAACTCTCTATATCTCTCCCTCTCTGTAAAAAATCAATAAAAAATAATTTTTAAAAAATGAGTAAAGATACGTCATTTCCGCCCTCTCCTGATCAGTTTTAAAGTATACGTAACAGAGCAAGTAAACCACTAGCAGGGTATGTATCTATCCACAGGGCTTATTCCACTCCACTATAGTCAAAGAGGGAGAGGAGAGAAGAAGAAGAGATGGAAGAAGAGGAAAGAAAGAAGAAGTGAAAGGAGAGGACGGGAAAGCTTACTCACAAAGCTCATTTTCTTTAAAGCTGTAGGGACCGTCAGTATTATTGTTAGCAAACCCAGGTCCATACCAAAGCATGAAATTGGTATTATCCTACCACTTGGAAGAAATTGTGGCTCTGCTCCGGAGAGCATGGTCCTTCACAAAAGCCCGAGGAACCTGTCAAGCTTAGCAGCCTTTCTGGCCTTGCCCCACAGCCCCAGTCTCAGTTCCTCCCAGGTTGCCCCAGCATGCCTTGTGCTGGCGAAGCTCTGTGGGGATGTGTAAGTACAATCAAAGCTGCTTGTTTCTTGGTCTCAGGGGATCACCGACCCACCTTGGAATAACAAGCAGTTAAGACAGAGTGAGATTTCAACTGGCTGGTTTTATCAATGTTACCTTTCATAAAGAGCTGAAGTATCTAGAAAAACTCTTAGGACATTCGTAAACTTCAGTTAACCATGGTCTTCAGAAAACTGAAGTTTGATGAAAGCTCATTGCAATGCAGTGTCATTATATATTTTCCTTCACTTTGGCTAATGCATTTTCCCCTCTAATGTTTTTTATTCCTTACAAAATATGTTCAAGTAAATGTTCTCATTTTTAAGGTTTTAATTTTAAATATGGTCTCCATGCATCAGCAATGTATGTGTAACTACTGGGAAATAAAACATCATGCCCATACATAAAACATAACATAAATTGCAGCAGATCAGCATGAACTCCAAAGGGCCTGTCTTGAAGTGAGACCTGAGTCATTCTCGGGCCTCTTGATGCCTTTGTCGTCAGGTACAGAACAAGTGATTTTTACCAGTGCTTAATTTTCATGGGGTTTCTTAGGCATTTTAAGTGGAAAGGCAAGAGAATCACAGAAAAAGAAAAGCTTGAAAAAATGGACCTTCTTCTGGTACAGGGAGACTCATTCAGTAGAGTCTACTGCCCACCCCACCTCCTCTCCAATCCCACTACCCCCATTAGTAGTATTCCCACAAAAGCAATAAACCATGTAAGAGGAACTAGAAGAGCTCAAGGACATGGAGCTACATCCTAACCCCTAACAGCACACACACACACACACACACACACACACACACACACACACACAGCAAACAAAAGTACCTTAGTCCTTTGCCATAACCTAACACAGCTAGTTTTCTATTATACCTTCAGATTTCCTCCTTATATTAAAGAAATACTTATGTCAATCATATTGACTCAGTCTCTAATTGCTAAGGTAAATATCTGTCTTATATATTTTATTTTGTAGGCATTCCTAAAACTTAGCTCTCATTTAAAAATTCCCATATAGGGGGTACTGAATAATTCCTTTTAAACTTATAATTAAACAGCTATGAAGCAATGAAATTTAAAATAGTTCACACACACACCCACACACACACACACACATACACACACCTTCGAAGCCTTTTGTGAAATTCCCTAGAATACTCTGCTTTGTCACAAATGGTTATAAAAGCAGATAGATTTCTGGGTGAAAAAAATGTTGCCTAAGCCAAAATGGACTTATCAGCATATGTATCAAAATTATTTGATGAAAATGTTAAACTAAGAAGAACTGTGGAAATAATTTGGGGGATAAAGTTTCATTCAAAAGCTTGACTTGCCTTTTTTTTTCTTCAAAAAAATGAGATGCCATATCATGGTCTATACAGAAATACATCAGGGATGTTTAGATGGGATGCATGTAACCCTAATGTAACTTTTTCATTAAAAATTACTTTTGTTGTACTCATGAAGTATTAAATTCAAAGTATCAAATTAACACATATCATGTGAGATTCTAGTTTCCTAACTATAACTTTGAATCTCTAGTGAGGTGAAAGTTTATAAATAAATACCAGGTTGAGTCTCTCCACAGAAGACTTAGGAACCAGATTCTTTGGCAACAGGGCGAATCATGGGGAGCAAGTCAAATTTCAATCAGTTCCTTTTTACCTTCTCTCTATCATGAAAAACCACATTGATTTATTTTTAGATAAAAGAAAAAGCAGCATGTATTAAGGCAACATTTGGTAGAGTTTACATTTATACTTCTTGATAACCTATTGATACTGTACTTTGTCAGATCATGTTGATATAAATTGGAACGGAATTTCACAAATTCTGTCAAGATGGAAAAATTTCTGAATTATATGCATCTGTCAGGAAGGAAAACAAATGCAAAAATGAAAATATGTTTCAAAATAGACTTACCAGATTGTATATACTTTTTCATTTTATAGTGATAGTGAGTGGTTTTGCTATCTAACCTTCATTTGAATCAAGATGTACAAGTTCTATCAAGATATTTCTTTCCTTCTGTAGTTGAGATTTATTTAAATATGTTATATTTTTTTCAATAGTCAAATGAATTTCTTTAAGGCAAAAAATAATATTTTTCCAGGATATAGGTTACTTACCTATAAAGTAATTTTTATGATGTGCTAAATCTATTATGTAATGTTCAGGTTTTTGTTTCAGATGTATTTTCTTTTTTAAAAAATGCAACAATGTGTATATAGTACTGAATAAATGTACTTTGGAATAACAATGATTTCATAAAGATATACCAAATTTAATAAGTATTGCTTCCATGGTAAATAATATCATCAAATAACATTTCTCTATTTTAAACATTTGCTGAATATAATGTTTATGTATTCTTCTTTTCCCCTTTGACAAATGTGGAAGCTATTCCAATTTCCATACAAATTTGCTGGTATGTTTAAGGGAATGTCATTACAACTTTATTTACCTAATTTCATAGAAAAAAAAACACAGAGAAAAGAATAGAAAATAATTTGGAGTCT
This sequence comes from Lasiurus cinereus, assembly GCA_011751065.1. Lineage (NCBI taxonomy): Eukaryota > Metazoa > Chordata > Mammalia > Chiroptera > Vespertilionidae > Lasiurus > Lasiurus cinereus. The sequence goes on from JAAGEH010000040.1 coordinate 7,379,864, forward strand.
ATAAATAAGTCTTAAAATGATGTGCTATGTAGTGATACAAAGTATCATATATTATGATTAAACCTTTTTTCAACTATTTGCTTATTCAGTGGAACTCATTCAGAAGATATCTGTGAATGATTAGTCTCATTTAATACATACCTTCAGTTTACAAGTAAAAATACACATACAAATAAATGGAATGTTGCTTCCTTTAAGCAAATTAGAAAGTCAGCAAAAATACTAAAAGAAAAAGAGTGAAATAAAATTGCCATGTCATACAAATGAATTTGTTGAATGAATATAGTCTGCATATCCACATCCTTAACCCTGTTCTGAAATACTGGTGGTTTCTCTAGCAAATATGTGTTTTAAAGAATAATTCTGAAAGAGCAATGCATTTTAGGTGACACGCTGTTTTGTCTTAAACAGATTCCTACTCTTTTTCTGAATGACCTTATTTGCTCATTTGGGAGACAACTTGTAAAGGAATTATTCATTGTTTCCTATGCATAAGTTTTAAAAATAATTCACCACACTTAACCAAATTATTTTCAAAGTATATGCAGAAAGAAAAGAATACTTAACTTTCCCCTGCCTACAAGTGAGAGCTTGTCAGCATGCGACTCCAAGGCCTTTAATCCCAGGCTTTAAATAATGCAGATAACAGTTGATTACTCCATTGCAAGAACCGTTGAGCTCTGCAAAATCTGAGTAACACAATATTTTCTACATAAAAAGCCAATCTCAAACACTAGGCATCTAAGTAAAATACATCCTGAGACCAAACCATGCAACCCATTTTTGCCTTTAGTACATAACTCTGGTAAATACTGGTGTCGTTTACTACCAAGTAATTCTGCCTCCTTGCCTTCATTACCAAGCCATCTAGTTCTACAGCTTAATTTGCTGAACTCACAGTCCATACATTTTCTCAATTTAAAGGACTCTTGGAGTCATAACAAGTGAAATGCTTAGTTATGTTACATAGGAATCCAAAAGTACACCCAAACAAAATTTTAGACTTAAAAGAATGCTGGTTTGACATTCACTTCTATTTCTTTAGGAAAATAATTGTTTTATGTCTCTTGACAACCATGATTCAATATCTGTTCCCTCTGTTCACTTGTATACATCAGCCATTACAAAGGAGCTTTGCTCTCACTTGGCTAAATTACAACTGGAGTAATGTAAAACAGAGAGAATAACCAGGAAATATTGGCTTTCAACCCCAAATCAAAAAAGTGACAAAATTTAGCCATCAAAAGTATCTAGCTGAGTCCCAAATGGATGAAATTCACTCATAAAGCTGATGTATATAACACTTCACTTTGATGTACGGGAGTATCCATATATGTCTGAGCATGTATTCATAATTATCATGTAACCAGATAAATGAAAGAAATACAATTAGGTTACAAACATCAAATAAACTGCAAAGAGAAAATGATCAAAATTCAGCCAAGAACCCAGATTTTAGTGGCATTGGAGCATTTTGAATCATTTTCTTCTCTAAAACTATTCATCACATTCTTTCCTCTAAATCCCTGTCTAAACATAGGAATAATCAGTCCCTCTTGATTCTAGCAAAGCAAGTTTAGTCGTTTACTCTACCCAGAATGAAACATCATGAAGTAGAAAATCTATAGATTGCATTCAGTATCACCAATAAGTATCACATTTGACTGCTGCCCATACCATTTGGAAACCAGTCCTCACATGACTAGTGGCCTGACACCTCATCCATCAGCAGGGTGCCCAGAGCAGAGCTGGGCAGTCTTCCTTGTGCCATCTCCAGAGTGGAGGCCCAGCTGGGAAACAGGCTTCTCTTCCATTAGCAATTAGATCTTTAAGATCAGGCCTGAGCAATTTGACCTAACGCCATCCTTCCTCGCAACAAAGTCTCCAAAAATCTTCGGAGGAAGCCGGGGAGAGTGAGGCAAAAATGAGGAGAAATCCGGGCCTCCGTGGCCTGATTGGAAACTTTGTTGTGTCAGATAAACTTTGGCCACTGGAGGAAAGTATCCTATGGTTGCTCTGGCTTTAGAAAGATTTGTCCAGGGCTCCTCAATCTTCTTTTCACCCTTCTCTCTCTCTCCCTCTCTCTCTCTCCCTCTCTCTCTCCCTCTCTCTCCCTCTCTCTCTCCTCTTCTCTTGTTTCAAAAGGGGGCCTCTGGTCAGCGCTGATTAATAAGTGTTTTTTGTTGTGAAGTGTTGAATAATAGGGGATGGCCGGTGACCCAGTAAAGACTAAACCTTGCTCTGGTTTATTGTGGCAAGCTGAGAAAGGGGCTTTAGGCCCGGGACCCCAAGCACTGACCCGCACACATCCCGCGGATCGCCTATTCATTCTCACAGCCCCACCGTCGCCCGGGCTCCTATTGTTTGCCGAGCAACAATGGAGGTTTCGCAGGGAAAGTAAAGCTCTTTTCACATTCCTCTCTGATGTTTTGCATTTAGGGAGCCACCGGCCGCCACTTTTTTCCTCCCCCGGCATTCCTCCCGGCAGTGAAAGCGGTTCGTTTGGGGGAGAAACTTGTGTGTAAGTTTGGCGCTTGTTCGCCGAACCCCCGTGTTTGGAGGAGGCGAGCCTGGTGGAAAAGGAGGGAGAGTCCCGGAGGTTTCCTTTTTTTTTTTTGAAATGCAGTTAGAGGACAGAAGCGGCCTCTGGGGAGAAAGGGAGGGGGGAGGGGGGCAGGATCAGAAAGGAACACGCTCCCGGGCCGCGGCGGCCGGGGCTCCCGGGGACGCGGGCGCAGAGGCGAGCCGCCGGCCAGGAAGTGGTGGGTCCCGCTCGGCCGCCCGCGAGCGAGGCGCGCCTTCGCTGCGAGTTCCCCGGGTCGCCTTTCTTCCCACGGTCCCGGCGCCCCCTCTCCCAAGCCCCGCGGCCCTGGCCTGCGCCGCCCAGGGCAAACCCGCCGGGCGGGGTCAGGGAGGAGGGGTCCGGCCCCCGCAGGCCTGGGCCGCCTCCCCGCCTCCGAGGGGCTTGCCCTGCTCTGCTCCCCTGCACCTGGCCGCGGGCAGCTTTTCCGAATTTCCTGTGCACCCAGGGAGCTGGCTGCCTCGGGACCAGCTTGGGTGGGGAGCTGGGGGCGGGGGGCTGGTGGGGGCAGAAAGGGGGTGGGGAAACGGGGGGCGTCGGGGCCAGGAGAGGTCAGGCCTGGGCTCCTCCGCTCGCCTCGCCTCGCCTCGGCGGGCCCCCCGAGCGCGCGCAATCGGCGGGCACCTCGCCGCGTAGACCTGCAGCCCCGAAGACGTGGCCGCCTCGAGACTGAAGGCCTCGGGTGGCCCCAAACGGTGGCTATAGGGCCCGACGCGTGCAATCGAGGGCCGGAGGTCAGCGGGTCCGAGAGAAAGGCCGCAGGAGGGTGGGCGCCCGCGGCTCCCGGTGGCCCCGGAGTGGCTCGGCCCCCTGGGATTCGTGCGGCCCGGGGTCAAGGGGCGCGGCCGGCGCGGGCCTGCGGGAGGGGGCGCAGCGTGGGGCCATTCCAGGCCGCGCTCGGGGCCTGGCTCAGGGACAGGCCCGTTTGCACCCTCGCGGCTGCCCGCCCCGGCTCGGGCTCCGCGTCCCCGCGCGTCCCGCCACGCGCCTCCACTTGCCCCCGGCGCGCGCCTCGGCGCAGGGCGAGGGCGAGGGCGAGGGCGCGGCTCCGGCCTCGCCGCCAGGTGCGCGGCGGGAAGCTCGCCCTGCGCCCGCCCGCCCGCCTGGCCGGCCCGCCGCCCCGAGCGCCCCCACGGATACTTGACAGCTTCTGGTGCTTTGAAAGGAAGAGGAGGAGGAGGAAGAGAAAGAGGAGGAGGAGGAGGAGGAGGAGGAGGAAGGGCAGAAGAGGAGGAGGTGGCAGCGCCGGGCGGCGAACTCTGGGCGGCTAAGGGGGGAGGAGGCTCATTGTCCGGTCCCCCCAGTCCAATTGATATGCTAATCTCTTTTCTGATGCCATAACAAAGAACACCTTTGCACTTTTAAAAGACTTTTGTGCCCTGGCTACAGAAGTTTATTATCCACTAATTAGCAACAACTCTGGCAATGAGTTGGGTTACATTTTCATAAGCCCTGAGCCCTGGAGACGAGGTGCGCTGGGCAGGAGGCAGCTTCCGCGTTGGCAAACCCGAAAAAGCCCAGGGCTGACAGGGAGCCTCCCGAGCGGCTCCCGGCCCAGGGCGGCAGGCGAGGCTGGGCAGCCCTGTTCTCCGGACGGACCGGAAGGTCCCCGGGCAAGCTTTCCGGGGCGACCTGGGGCCTGGGTGGGCGGTGGCCCGCGCCCGGAGAGCTGCGCGGAGGGGGCAGCGGCTGCGGGCCGCTGCGCAGGTGTCCCGGCCTCGCCATCTGCCAGGGGGAGGGAGTGGGGGTGGGGGAAAAGGCCGGGGCGAATGTTCCAGCATCCGCCTCTGACCTCTAGTGTTTTCCTTCGCAACCTCTACTCCGAATAAACAGCGGGTGAGGGAGCTGCCCCTGCAGAGGGGACGGACGCAAAGGCCGCCTGCGTTTCCTCCCAAAGACTCCCCGCCAACAAGGCTGAGATTCCAGGGCCCGGGAAGAGGAGGCAAAGCTGGCATGGCCTTAGCCGCAGGGTGGGGGTGGAAGGATTGCTGGAGGAAGGGCCCCGCTGGGGTCGTCAGAAGTCGTCACCCCACAGGGCAGACCCTTCTGGCGAACCAGAGCGCCGAGCCGCACCTTCCAGGCGGCGGGCTGCGGGCTGCACCGCGTGACCTTGCCTCCCTCAGGCTCTGGCCAGACGCTCCGATCTTGAGCAGCCCCACATCCCAGGTCAATAAACTGGAAACGGATAGAATGAGCATCATCCAGTGGAGGATAAAGGGCAGCGGGATGCTGTGCATTCCTGCGGATGCCTCCAAAGAGAGCGTTGTCTCTCGCCGCTAATAAAACAGAGCAAGCAGCCAGGCCTTGGGTCTGGGCTCAGCCGCAGAGATGTGGTTAAGTCTTAGGTAATTTGTGCCCCAAACTCAGCATTGGGGGAATAAATATAGGTGTGTGAATATATGACAGAGGTACACATACTTTCTATTTCCCAAGCAAATCCCTTTCATTTTCGGCTTTCACTTTTTGCCAATACCCTGCCGGAGGGATTGTGGACTTCAGGCAGATGTCAGCTGGGTGCTGGCGGCCTAGGCATCCTCCTGCGGCAGCCACGCGGCGGAGTCCGGTTTGATAAATGTTCAAGGTGAAACACAGCCTTACTCCAAACCCCAGAGTGATTGAGGGCCTAAGAACGACTATTCAGAGGAGGTACTGTGGCGAGGTACATTGTTTCATTCCCTTTCGATGGAACTAAATGCAGTTATCTGCGATCCCAATCCCCGAATCAAAATACACAATGTTTCTGAACAGGCAGTTAGAACCAGGACTGAAGACTCAGGACTGAAAAGGATTTTGCTGAAGGAGATACAAAGGAGATAACCAAGATATTGGATCCCAGGATCTTCCAGACAAGAATCTCAGGAGCAAGAACATATTCCCAAATTTCTCCCCAGCAGTGGCCTTGGGTGGGGTGAGGAAAGAGGTGGGTGGTGAGTGTGGGGAAGAGGGGGTCTCTATTGTCACCCTGGGCCCCCTTCTTTGAGGAAGAACAATGGCCGGGCCTAGGGTTCTTTTTCTCAAAGAGAAACTGCGGGAAGGCAGAGTTGCTCTTTGTGCCCCAGCCCCTTTAGAGGAGGGGGAGCTATACACATGACCCCCCCACACACCGACCAGTGAGCTCTGGACCCCTCAGAAGCTCTCTGAGATGTTACCAAGAAATAAAAATAAAAAGGCGCCCTGTCTCGTGTAGGCCCATTGCTCGAGAGGCCTCAGAATTTGCCAGGCGAGGAGGGGGGAGATGAAAACCACACACGCTCACAGGTTATGTCAACCTTCCCCCACCCACCCCAACATCTGATCACCATTGGGTCTGCTTACGTGTGAGTTTCAGATTAAGGATGCATTTATTTATTTATTTAATCCTACGGATCTTCCCCTACCACACACACAAAAAAAGACTTAATTCCTTTCCAAGGCGCAGGGTTGATTTAAATAATAATAATAAAAGGTTCTATTTAAAATCAATATGGGGGGGGGAGAATCATATGACTGTGACCTTGACATGTGGAAGGGGGAGGGGCAGGTAGTTTCCGGCCCAAACCTCTGGCCTGTGCATATCTGGACCATCCTAGGCCCTATCTACCCACCAGAAGGGGTTATATATTTCCAAAGGTTACCATTAGCAGTTCATTTGCTAAAGTTGGGAACTTGGTATTTTTATATTACGTGGAATACATGATTTAATTATACTCCAAAAACAAATTAAGGACAGGCCTTCTACACAAATAGGAGGCAGCTAAATGCTCTTTTGTGCCTGCAGCCCTCGGGTTGTTAAAGAGGCTGCTGATGCATGAGAAGTAAGTGACTGATTTAACTCATTGGGATGCAGGAAGCGACCTGCCCTCTTTTGAAAAAAAAAAAAAGCAAGAGAGAGAGAGAGGCTGACTTCAGGCAGGAGAAGAGAGGGAGGGGAGAGGGGAGAGAAGGGAAAAGGGGAGAGAGAGAGAGAGAGAGAGAGAGAGAGAGAGAGAGAGAGAGAAAAAAACGCAGAGGGAGGGAGGCAGGGAGGGAGACCAAACCCCCGCTTGACTGCGTTGAAAGCTTCTGAATTTCAAGCAGAAAGTAGAAGGAGCCTCACATGGCAATGAGCGTCTTTCCTTGGGCTGCGTGTGCAGAGCGTAGACAATGAAAATCTCCATCCCCCTCCCCCACCCCAGCTAGGCAACAAGATTTTTTGCTTTCGTTCTTTCTCAACGGTGGAAGATGCGCAAAATCAAATATACAGAGATGCGTACATATTTTTTTTTCAAACAAACAACCTAACCTAACGGGCTGAGACGCGGATTACCCAACCGGGCTGTAAGTACTCTCTCTTCCTGCCTTCGCCGCCGTGCTCTGTGTCGCTGGCTGATGGGGAGCGTCTGCTTTGTGAGTCGGGGCGCCGGTTGAGTTGGGGTGCTGTTATTCCCAGGGGCTTCCTCAAAGCTTGCACTCTGTGCCCGCGGGAGGGTAAAGAGCGTGCTCCGTTGTGAGCATACAGAACAGGACGCGGCTGTCTGGGATGCGGCGACTTTGGAGCAGTGGGCGGGGGCGGCGGGAGGCAGAGAGTCCAGGAGTTCCCGCATTGCGAGCGAGCATCTTCGAGAGCCTCCCGCCCGGCTCCGGGCTGCAGGGTTGGATCCAGGCATGGATGGAAACCGAGCCCGGGACTTCCAGACGTGCCATCAGGATGAATGGGAAGGAGGGACCCCAGGGGAAGAGGGAGAATGTGAGTATCGCGGGCCTGGAATGGAGTGCGGAGCCACCGGGGGCTGGCCTCCAGGATGTGCGGGGCTTAGTCTCAGCGGGGATAGCTCTGTTGTTGCTAGCCTCACCCCTTCGGTGAGTCTTTTATGTACATCCCAAGCCAAGAATCTTCTGGAGGCCAGGGTGCGAGGATGGGGAAGGCTCTGGGAGCGCCCAGGCGAGAGCCATTGTGCTTCTGGGAGGTATGTGGGGGCCTCTGTTAAAATGTGCAAGAATCCTGCGGGCCCACGCTTTCTTTGTGTGCCCGGCAGCGCCAAGCGCTTTGTGCTTCCCAAGGAGAAAATGGCGAGTTCTATTGTGTTTAGGCCATTTTCTTCCGGCACCAGCGTTTTCCCAAGTTCTAAGCACTTCGTTGCAAAAAGCTTTCTCATGCCCGGGAAAGTGTGAAATCACTGAAGTTTGGCCCCGTGGCCCGGCGTGGGTACCCACCGTGGTTCGTGGGAGAGCCTGTTTTCTTACCGTTGGGATACTTGTATCAAAACAGAAATATGGCCAATATGTGCAGGTCCGTGCCCTTCAAAAGATCAGCAGCCGTTCTCAAGGATTCTGACAATGCGTGTCTGTTTATATATCTATGTAAATAACAGTTTCCCTGATCATCTGGAGGGAAGAGGGAAGTTTTTCTTTATTCTCTTATCCCCAGAAAATGTTACTCTGCCAGGTCTGTCTTTTGTTTTTCTAAACCGAAGGTGAAGGTGAAATCTCGTTTTTTGACAGAAGGAATTAGTAAGTAGCCTCAAGTACTATAGCATATGCCTCCTTTACTTCATTAGAAAAAAAATAAGCTTTTAAATAAGGGATTCAGTTTAATGCTCTTTAGTGTGTGTGTGTGTGAGAGAGAGAGAGAGAGAGAGAGAGAGAAAGTATAATACCTATCTACCTATATATGTCTTTCTATAACAGAGAGGTAAGAAGACTGTTGTTTGGCTTTTTTTCCCCTTAATCTACCATTTTTGTAAAAATTTCTGCACTTGTTAAACTCTATGTGAAAATGGACAATACTGCCTATACAAATATGTCTATGTGACTTCTTTGAAACTGTGTGTGTTGAAAATACTACTTCATATTTACTACAATTATTGGACCCCAACATGGGATGATTTTTGTCAGCTCCAAAAATAATGAAATGCAAACTTTCCCAATCTGCTTCCTCTCAATTTTGGTGGCAAATATAGAAAAAATGAAAAGAAGTAGAATGGGAGCGAGAATTTAAATCCTACAGACATTTTCCCTTTTGACATTATCTTAAAATGTAAGGGCATCAAATTGGTGCAAAAACATTTGTGATTTATATTTTTCAAAATGCACCACTAGCATCTCCCTTCATGTGGATCAAGACCATGGACAGCGAACTAATATTCACTGAGAAAAAGGGACTCTAGTAAAATTTTGTGGGAGCAGAATTAAAGTTTACATTCAAAACACATTGGGAGGAAAAAAAAACAATCCTTCTGATTTTTAGAAGGAATTGGACTCCTATGAAGTGTGGCATTTCAAACTTACTCAAACCAGGTTTCAAAAAACAACAACAAACAATGACTTATTTGTCTCAAACAGTATATGTTCTTTATCCACTTAAAACAAGATGAGGTCTACCTTTTTGTTACTGCTAAATAACAAATTTAAATCTATCCGTTTAAGATGTGGGCTGTTTCATATAAGGCCTTGAAGCAGAATGCCGGTAATTTTACCATTTTAGACTGGCGTTAGCTGAATGACACTAAAGCAGATTAAACTGAATTTTATCAGTGACTGAATTTCTGAATGCATAGAATTGGAAAAATTAAATGCCACTTTGATAGGGATAATATTAATAGAGATATAATCCAACTATTTTGTCCTATTTAGACACTGCAATACAATGCTGTGGGCAAACATTTTTTTCCCTAAGAAAGTCGCAGATATTTCATATATATACACACACACATATACATACACTTATTGAATTAGGGGTAGAGGATTGCTTCAGTGTGGTTCTATATCAAAAAGTAATTTATTTATTTTGTTTCAAACATTGTTTGAGTTGCCTTTATTGCTTTATAGAATTTCACTTCATTTAAAACCATTTCATTTGTGGATTACGTAACACATTCAATGTTGCTCATTTAAATTTCCAACTTCATGTATCTTTGGCTTATTTTATAACTTGACTTCAGTGCGACTTGTAAAGGCCTGGGGAATCATGTGAAGAAAAATAATGCACAAGACATTGGACTAGATTATATTTAAAATTGAATTTCAAAACAATATTAAAGAGGTTATATGGTTTATAAAGCAATTTATCTTTATTATTGCATTTGACTATAAAAACTGCAGTTATTTGAATATACGAATTCTTAACATTAGTTGCTAGACATGTTTTGGACACACACACACACACACACACACACACACACACCTTCAAAGTACTTGCAAAGAGAATACAATGATCAGGACCATGGTGAGGTCCCCATGGCTCAGGCTGGTGGCTTGAGGCTCTGGTTGGGGCGCAGTTTGATGTTTGGGAGCGGGTCATTGTTTAGAGAGGCACATTCTTCCTGTGGAATGTCATTCGTGATAAGAGTCAACAGAAACCTAGACCTTGGCCTGAGGAAAGGATGGCTGTGGAGTCAGTAGAGGAGATGCAGATTAGCCCTGTTCTGCTGCTTGCTCACATAATCAAGAGGCGGCTCTTCACCTGGAGCGTGGGCTCTGTCCGGCCTCAGATGCTTATTTTGCTGTTACTTGGCCAACCGTGTGTGAGCCAACAGGGCTCAAGAGCTTAGAATTGGGGATCTAGATGAGATGTTCTGAAGGGATTGGTCCTTGTCTCCATTTTAGGGAGAGGCCACTGAGAAGGGTCTTTGGCTTGCCTTGTGCGAGCTGAGCATTGAGGGAAGGGCTGTGAGGGAAGGGCTGGGGAGACTCGGGATGGTAAGTCTTAGGGGGCTGTCCTCGGGCCTCCGTGTTGGCGCCTGGGGGTGGGAGGAAGGCAAGGGCAGGGTGCTCGCCCTTTGCTGTACCAGGCGCAGCTCTTGGGGGCTGAGCGCCTTCTGCGGCTCTTTGGTTTCAAGGACACAGTGAGCTGCTCAGGACTTTGGGAGCCAACATCTGTCTGACTGGTGACGTCAGCAGCCCGTGTAATCCTCTTGTGCTGAAGGCAGATGCCTTATTTGTTTGGCTGGAGCGAGCCATTAATCCCTAATTCTGGATCAGCAAGCGAGGGGGAAAGACCGGACCGCTCTGACCCACCCCCTCCCCACCCCCACCTCCCACCCCAAAGCACCTTATACCACGGGTGCCTCTCCACCTCCTCTTTCCTCCGAGCACGCAGCGACTGAGAGCGCTGAGCAGCCCCGGACGCGCGCCGGTCCTCTGCAGGTCTGAGCGGGGCTGGGAGGGCGGCTCTGTCTGTAGGTAATTCTTTCTCTTATCGATCATTTCGATTTTCTTGCTCAGACTCGCTGGTCTGGCCGTTTTGTAGGGTCCCAAGCCCAGCCGGGGTGGGGAGTGCAGATCCGGAGTGTGGTCTGAGAGAAGGGGTGAGGCAGGGGAAAGGGGGCACGAGGTGCGGACGTGGCCGGGCTGCACCGGAGGACCCTCTGCAGACGCGTTTTGAGGGTTCCTGCTCCAGAAATGTTTTCTCTGGCCGCGCGGTGCCGCAGCGTCTGGCCCCCACCTGAGGGCTGCCGCAGCCGGACCTGCGCGCACCGCCGCCGCCGGGCCGCCCCCCGGGGCTGCGCTTCCGGACCCCACTGGACGTGGGGTCCTCGGGGCGCCTGGCGAAAGCTTGGTACGGAGTCTCAGCCCGCCCGCTGGGGTCCCTTCCTCCCATCACCTCTCTCTCTCTCTCTCTCTCTCTCTCTCTCTCTCTCTCTCTCTCTC